>JALJCO010000017.1:0-125379 GCA_023101725.1 Atherinomorus stipes
AAATTCTTACGTAAGACTAGAACAGCTTACTATTCATCATTGATAGAGGAAAATAGGAATAATCCCAGGTTCCTTTTCAGCACTGTAGCCAGGCTGACGAAGAGCCGTAGTGCTGTTGAGCCATGCATTCCGCGACTCTCAGCTGTGACGATTTCATGAGTTTCTTTACAAACAAAATTGTTTCTATTAGAGAGAAAATCCATGACATCCTCCCAGCTACTAACGACTTCTTACCCCCTGCAGGTTTAGAGACATCTGTAGATGCTGAAATATGTCTGGATCATTTCTGTCCTATACAGATATCTGAGTTAACCAAACTAATAGTGGCATCCAAACCTTCTACCTGCATTCTGGATCCCATCCCAACCAAGTTGCTAAAGGAAGTCTTTCCTTTGATTAACACTTACCTACTAGATCTAATTAATTCATCGCTATTGGCAGGATATGTACCTCAGTCCTTTAAGACTGCAGTAATAAAACCTTTACTTAAAAACCTACTCTTGACTCAGGAGAATTAGCTAATTATAGACCGATATCCAACCTCCCCTTTATGTCTAAAATTCTTGAGAAAACAGTTTCAGCTCAACTTTGTGCCCATCTGAGCAGAAATAATCTGTTTGAAAAGTTTCAGTCTGGTTTTAGAGCTCATCATAGCACAGAGACGGCACTGGTGAAGGTTACTAATGATCTTCTCATGGCTTCAGATAAAGGATTCCTGTCCGTACTTGTCCTGTTAGATCTCAGTGCTGCATTCGACACCATTGATCACAACATTCTGCTACAGAGACTTGAACATGTTATTGGAATTAGAGGAACTGCATTAGATTGGTTCAAGTCATACTTATCTGATAGATTTCAGTTTGTTAATGTCAACAACGAGTCTTCATCACACACCAGAGTAACTCATGGAGTTCCCCAGGGTTCTGTGCTCGGACCAATTCTCTTCACATTATATATGCTTCCTTTGGGTAATATCATCAGACAACATGGCATAAATTTTCATTGTTATGCAGACGACACTCAGATATACTTATCTATGAAGCCTGATGAAACCAATCAGTTTGTTAGATTACAAAGATGTCTTGGTGACATAAAGACCTGGATGACCCTGAACTTTCTGCTTCTAAATTCAGACAAGACCGAGGTTATAGTCTTCGGACCCGAAAAACTCAGGACTAAATTATCTAGCTTTATAGTTGATCTGGATGGCATTAATTTGGCTTCCAGCACCACAGTGAAGAATCTTGGAGTCATTTTTGACCAGGATTTGTCTTTCAACTCCCATATAAAACAGGTTTCTAGAACCGCCTTCTTTCACCTACGTAATATTGCTAAAATTAGGAACATCTTATCTCAGGACGATGCAGAAAAACTAGTCCATGCTTTTGTTACTTCCAGATTGGATTATTGTAATTCCTTATTATTGGGCTGCCCCAAATATGCCTTGAAAAGTCTCCAGCTGATCCAGAATGCTGCAGCCAGGGTTCTGACTAGAACCAGCAGGAGAGATCATATTTCTCCAGTTCTAGCTTCTCTTCATTGGCTCCCTGTTAAATCCAGGATAGAATTTAAAATTCTTCTTCTCACATATAAAGCTCTCCATGACCAAGCTCCATTATATATTAGAGATCTCATAGTTCCATATATTCCAAGCAGGGCACTTCGCTCTCAGACTGCAGGCCTTTTGGTAGTTCCAAGGGTCTCTAAGAGTAGAATGGGAGGCAGAGCGTTTGGCTATCAAGCCCCCTATTATGGAATCAGTTACCACTTCAGGTTCGGGAGGCAGACACCCTTTCTACCTTTAAGATCAGGCTTAAAACCTTCCTTTTTGATAAGTCTTATAGTTAGGGATGGCTAGCCTTCCCTTAGTTAAGCTGCTATAGGTTTAGACTGCTGCGGGACATCCATGATGCACTGGGCTCTTCCTCTCCCACCATCTCTGCTCTCCATGTAGAAACCTGTGACAGTGTTGCATCATTAACTGTGTTCTCCTCTCTCAGCAGATCTGGCTGGATAACGTTGCAGTGTTTGTTGGTCTCCCTTTCTGTCTTCTCCCCCCCCAGCCGGTCGAGGCAGATGGCCGCCCTACCTGAGCCGGGTTCTGCCGGAGGTTTTTCCTCCCTGTTAAAAGGGTGTTTTCCTTCCCACTGTCGCCACCCCTCCGTGCTTGCTCAGGATGGGGGATTGGACCGGGTCAAGTCAAGATTCGATCCAATCTGTTGGTTTCCTTAACTAGGCTATTATGAATCTGACCTGAATTTTTCTGTCTGTTTAAGCGCCCTGAGGTGACATTGTCATGAATGGACGCTATACAAATAAAGTTGAATTGAATTGAATTGAATTGAATTGAATCAAAAACCCTAATGGGAGTCAACTCTTCTGGTTCACTACAAAGAACCGGCTCGTTCACCAACAACACACCACTCCTTTTAACAGCAGCTAAAAACCTTTCAGCTACTGTCTTCTTGTTCGGTCTTCACAGGAAAGAGAAAATATCGAGAGCATCGTATCTGGAGAAATATTGAGACATGACTTGTGACCCACAGCCCAGCAGTAACAGCTTCCACTGGAAACACCCAGAGCCAGGTTGGCAGACAAAGTGATGTTCTGGATTTATGGGTTCAACAACTGAAACGTACATTTCAGTTGTTACATCGTAACTGATGAATTTTTCAGACCTGGGGAGGAGATGTTCCAGAAACCTCTACAGAGATGAAGCATTTATTGTTCTCAACAACACAGTGGCAGGTAAACCAGCTAAGCCAGCAGGCAGTGATGAGGAGAAAATAAAAGACCAGGGAAGGTCTGTTTCGTACTCACCACAGTCTGTATGAACCTGCAGTATGTTCAGTCGAGGATTTGGACCATGGGCTCAGAATCTGCACAAGAAAAGAGATCAAACTCAGTCAGAGGTCTTTAAAAGAGACCAAAGGTCAGCAGGAATGAAAACAGCAGCACCAACATCATTTATTCATCACTGATGAAGGTAGAGACAGTCGGGTTTTCCCCTTCAGTATCGAAAATAGTATTGAGTATCGACCACCATCTTTAGTATCGGTATCGAGAATGAGATGGCGAAGAAGAAGCCAGCAGCAGCAGATGAAGGTAGAGACGGTAGGATGAAGATGAGGCCTGCAGTAGCAGATGAAGGTCAGCAGGGACATTTTAAACTCATCCTCAGCTTTTTCTCACTCCTTCTTCAGCAAACATGAGCACACAAACTCCGACCAGCTGGACCTCATCTTCATCTTCCTCTCAACTCTCTGCACCTGACCAATCATCTTCAGCTCAGAGAAATTCCTGATGGGAATATTTTAGCTTTTCCAACATTCCTCTGCGGCCCCGTCTGTGTGACAGTATCGGTATCTTCATTCTCTGGAGAAGTCCACAGAATGAAGGAATCCGGAGAAACTGAAGAAGCTGCGTGTGTTTGTGCCGAAGCTTCAAGCTGAGAAGATGCTGGCCGCTGAACCAGTCAAGTGTCTGAGCTGCACCTGGAGAAGGTCCTGGACAACCAAACTCCCGATTATGGCTGTAAAATTAATCCAAATTTCATCGCCATTTCAATTTCCATGTCAAACTTTCTCCAAACTCATATAATTGAGTTTATTTCCAATTTTTCTTTACACAGTCTCTAAAAAACATTCCCTTCCACGCTGCCCTACTTCAACCCATTGTTGCCAACTTAGTGACTTTGTCGCTATATTTAGTGACTTTTCCGACCCCTCTAGCGACTTATTTTCAAAAAAGCGACTAGCGACAAATCTGGCGACTTTTCCTGGTGATCATGGAGACAGATAAAGTTTATATCGCTCCACCCGTTCATCAGGAGCTGCCTTCCGTCAGCCCCTCCCTTCCCTGTTTATCGACACTCACTCACTACTTCCGCTGATCCTTTGCAGACAGCAGCCCTCCTGAGCCAATAGTATGTGCCCGACCACGCCTCCTCATCTACATTATTTCCCATGATGCCTTGTGGGCACAACTGGGTCTTCTTTGCACCATGACTCAAACGTGTATGTCAGCTCTTTAGTACCCTTGTAAAGAAGCTTTGCAGTATGTTAAAAACAAATATTAAAAAGCAAGTATGAGATTTCATGCATGCGTGTGAGCATATTAATGAGTTGGTGACGTTATATTCAGCGACTTCTGGCGACTTTCGGGTCAGCCAATCGCAACTTCTCTTCTCTGAGAGTTGGCAACATTGCTTCAACCTACACTCACGCAGCTGAAGCGTGGAGATGGTGTGTATACAGGTATGATATCGCAATATGATATTTACATGAGAGAGCTATATACTGTTATATAGTGGTATTGGTTGTGCAAATGTTTTTGTTTTATTTTTTCGTAATGACCCAGCTGAGGTATTTCATACCTCGGGGTAGGGCTGCACGATTCTGGTAAAAATGTGAATCGTGATTTTTTTGCTTAAAATTAAGATCACGATTCTCTGAAACAATTTTTTTTCCCCAAAAGTATTTATTGCACAAATAAACTTTAACAAAACAAACAAAACAACCTATTCAAAAGTTAATTCAAAATAAAGCATGTGTTTGCACAAGAGCTTTGTTGGAGCATTTCTTTGGCAGATGCATAGTTGTAATTCTTTAACATTGGTTAGGGGGTGGGGAGGCAACGGCAGTGTTGCATTTGAGGGCGCTTGAAAAAATCTGGGAAAAATGGAAACTTATTTGTGATAAGCTCATGATTAAAAATGTTTCAGAATTGTTGTGGGTAGAATTGAGATTGCATGTATGTGTAAATTGAGATCACGATCTTTTAACGATTAATTGTGCAGCCCTACCTCGGGGTATAGGGTATCATCGGTATAATTAAAATCTGTGACATCCACCTTTCCTCATCAGTCATGTTTACACGGACACACGTGTCCAGATTAAGGAGGAGATTTTAAAAAGGATTTGAAATCAATGAGGGGGAGTGAAATAGGTTGGAAATTATAATAAATAATCACACACAGCTGTGTTTGTTTACATCCAAGATCACCCTCTCTTCTTCTTTTTCTTCTGATTCTGGAAAGTCGGACATTTCTGCACGCCAACACAATTAATTGTGATGAATGTAAACACACATCATGACCAGAACAACACTTTCCGGACCATGTAAACAGGTCTGATCAGAACTGGAACCTGAGTTTGTGCATGTAAACAAGTAAACATGGCTAAAGATGTAGAAGTCAGGTGCAGTGCAACACCCGTGTCCAGACTGAGCTGGCCTTCACGAACATCTGATATGGATGTGAGCTACAGACCTGATCTGGGTCTGATCGGTGCCACTTTTACCTGCGGTGTGAACACAAGAGTCCTCATCGTGTTTTAGCCAAGTCAAGACAAAAAAGTACAATCTCTGCCTTTGGGGGCGGGACTTCCAGGAATGAGCATCTCTGATTAGTTGATCCTGTTTCCTTCTGCTTGTTTTATATCAGCTCCAGCAGAGAGCACAAACACCAAGAGCTCAGCAGTAGAAAAGTTAAATACCTCCTCCTCACCAACTATAAACTACAGCTCAGACCTGGGAGAAAAAACAGGAGCTAACAACCAAGGTTATAACCAGAAAAAAAGAAAAAAAAACAGAAATGATGCACATATTCACTATTTGTTAAAACAAAACTGCAGTCCATTTAAAGTACATTCCGATGCATAAATGTTGGTCTTCTGCAGACTGTTAAATAGTCCTTCATTGAAGCATTTATGTAAAAGTTAGATAGCTCATACATTCAGGTTTCAGTGGATGGGCAGATGTCTGAAAAAGCATTGCCATCATGGTGTTAACAGAGTGTGACATCATCAGCACACAGCTTAAACGGGGGTCCTTATGAAACATGAAAATTCATCTGTGCAGCTTAAAATGCCCCTTTATTAAGTCATGGCTGCAGAGCAGAAATCAGCATATTGACCTGAATTTCTAGTTTCCTAGAATCCCTGCATCTTCCTTACATGTCAGCTCCTAACGGTGTTGGTGAGTCTGCAGAAGGAAGACACGGTGACCCTTAGGGCTGGGCGATATCGACAAAATATCATATCACAATACATTTATTTAAGATGACGACATACAGCGTATACTGGTATTTTTACCCTAATTTGTCTGAAAGTTTCATTTCATATCAAACACATGTTTTTTAGTATTGAAACATGTTTAGTGTAAAGGTATCGCTCCACTGCAGTGATGGAACTGACAAAACACTGCTTACAAATGTTTGTTAAATCCAAGTAATTCTAAATAGTTGCCTGTTTTTTTTTTCATTTATTAGTAAAAGTCTTGGGGAGGATTGTCTTCCAGACAGTTTAAATAATAGGGGTGGGAAAAAATATAGATACACTGATATATCGCAATATTTTCATAAGCCAATTCCATATCTATTTTTAAAAACATGGTATCGATCTATTTTACTAATGAAATCTTGCAAGATTTCATCGTTGTTACAATATCTTGTGGTATTTCGTGAAATCTCATGAGATTTTGTCACAAAATGATGATATCTCGCAAGATTTCATTAGTAAAATAGATCGATACAGCATTTTTAAATATAGATATGGTCAAGGGCGCAGATGGCACTGGGGACGGAGGGGACGTGTCCCCCTCAGCTTGTTAACGACGCTGATCTGCCCCCCCCCCCCCCCCCACACTTTCCCTGGGTAATGGTCCATTTATGCTCGACACAGAAAACGGAGCAATACCACCGGAAACCGCGGGGTCAGTGTTGAGCTGTGTAGTTGATACAAACCAGAGAAGAAGAACAGGAACCGGAAGAATAACAATACAAAACAGCCGGGGTCAACAGCCCAGTAAAAGCACCTGAGAAAAAAGACTGCAAACACACAGAGGAGCATCTGTAGACATGACTGGAGCTTTACAGGAGAGGCTGTGTGTCCAAAAATACACTCTACCACATCACATCGCTGTGACGCGGGGACAGGCAGCGGACGAACTTATTTATGAACCATGGGAAGTATGAAGGCAGCCGCGCAGGGCGACGCGTGAAACGGACATCACCATTTACAAACGCAAGTGAGCATAATAAATAAACAACTAACATCACCCGATCCATCCCCCGCAAACAAACACTTTTCTAGACATCGCCAGACAGTTAAAGTCATAGCAGTGCGCACTGAGAGCCCGGGCTTTGTGTTTCGACTAATGGTGCGTTTAAGTTACACACTAATGTCGAAATTGCCTAACTTCATAATCCTCTGTGAAATCGGATCATCAGCTCAGAAAGTCAGATTCATCTCACCAACTCGACATATAACTCATGCTGTCTTCTGCTTACTGAAACAGTAGTTCATTGTTTTGTTGTATAAGGCTGCTTAGTGCTGGGAGCTTTCCACCGTACGATTACGTTGATCTGAGCTCCCACTTCCGACACACACCCTCTTCAATTGAACACACCACAAGGTTCATACCTCAGGGTGCTAAGGAGAAATTTCTACCTGCATGTGTGCCTGTGGCAGTTATCTATGGAGAGAATTTGATTTCTTTATCATTTAATCAAATAGACAGAATATACAGCATTTGAAACCAAAAAAGAGATTTGAGAGCAAAATGGTCAGGGGCAATCAAAAACAATTTTTTGAGATCAAAACAGAACAGGTTGCAATTGAAAAATAAAAATAGACAGCATATTTCTTCAACTTTAATCAATAATAATGTTTGAAAGTAAAAACATACCAGTATTTTTCTTATGAATCAGTCCTCTCTGAATTAGTTTTTTTTTTTTAAATTGGTTACAAATTTGTCCTTTCTGGTTGCAAATTCCAAAGTTTTGCTTGTGAATTCAAGTGCACTTGATGGGCAGGGCTTACACTGGTGGATGAAAGATATGTTTCTATTGGTTGGTGTGAACTGGTTCCACTTCTCCCTGTGCTGTGCTGCTTGGAGCAAAGTTGATAGCCAGTAGCTCTTGGAATGTTTTCCGTAAGTAATGAATTGCGCGACATATGGTAGGCTACGTTCTGCTGTACATTCACAACATCATCACCGCAATGAATTATAACGCTCTGCGGCTGCAAATACACTGATTATCTGCAACATGGTTGTCTCTGCTGGTCACAGTCTGAGCTCAGTGGCTGACAGAGTGAGTGAGTTACAGGGAAGAATGTACAACGTAGGGCTGTGATCACACACATGGTCATAATATCTGTATTTTTGGATCATATCGCGGAGTGATCGGACTGTATGTGAGAGCCTCGGAGTGGTAGTAGCTATGTGAGATTGCGACCCGAGTTAAAGCCCAAATTACGCAAAGATAACTTATTGAGGTGAAATCATTTGTTGACAGCTTCCCCCCCCAAAAATCCTATCTGCACCCCTGGATATGGTATCAGTATATGAAAACATTGCAATATTTTAGTGTACCGACATTTTTTCCCACCCTTTTTAAATAATCAGGTGACAATTTTTGTAGTCAGTCGCGGTGCAGCCGGGTCATTACAAAAAAATAAAGCAAAAATATTTGCACAACTAATACTGCGATGTAACGATATGTGTTAATATCATATCTCTCTCGTGTAAATATCATATTGCGATATCCATCAGTACATCGCACAGCCCTAGTCACCCTTAACCACCAGGAAAGCCCTGAAGGAGCTGGGTGAGGCTAGAAATGCTTAGAAAGCTGCAACGTGATGGACACAGCATCACCAAGGGGAATGAGGTTTGTGATCTGCAGAGGGCTCTAAGATGCTGTAGACCACCACCAAAGAAGATCAGTCTGAGATGGAATGCTGGGAAAACATTTCAATTTCAGAAATATTCCTCAGTTCATTAGTACTGACAGTTTCCAAACACTGTTGTGATGAATTGTGTCAGCAGGCTGCAGCGGGGAGATGCCTGGAGGCGCACTGTCCCCCTCACCTCTGCTCACTTCTCCTGCATCAGCAGCGAGGGGACGTCTGGAGAGAAGTCCTGCAGCTGATGGTCTTTATGTTGTACATGAGGACAGTGTTGCTGGTAAAGACTCTCCCTGACAGGAGCACTGACTGTCACTGCTGCAGCTCACTCAAACTAGCTGCCACTTAGTTTGAGATGTGTCTGTCTATGTCGCTACAAGAGGTTTCATTAATTCAGTCTGAAGGAGGAGACGCTTACAGATGTGACCTCATTAGGTTTCTGCTCGGTATCTGTTACAGAACATAAAACACACCTGACAAGTTATGCAGCGAAAAAATCCACCAAAAAGAACCGACAAATCCAGAGAAACAAGCTAAATGTTTAAGGACTGATGGCGTGTGTGCCGAGATCTGCCGACCGAGTCTCCTGGTTTAACACGAGGACCATGACATCATCTCTTTTACTTTCTTCAGGAAGTAGTAGCCCAAATTTCAAACTCAGTTTAACGAGTCTTTAACTCGTCAAACACGAACAGTTCTCCAGTTCCTTCTACAAACTAAAGTAAACAATGACATCTGTACATTTAATGCTCTGTCTTCGGGTAGTTTGGTTAATTTTTCTCGACTTTTTGGGGGGGTTGATGATCATTTCAGCTGCGTTGTTGCTTATGAGAGTATTTTTGCAAAATACCTTATTTAAAAAAAAAAAAATCCAATGTGAGATCGGGTGAACCCAGACTAAACCTGAGAGGATCTGACGCAGCTCCATGTATTATTCTCATGCAAAGAGTTTTCCTGCATTATTCAAAAGATGAACCAGTTTTCTTCTACATTGCTTCTCTTGCGTCTCTTCAGTGATTCTCGATGCAGCGCCACCGCGTGTGAGGAAGCGTTATTTATAAAGTCTGGTTTGCTTGAGTGGAAGCTAACGCAAACTCAGACCTGAAAATGTTCGAACCCCCAACTAAAGCAAGTGTAGCAGGCAGCTGGATGTGAAGGCATCCTACGGACGAGGGAAGAGAAGCACCGGGACCAGAATCACACCAAGTTGTCTCAAACTAAACAAAAGTCCTGGGAAAGCGACAAATATGAGGAACTGTGAAAGTAGTCACAGTCAAGTTGTGACAGGGAATAATAAATATGCACCAAGTTGTTTCAGAATCTCATATCAGTCATGTGATTCTGGAACAAATAAAACTGATGTAAAGATTCCCACGCCTAGTCTGGACACGCATTCTGATGGTTTCTGTGGTGGATGATGTTTCTGCTTGGACCACATGGGAGTTGGGGGACGTGACGAGTGTTCGGAAAGACGTGGAAAATGGCAGAACGGACTGTGGCAGGGAGATTACGGAGCATCTCAACAGCTGAAAGGCTCAAAACAACAAGTTAATCACGCAATTATTTGACCAAAGAAGGAAGCTGGAATCACATCAGTTTCTCTACCATTATACCGGTGTGGTGCCCTGCCCTCCCTATGCCACCCACCACCCGCAGGTTATTTTATTTTATTTTATTTTGATGTGGTTTTCTATCCAGCGCCGTCACAACAGAAGTCATGTCAGATTGCACTTCCTGGAGAACAGGTTTACACTGAGTTCTTTTATGAAAGTCAACAGTCTGATGTTATTTATCTGGTTCGCATGACGGCGTGTCAGCTGATCTGTCACACTTTTACCCTCACACACAGGTGAACCTGCGGAAATACTGCACGTCAAAAACATTCTGACTGTATTAAATCACAGCTGATGGGATCACCTGTCAGCTGGAGCCTCTGATCAGACTGATTTCAGCAGGACAGAAGACACAAGTATCCAAGTAAACACAGCTAGCTATTAGTCATGCACCGATCCATCGACCCCGACTTCCTTAATTTTGGGGGATCAGTCGATAGACACACACACAAGAACCAGATCTTAACCAATCTTATCTGCCATTGCAAAGGTCCTTTTGCTCTGGTGTAAACGAAACCTGACTGACAGCAAGGTCAAACAGCAACATCTCTGTTTGGCAGCATTCTGCAGGAAAAGAGCAAGGAATCGCAATTTACAATTCGTGCAGGGCCGAAACAAGTCGCAGTGAGATCACCACCAACCAAAACATTCGATACAACAAACCTCATTCGCTATTCAAAAAACCACTACAAAGCTGAGCATGCAGTATTTGAGGCCAGCAATCAAGCTAAAGCTAGTGGAAGCAAAGTGGCCCGTGTTGCTGCAGGTGCGCTCTAGCTGTCTGCAGGGTTCTTGCCCCATTTTAACAGTAAAATTTAATGCTTTTAAGACCTTTTTAAGACCTCAACAAACAAAATTTAAGACCTTAAAATTTTATAACAATTTCTTTGGAATATTCAACTTATTGCCTCCTGCAATGGAAATTAAGATTTTGTGTGGTCATCAATTATGTGCAATATTTAAACTGTGCAAAAAGACTTTTCTGAGAGGCCTTTTTCAAATTAAAAGACAGTTTCATAACTGATAACACTTCCAACAAGGTTTGGCTAATGTAGATTTAAACACAATCAAAGCTCACAGTTATTTTCATTCATTTTGTTTAGTTGTGATGCAGAATAAAGCCACCAAAAAAAAGATATACAAGCGGACCCTGTTACGGCGTAACTGTTTGAAATATGACACAAATGATATCACATGACAATGAGAGAAACCAGTTAATAGAGAGGTCCATTAGGGCATTTTCAGTCTAAATCATAGAGCAGAGGTGCACGTTTCCTAATGCAGCTGAGTGGGAACAGAAACGTGAGGACCGAGCCTCTGTTTTTGAAGGAGGAAGGAGTCTGCGGGAGCACCTGCTGTGCTTTCACGTCTCCAAAAGACTCCAACACCATCAAAACAGCCGCTACGGTTGTCGCTAGTTGCCTTTATGAGCTAGAAGGGTCTGAAAGCTCGCTAAATATAGCCACAAAGTCACTATATTGGCAACACTGCACCGCAGACGCACACCCCAACATCAGCACCTGTAGCCGATGTACAGTAAGAAAGCTAATAATCACGCACTCGCTCATTGACACGATGTACACGAAACAAAATGAATCAAAAACATAAACACTATTAGATGTTTTATAGTGGGGCGCTTTGCTTTTCCGCATTAAGCATGCTGACTGAAAATTTAATACCTACAGCTAGGGATGGGCACAATCAATCGGTGATCGATAATTGATTGTTAAGAACTTTTTCGATCACGTCATTTTTTTCCGATCATCCGACGGTTTTATAAAACAGAGTTCATTCATGTAGTGTATATCTTGGAGTTTTGTCATAAAAGTCACTATGTGGCGGTAGTAAAACATCCTACCTGCGGGGGCGATGTAGCCTAAAGGCAGCAGAGAAAGCCGCCTGCAAGCTGCCGTCTTCTCTGTCACAGCAGCTGAAAGAAGACTCATCTAAACCTTGGAAACCTTTTTTTTTTACACTGTATTGAGAACACTACCTTATATGCAGTTAAAACCGGTTTTTCATAGGTATCATCATTTTTCAAGAGAACAAAATTGAAACTGTCAGTTATGAGAATAATCTAAAAAATCAGAATCGAATCAGAAAACTGGTGCATCCCTACTAGCTATCTTTTTAGGAATTAAGACAATTCAATTAAAAAAAAAAAAAAAAAAAGAAACTTGTCTGTTTTTGGTGGACAGAAGGAGAGTTGCTGTTCTGTCAAACCTCCACCAGAGGTTGAGCTGCAGCTTGTAGAAATTGCTGATACACGACACCCCAGCATAAATAACACGAGCACTTTTGACCTGTTCAACTGTGAAATTTAGACACCCTCCACATGATGATGGCTTGTTACCATGGAAACCAGGGGGTCACTGTGAAACACTAAATCCATGAATAAAACAGAAGTGAAAAAGTAACTGTTCACGGCGTAAACTTGAATCAATCCGACCCCCGGCTGATCAGATGTTTGTGTGTTTGTTTTCCTTCCACGGCCTGTAAACACTGAACACACCACAGCGACCACACACTGATGCTGTGTGTTATTTATGGACAATGTTTACAGCTGAAGGTTTAATGTAAGCTACATTACTTACTATTTAATGAATGTTAAATACAGTTATAAAAGAAAAAAAGATTTGACAAAACCCGGCCTCAGAAACTGAACTGGTTTATCTTTAGTTGTTAGAATTTCCTATTAGTAAAAACCACCACAAACACTCTCCTCAAACAAATCCTCCTCCAGATAACCTCCCAGGGACATTTTATTCCTCTAATTACTGAAACTGAGGCTGCATTCACACGCATCTTCTGGTTCCAGTCCTGTGGTTATCCTAGCTGGATAGCGAACGATGCTTCAGCTACATAAAGCCTGTCATAGCGGTGTGATGCCGACCGTATTGTATAAGAACATGACCCAGAACCAAAGGACAACGGCAGATACCCGGCAGGTTCTGCTCTTTCTTCCTGAAATATAGCTTTAAAGATCCACTGCACAGTTAAACATGGAGCTGTTCATGCTTTGTTCTTATTGCTGAGTGATGCAGGAAGTGATGATTCTTTCAACCAATCAATGGATTGCAGCATGTCAACCCCCACCCTTTAGAGTCGGATCGGTAAGACTGGGTCCTCAGTGCTTTCCCACATTAATCACCTCCACCTCAAATGTGAAACTAATCACACAAAGCTGCTCAGAGCTCCACCAAAAGACGGTTTAACTCGGCTGATGTGTCGAGAACAAGCAAGAACTCCCAAACCGGGGTTGTAAGAACTAGGGTTGTCACGATACTAGGATTTCATTCTCCATACCGATACTAAGGATTGTGGCTGATACTCTATACTATTGAGGGGACAAAAAAAGAAAAAAAATCACCCCCACAACAAAAAGTAAATAAATAAATAAATATACAAATAAATAAATAAAATATTCTAAACTACACAATAAAAATATATGAATATATATGAAAACAGACTGTAAAAATTATTTAGAAGAGACGAATTAAAACCTTCAGCCACCAGTTAGTCGCCTTATTTACACGTCCTTTTCTTCACAATACTGAGACCAAATCAAGTAAACAATAGCACAGACAATCTAGTTAGTGTGAAGCTGAGATGCTGCTTCGCCAGCACGAGGCTTGCACTTCTACGCGAGGGGGCGGGGGCCTGCAATAGGCCGCGACTCACTGAGAAAAGTAAACGATATGCGCTTTCACGTCAGTCTGCATAAGTCTTCAGATTTATTGCTGGTCACTTGTTGAAACAAAAAAGTTAACACAGAGGTCTAAAATCGCTAAGATAACCACACTGTAAACAATGGGTCCTCCAGGGAGATGCTGTAGGGGAGAGGCTGCCCGCAGCAGTGCCTGTTTAAAAGGGCAGAAGCGGCTGATGCTTTCCCAGACTTGGCAGACGCCGAAGTGGCATTTACATATCGATACCCGAGCTAATTAATATCAGATACTAATTTTCAGAATTGATTAGTATCTAAGAATCGATTTTTTTTTTACAACACTAGTAAGAACCAAATAACGTTCTTGCAGCCCTGAGAACAAGAACAAAGGTCTCACTGCTAACAAAGTACTAGAGATGTTCTGATACGATTTTTTCTCCTGATACTGATTCTGATGCTTGTGCTGTGGGTGTTGGCCGATACGGAGTACCAATGCCACTGATATAAAAAAATGATCATATTTAGGGATGCACGATATTGGAATTTTGGCCGATATCCGATATGCCTATATTTTAAAACTCATGTGGCCGATAACTGATATCGATATCGATATCAAAGCTGAAAAAAATAAGCAGTCATTGCAAAAAGCAGTTATGTTATCCATTTCCGACGCTCTGAGAAATAAGTGTGCGAAAAATTTCAATACACTGAAATATGATATTTTTATATGTCAATTTTAAATCAGTATTTAAAAACGTGGTATTGATCTATTTTACTTACAAAGTAAGTAAAACCTCTTGCTAGGTTTCGTTCTGATACAAAATCTCACGACATTTTGTGAATGCTCGTGAGATTTCGTGACAGAGCGATGAAATATCGCGAGATTTCGTAGATAAAATAGATCGATACCATGTTTTTAAATGTCAATATGATGTCAGCATGTGAAAATATTGCTAAATTTTTGTGAATTTTCCTGAGATTTTGTAACAGAACAATGAAATACTGCAACATTTCGTTAGTAAAATAGGCCGATACCGCATTTTTAAATGTCAATATATCAGCTATGAAAACATTGTGATATTTCAGGGTATCGATATTTTTTCCCACCCCTAGTGTTTAGAAGTTTTAAAGTCTGTAAAAAAGAAATTTTTGAAGAAAAAAAAGTTTGGGGTTTTTTTTAGACATTAGAAACTGCGGGCTGATGTCCGATACTCAGTTTAAAGCCAATATAGGCCGATACCGGTAGGGGGCCGATTATATCGTGTATCCCTCATCATATTACGCCTTTATGCCTGGGATATAATCATGAGCCAGGTGGTAAGGCCTGGCTCAGGTTTAACGCTTTGTAAAACATGAATGAATACAGCAAATTGAAGCCATTTGTTTTTAAATGCAGCTGCTGGTGGGAGAATCTAGTGTGAAATACTGATACACCACCAACATGATCACGATTAGCTCCATGTCTAACAGATATCAGCTGATCAGTTCACAGCACGAAGTTAAGAGCAGCGAAGAACAACTGTGTCAGAGCTGATCAGTAAATACACTCCTGTTTAATAAATTACGAGGTATCAGACTCCTGAATACCAGTACTCATGAATACCGATACCAGAATTTTGGCAGTATCAGAGGCATTGCCAATACTGGTATCAGTACTAGAACAACTCTATATATAATAGGATTGAGGGGATTTGAGTATCAATACTCCAGAACTGATACTTTGATGCCAGCCAGTCAACATATCGGATTTACTTTCCTAAATACTCTGATCAGGGCTGCACACCTTTTAAGCATCGTCATCACAATGTAAATGTGTGCAATAGCCACGGGTCCTGAAGTGAACTCCATGTGTTCTCATCTAATTTCAAGGATACCTGACACACACTGCACGCAGTGACCCACCAATCACCTTTGTTTTTAATCAGTTTGCCAAAGAACACAGTAGTAAAACACAACAGTTAGTGAAATTAAACACGTACTCTGATCCTTGCACACTAGAAGCAAGCATTAACAGATGATAATAAGAATAACTCTCAAATACAGACAAAAACCAGACTTTCTACATTCATAAAGCAGTAAGATCAGCGCAGCAGAACTAGACGTGCTACTCTGGTCATCTGCTGAAATTCCTCTGTTTTTTCATATCCCAATATTAATCACAGGGTTAGAAAACAATGCAATGTCAGTTTTTCTAACATTGTGTGGCTTTAATTGTGATACCACTAAGCTGATGCAAAACCCCAATTTGATTTTACTTTCCAAAGTTTTACACAATAAAATTACGCGTTATCCGACAGCCATCCATCTGCTGACACACTACCACAGACTTTCACAGCTCATGCCTTCATTTCCTGTTGTCCATTTTCTTTAGTCAGTAATAAATTATATTAGCCCTTCTTTTCAGCATGTTGAAAGGGCCTCCAGACAAACTTTCAGCACTGGCTGCACTGGTGCGCCTCCCTGTTTTAATTTGGGTGCACCAGCATGCTTCCAGCATGGCTGTCAGCAGCTCATTTTCAGTTTCAGGATTTCCTTTTGATCATTTTACAGACACTGATGATTATTGAAGTTGTTGTGAACAATAAGGAGGTTTAGGAAAATGTTTGTCTTTAATGTTGTCAGTGGAAAACAAAACATTGGGGGGGGGGGGGGGGGACCTGAAAGATCTTCATGAAACTAAGCATTTCAAACTCTGAATTGTCTCGAGTCTGTGATGCTTCTGGCAAATTGTTTATTCTAAATAAACAGCAGCCTCGAATATTACTTTAGTCAAACACAATGTTTATTAGGGATGCACAATATTGGAATTTTGGCTGATAACCGATATGCCTATATTTTAAAACTCATGTGGCTGACAACCGATATCAAATACCGATGTCAAAGCTTAAAAAATAAGCAGTCATTGCAAATAGCAGTTTTGTTATCCATTTCCGATACTTTGAAAAATAGGGGTGGAAAAAAATATCCATACACTGAATTATCGCAATATTTTCATATGCAAATATCAAATCAATATTTAAAAACACTATCTATTTTACTTACAAAATCTCGCAAGATTTCATCGTTCTGTTACAAAATCTCACGATATTTTGTGAAGTCTCACAAGATTTTATAACAGAACGATGAAATATTGCAAGATTTCGTTAGTAAAATAGTTGATACTGCGTTTTAAAATGTCAATATGATATCAGCGAATGAAAATGTTGTGATTTTTCGATATATCAGTATTTTTTCCCACCCCTAGTAGGAGAGAACGAGACCCCCCCCCCCCCCCGGAGAAAAAACGGCCAAATGACCCCAAAAAACGAACAGGGGGAAAAATGATGACATCCCTTTAAGTTCTAAAGTCTGTAAAAAAGACAATTTTGAAGATTTTTTTTTTTTTTTTTTAGACCTAAGAAACAGCGGGCTAATCAATTAAATATCGGTTAAATATCGGTCGGGTGGCCGATGTCCAATACTCAGTTTTAAGGCCAATACCGGTAGGGGGCCGATTAAATTGTGCATCCCTAATATTTGTTCTCTATGTCTTCTCCAGGAGCCTCCTGGTGCAGCTCAGGTGTCTGACGGAGGCTGCTCTGTTTTTTTCTGGTCTATAATTCTCACTCTGATGCTTCAACAAGAATTTATGAAGCTCTTTCAGATCTTAGAGCTACGTAGTGTTGGATTCTTTTTTATCATAATTATTAAATAACCTCTGACACATATTAGATATTAGAGCAAATAAAGAAAGTAACTGACTCAATGAAGGAAGAGAAGGGGAGTATTTACAGTTTATGTTTAAACCTGCAGGTCGGGTCGCGTTTTTTAGTCTACATCATGTGACGGGTCCAGCTTTTTGTGGGAAAGGGGTCGGGTTTGGTAATCATAAAAACAGATCTGGATGATTACGGGTTGGTAGCCTAAAACTGGACCCGCAGCAGGACTCCGCTGGATCTCTGTCAGATCAGGTGATGTCACACAGACGGAGGCTGCAGTGTCACAACGCATCAACTGTCATCAGGCTTTTTGCTCCATGTTGCTCAGACAAAAAAACTCTTAAATTCATGAAGATAGTAGACGACAACCACATACGAGCACATTCAGGGTTCTGCAAGTTAAATTTAAGACCTTTATTTATTAAATTTAAGACCAACATGATGAATTACCTGAAACATTCAAATGATCAAATTAATAATTAAACAGGAAAAAAAATTCCTTGCATTAAAAACAGATTCTGAATCATTTTAGTACTAAAACTGATATCAAATCAGTTACCTTCTTATCCGGAGTAAACTGCCTGACATAACACTAACATCTGTCTATATCCAGCCATGACACTGAGGCTGTCGATACAACTGTAGGAAATGACGATATCTAAGAAAAACTGAGGGAGAAAACCGTAAAAATGGCAGTTGACATTTTACCACAGACATGTATGATTGTCACATAGTTTTATGCCCGTTCATAGCCACAATCTGGGCCACTTCTTGCTTGTAGTTATCACAGGATTTGTAGTTTAATCATCACGTAACACTCGTAGATAAACGGACAGTGTCAATTTCTGATTGTGGTGTTCTAAGTGGCCAACTCTTCTCTGGAACCAGTACAAAAAAATATTAAGACTTGTTGAAATCAATTTAAGACCTTGGATGTAAAGCTGGCTGAAATTTAGAGTTAAGAATTTTAGACATTTTTAGATTGATAATTGATTCTAGTTTCTGGAGGTCTCGTCGATGTCGGTCTTCACCGCACCGCAGTCTAACGTGCACCTGCTGGTCTTTATTTCAAACTAAAACGTAACACGGCGTTCTCCGTGTTCAGGGTGGATCAGAGCCAATCAGAGATGAAGATCTGCCCTTTCTGTGGGCTTTTATCACAGTGTTATACTCTGAACTCCCGTTAGGAGGAAAATAAACAGAACTAGGTATGTAACGATTACCGATAAAATGATAAACCGTGATAAAATTTCCAACTATGAGTAATATTGTTTCAAATTTTAATAATCATCAAAACCGTGATTGATCACTGTTTTATTTACTGTTATTGATGCTGCTTATTGGCTGGAAAAGCAGCAGCAGTCCCAGTTTGCAATGTTTAATTTATGAAAACATGGTGGAAAGCAACAAAGGCACCCACGTGGACAATTCTGGAGATATTTTCCCACTTTCAAAAAGACAAAGTTGACATCTAGAACCATTTTTTATATTTTTAAAAATGTTGGTAGGGGATTTCAATAATGCCGCGATTATAATGATAACCGTGATTATTTTGGTCTAGGGATGTAACGATATAAAAATTTAATATCACGGTTATTGAGATCATAATGATCACGGTTATCATTTTTATTGCGGTTTTATAGAAATATCCCCCAGCATCTTTAGAAATATCCAAAATGAGTGTAAATGTCTACTTTTAAAGGGGGAAAAATCTCAAGAGAGCTGTCTATGTGGGTGCCTTTGTTGCCTTCTTACATGTTGTCATAAATTAAACATTGCAAACTGGGACTGTTGCTGCTTTTCCAGCCAATGAGCAGCATCACTGGGAGTTTTTTAAAGTGCAGTGATCAATCACCGTTTTAACAATAATGAAAATTTGAAACGGTATTACTAATCGTTGGGAATTTTATCACGGTTAACCATTTTACCGGTAATTGTTACATTCCTATTTTGGTCACAATAACCGTGATGTGAAACTTTCATATCGTTAAATTCCTACACAGAACACACAAACACGTGGGGAAATTCTTTCACCTACACCTGAAAAATATCAGGGACAGAAAAGTTAGGCATACTGAGCAAATTTTTGTCGCAGTCTGGAGCCCTGCTGTACAGATTGTTTTATGTATGTATGTGTTCCTTGTTTCAGTTTAGGAACATCTCAAAGTTGACTTTTAAACTTTGTTGTATTTGGTTACAATGACAAATGTTTACTCCTACTACTACTACTACTACGACTACTACTACTACTTTGGTTGAAACCCTGCCTTGTTTCCATCTTTATTACAGCTTCTAAGCTGGTTTATGACATAATTCCCAAAGAAAAGTTGGTGTTTCAGCTTCAGCAGTGGTTGTTTGGCAGCAGCAGTGACCGTCGGTTCAGCAGAGGGAAGTTCATGAAACATAACGCTGCTCATTCTTTCACCAAACCAGGTTTTTATGATACAACATGCCCTGAGTCTTGGGGGGCCTGTGCCCCAGTAGAGTCCCACATCTAGCAACACCCCTGCACAGACCCACAACGTTCCAGACAAACACATCATCCTCTGAGGCGGCGCTGGGTCCCCGTCGTCCCAGATGACGATGTCAGACAGTATATCAGAGAAAAATGTGAGAATCCCACGGTACTTAAACACACCACAGCGACCCGTCTCACAGGAGCACATGACAAATCACCGGAGCAGCAACACCTGGTTAGTCATGATAAATCAGGCTGAGGAGGACGGAGACGTTTACAGGACAACCTCCCACATGACTGACAGTGTTTGTTGGGAAGGTATCTTTAAATTATAAATTAAATAAATTATAAAAGTTTTCCATGTTTAGAGTAATTATCTACAATAAATGAAAAAAGTTAGTTTTTTTCTTTTTAAGCAGCAAGTAAATGATTCCCAGATTTATTCAAACAATTCATGCTGTAATTCATCTGAACTAACATGACTTATTATGTTTGGTTCTCATTATTTTTTGTGTACTTTTTTTAAAGCTAGAAGAAAATGTCACAAGTTCTGATTCAATCAACCGCAGTAAACCGTGTTAATCCTGCTACCAACAGAAAACAGCTGCTTGTTCAGCAGTGTAGAAAAAGCCTGAAGCTTCATGGAGGAATATTAAACCACATCTAACGAAGGAGGTTTGGCTTTCTGCTCTAATGGCCGAGTTATCGTAAAGGCCAGGAACTCCAGATAAGCACCAGATTATTCAGAAAAACAAAGATTTGCAGCTCACTCTTCCAAGGCAGGGGAAAAAAATCACTGCTTTGGGTTGAAGCTGGGTGAATTTTAGGGATGCACGATATAATCGACCCCGTATCAGTACCGGCCTATATCAGCCTTAAAACTGAGTATCAGACATCAGCCACCTTACCAATATTTGACCGATATTTAACTGATCACCCCTGTTTCTAAAGTCCAAAGGAAAAAAAAAAAATTCATCAAAAACTTTTTTTTTCACAGACTTTAAAACTTCTAAACTCTAGGGGAAGGAAAAAATATTGATACGCTGATATATCACAATATTTTCTTATATTGAATATGCTATTTTTCATATGTTATTTATTATTATTTATTATTATCAATTTACTTTTATGGGGAGTGGATAGCCCAGTGGTAGCGTCGTGGGCTTGGGCGGAGTTCGATTCCCCGACACAACCCCTGTGTGTACCACTGTGGACCCCTGAGCAAGGTCCTTAACCCCCCACCAACTGCTCCCCGGGCGCTTTAATTAGCAGCCCACTGCTCTCTGATACTCACAGTACAGAGATGGGTGAAATGCAGAGCCCTAATTTCCCCTCGGGGATCATACAAGTATAACAAAAAATAAATAAATAAATAATGAAATCTTGCTATTTTTCATCGTTCCTTTATGAAATCTTGCAAGAATTCAAGAAAATGTCATGATATTTTCATATACTGATATCATATTGACATTTAAAAATGCGGTATCGATCTATTTTACTAACAAAATCTTTCAATATTTCATTGTTCTGTTACAAAATCTCGTGCGAATTCACAAAATATTGTGAGATTTTGTAACGGAACGATGAACTCTCGCGAGATTTTGTAAGCAAAATAGATCAGTACACCGTTTTTAAATATTGATTTGATATTTGCATATAAAAATATTGTGATATTTCAGTGTATTGATATTTTTCCCACCCCTATTTTTTAAAGTATCAGAAATGGATAACAAAACTGCGATTTGAAATTACTGTTTATCGCGTCGATGTCGGTTGTCGGCCACGAGTTTTAAAATATCAGTATATCGGCTATCAGCCAAAATTACAATATTGTGCATCCCTAGTGAATTTGTTGGTTTAAAGAGTCTAAACAACTGGGAACATGGCAGATCAGCAAGCTGTTTGAGGAGGAACTGTTTTCATTGCTACACCACTAAAGCTGCAGCAGACCAGTTGTGTGACTGGAGACGTTGAGCAGTGAAAACGGACAGAGACAGTTCAGAAAGGGAATCAGCAGCGGACGGTGAACATGAAGACATATTGTCTGGAGATACTTTACTTTTAAAAAGGTCTGAACAGGACAAAACTACTAGTTCCTGAAATCTGCTGCATCACTGTAGCTGCTAACATATTCTGGTGAACCAAGAATGTCTGGCAATAGAAAAATGGAAGAAAATAAAGAGTATGTGCGATATATTGTCAGAAATTCCCCACTGTAATAATTTGTCATCTCAGTATAAAAACAAATAATTAAATTTATCAGGTTCTTTTTGCAGTAATTTATATATATATATATATATAGTTGTTTTTGCTGTTTGCACTCTTTGACTAAATGTCAAATTTGTTCTCATATTTCAGACTTACAGTTTTGTAATACAGGTGTACTTCTTGAACTTAATTGATGTAGTTTAATTGCTTCTGGAATTATTTTAGGGCTCAAGCTAATGTAGGTATAGATTTATAATACAAAGGTTAGACTGATGTTTTTATTGTCACTTATTGTTATCGTGATACAAAACAGCAATTATCTTGGTACATAATTTAGCCCACATTGCCCATCCCGACTGCCACCGCAATTTCCGGTGGTATTGCTCCTTTTCATTCGGAGCACTCTGGATTCGTAAGCAATGGACATACTGACAGACGAAATGACCTCCAGAAATGGATGAAAGTGTCCGTATCTGTAATTACTGCCAGTTTGAGCTCTCTGATTGGTGGGAAGTTTGACAGGAAGTGGCTTCATCGTATTTGCCAGGTGAATATGAAGGTTTCCAAGCAAAATGGTAGTGTCAGTTATGTTTTTATGATGAAAATGTGATAAATAACGGTGTTACCGTGGTTTATCAGTTAGTTTCTGAATAAACACGACATTTTGCGGCTGAATTGTAAACCTCCTGGGATAGAATAAAAATGCTGGAAAACCTCTGAAGAACTGTCCATCACAATTTACCCCACAGATAACACACTGCTGTTCCTGAAAAAACTGTTCATGTCATGATATAAGTGATGGCGCCCAGTGGCACCAGAGATTAAGTGGCTTTTTAAGAGTCCAACTTTTTTTCTTTTCTTAATGCAAACACAATAATGCCCAAAACCAAGAACAATAGGAAAACATTTCACTGCGTGCTGAGCTTAGATGCCAACACAGGACAAATAATATCCTGGAAATCATCCACTTTCACCAAAATATGGGGCCTTTCCACCAGCAGATGATGCACCTTCAGTGCACATTGGGTCAAATGTTAGAGTCCAGAAGAAGAAGCTGGTCTGCCACTGATGCACCATGGAGCCTGCTCTCTAGCCGAGTCCGTGTTCACTCAGCTGATTCAGCGATGCTGGTTTAATGAGTGCCAGCTCACACTGATGCATGGCTGAGCGGCTTTGATCACCATGAGCATCCAGACAGGAACAGCAGCAGGAAAACCACACGGTTTATCCCCATCAGCACTGCTAAAGTTCATCTGTGAACAGAGTTACAGCAGGACGATGCCGTCCCATGCTCCTTCCCTCTCCTGTTGTAATGGCGCTTGTTAAAGTGCACGTGAAAAAAGCGCTGGACTCGTGCCAGCTGGAGGAAATAAAGAAGTATATTAGTGTCGAGCTGACGCTACAAAACTGCAACCAAAATACAGTGAAAATCTTAGTTATGTGGTTTTCATTTCCTGGTCAAAACGAAAAGGAGCAGGAACCGGCATCTGTTTACTTCTGGGTAGACGTAAACGGACGTAAATATGCCACGCCCTCTGTCCAATCAGAACCAGAATTAGATAGACCTGTTTCCATGTAAACCTTAATTCAGAATAATTATTTCCATGTAAACATGAAGGAGAATAATTTAATTCTGAATTTCCACGTATACATGAAGGAGAATAATTGAATTTTGAATTATATAATTCAGAATAATTCATTTTGAATTACTCATATTCTTCACATACATCTTGCTTACCTTTCAACACATTCTCTTGGACCTTAAATATTAAAAAGTAGTTTTTGCAAACCATCTTTGTTTATATTTGGACTAAAAGAACCACAAATTTAAAAAAGGGTTCCCGCATACTGTATCACTCTCATTTAAGTATTTTATTCGTATGAAGGTAATACTGGCCAAAACGTCACATGAACAAAATATCTGAATGAGAGTGATACAGTGTGCAGGAACCCTTTGTTGAGTTTCTGGACACGCTTTGGGTTACGCCCTTCTACGCACCTGTGCCTTTAGCTGAGATTTTGTATTCACATTTAGGTTATGACGCAATAACAGACAATTATCTTTGATTTACTTTACAAGGTTTATTCTTATACATTATGTTGGAAAACATTTTAATGGATTAATTGTGTTTATCAGCTCCTTTATTAATATTAAGAAGTAATACCTGGTTTACCACAGCCACAACCTTACACCATAACAGCAATTACAACTGGGCTATAAACTGAAAAATTTACCCATGTCGGTTTATTTTAGTTAGGGATGCAAAATATTGGAATTTTGAAAGATTTCCGATATGCCGATATTTTGAAACTCATGTGGCCGATAACCAATATCGATACTGATATTAAAGCTGAAAAAAATAAGCAGTCATTGCAAATAGCAGTTTTGTTTTCTGTTTCCGAGACTTTGAGAAACGGGTGGGAAAAAATATCGATACACTGAAATATTACGATATTTCCATACACCAATATCAAATCGATTTTTAAAAATGCAGTATCAATCTATTTTACTTGCAAAATCTCACGAGATTTCTTCGTTATGTGACAAAATCTCACAATATTTTGTGAATTCTTGCAATATTTCATAACAGAACAATGAAATGTCACGAGATTTCGGTCGTAGAATAGATATTTGCGTTTTTAAATGTCAATATGATATCAGCATGTGAAAATATTGTGAAATTTTTGTGAATTCTCGTGAGATTTCGTAACAGAGCGATGAATTATTGCAAGATTTTATTTGTAAAATAGATCGATACCGCGTTTTTAAATGTCATTATGATATCAGCATATGAAAATATTGTGTTATTTCAGTGTATCTATATTTTTTCCCACCCCTATTCTTTAAAAGTTTTAAAGTCAGTAAAAAAGAAGATTTTGAAGAAGTTCCATTAATTTTTTTTTTTTTTTTTTGAGACTTTAGATACAGCGGGTTAATTGGTTAAATATCGGTTGGGTGGCCGATGTCCAATACTCAATTTTAAGGCCAATATAGGCCGATACCAATAGGAGGCCGATTATATTGTGCATCCCTAATTTTAATAAAATGAAGTTGTTTTTGTCTGTTTACAGTTCAGCTGTGCTCATGTCTCTGAGCTCCATGTACCGTCTGTAGTCGTGTGACTCCAATATTGGAAATATGGATAATGGCAGATATCAAACTTTCAGATATTGGATCAGACCCTCAAAAGAGCGGATCGGTTCACCTCTACTTTCATACAGCACCTTGTTCTGAAGCTGCACGGTGGACAGTGCTGTTCTCATGTTTTTTTCCATTCCCATAAAACTGCTTGCGCTTTAAACTGTGTTTGGTTTGGATGCCAATGTTTGGCAGAGTCTTTCAGCCATGTCTCTCCCTGTTATTTTGGTATGCTACATGTTAGGATCGCTGCATATCAATGTGTGCAAACATCTTCTGGACTGCATCCATCTCCCTCGTCAAGAAGCAGATAAACTGAAGCTAATCTTCGTGATAATTACCAACTTGCTGATAAAGCAAACAGTTTGTAACACCAGCCGGTGTTTTCAGAGATCACGTTAAAATGCTGCCAGTTTATTTCAGCCAAACACTGCTGAGTTTCCAGCAGGACGGAGGACTGAACTCGTGTTATTCTCCACACTGTTATTGTAATCCACACAATTGCAGACTCGAACTACATCAACTCTCACTGTCTTCATTGATCAATATGTGCAGACTAGTTGAGTTTCACTTCTGCTACCTTAACACTTTCCTTCCAACACTTCAGCCTAAGCGGACTCTTTAAGAAAAACCTTTCCTTAAAACCCTACCGCCTCAGAGTGAATATTCCCGCTGTGGCAGGTTCGTAACAACTATGTGGGCAGCAGATTTTACCAGATAGAAGTTACAACAGACGTGACTGCTGTCTCAAGAGCGACTGAAGCAACAGAGGAGCTGACGAGGACGTGAACACAGACAGAAAACAGGAAGGCTTCACGCTGCTTATGTAATAATAGTAACTATGTATATACAGCTAAAAAAAAGAGCTACAGTGGCGGCTTTGTCAGATCCTCTTTTATGATGAAAATCTCATCAACAGAGAGAATAATCGAGTGATAATATTTTCCTGCAGGTTTAGGCAGAAAAACATGGGATCATAGCTGCATGTGTATCTCTGTTCCTGAGATCTGCCCTTTGCTGGCTGGACTTGAGGAAATGATCTCCATACATGAGCAGGGAGTCTCTGCTCTGCAGCAGCTACCCTGCACAGGTCAAATCAGCCTGGGTCAGTCTGCAGCAGAGGGAGGGGGGCTGTAGTGGGGGAGGGGTCCAGAGCCCGTGCACATCCTTCACAATGATGAACTTGACCCCTCAGGTTCACACACACTCCACTGCAGCTCAGACATTTTATATCAGACAAACGAGGGAATGTGAAGAAATCACGCTTAAAAAGAAACGGATCAGAGTGACATCATGTGGAGTCACATGACCACTAGAGATGGTCTGGAAAGCGTTTATAGAGCACCTTACAGCCTCCTCAGACAGACGTTTAGCCAACAAAGCAGAGCCCTCAGAGCCGACGTTGTATCTTATCTGGATGATAATTGGTGGAAATTAGCCTGGAATGCCAGACTCCAGCCAACAACAACACGTTTCATAACAAACGGTGCCAAACATGGCCGTCATGACAGCAAAGGCATTGTCTGTAAGGTTTTCTGCTGTTTCAGACTCGTAAATATGTGGATGTTCTTTATTATAAACATGAAAAGAAAAAAAAGAAAAAAGAGGAAAAACTAAACAATGGCCACGGTTGAAAGATGTTTTTAACTCGGAATAAATGATTCTCCTTCACGTTTACATGGAACTAATAATTACGATTTGATGTTTACATGGAAAACACGTTTATCTAGTTCTGCTTTAGATCTGGGGGTTGGGAAAATTTCTGACTGGACATGGGGCGGACGTGACGTACTTGCGTTTACCCAGAAGTACTGCTGTGTGGTAAACCAGTTCGTACCAAAAACCGGTGTTTATCTTCATTATGACATGGATTTTTATATACAGCTACACCAGCGAATAGCTGTGAATTATTCTATGGTTTGACAGGAAGCTCTGTCAAACCATAGAATAATTTTTAAAAAAAGAAATACTACTTACTTTCCTTGCTTACTGGTTTTCAGTTTTGAATGATCTGATGGGTCTGTAAATATTCAGACATCAAACCAACTCGTCTCCAAATAAGCTCATTTGTCAACACATGCAGGATGCTTGTAGCTGACAGCAAAGGTAAGAAAAACTGTTTATCAGTCTCTGAAGTTTCTGTGTTTATCAGCCGAGAACAGAACAAATAATGTTGCGTAACTCAGATATTTGCCTCAGGCTTTAATTTGTCAGATTACTGTCAGCTGATTTAAGTCCAATCTGAAACTAAATGTGATGTGCAGAGTTAAATATTTATAGCTCTTCTTTCTTTTCATAGAAATGAGGATGAGTGATCAAAGTTATCCATCTGCAGTCCTCCATTCTTTACCATGTGATGAACATACACAGCACGTTACTGGTATAAATGATCCCATCATTGTTAATGTGAAGCATCTGAATGTAAAGTGCCACATATGAAGTCTGGGAAACTCTGGTTTGGATACAAGACTTCTTTCCTTTGGCGAGGAAAGAAGACCACATACACTACTCCTCTACCTTAACTTCTGCATCTTTATACAGCAACATGTTCATTTAAATGCATCTTGCTAAGTTTCAATAAATCCTGAAATTCACATCCTCCTATTTCACTGGATCACATTAAGTTCTGATTTACAGGAAACATTTTAACTGCTGTTGTGCAAAGTGTGTGAAAACTAAAAGCAGGTAATTTGTTTATAGAAAGTAGGGCTGGACAATTAATCGAATTTTAATCGTGATTTCAATTTTGCCTTTTCACAATCATAAAAACACTGTAATCGATTAATCCTGAAGTGAACAGGCTGGTGGAGTTATAGAAAGCAAACTGCAGGGAGTATAGAACAGGAATGCATGTAGACTGAGTGTTCATTTTTATTGCTATTATTATCTTAAATAATATTCTTATTTTACTCCTTTACTTATTTCTAATTTATTTCCATTTTTTCTTTTTTTTTTAGTTATATTTGAAGTTGCGTTTTGGTGGTTCAATAAACACTTTTTTTAAAACCAACGAATAATCGTGTATATTAATCGTGATTTCAATATCAGTCAAAATAATCGTGATTATAATTTTTTCCATAATCGTCCAGCCCTTATAGAAAGACATGTTTTTAAAACAAACAATTTTGCACTTTTCTTCATACAGGAGCTACTTTTAATATAAAAGAAATTGCAATACACCTTTGAATCACCACTGATTTTTGCAAGGATCAGTGTGATTTATAAAAAAAGAAAAAAAAAAAACATTCCCCAACACTAAACCAGACTCAAGAAAACTAAACTACAAATCACTTGTGTTTTACATTGTCAAGATTTTATAAGGTCAACTTTAAAGTTAATATTCTATAAATTTGGTTTGTGCACACAGATTATTTTTGGTGTGAGTAAAATGTGCACCAGAAAGGAAAAAAAGTGTAAAACATCCATGTGTAACCGCTTCTGCTGCTTTGTTATCCTTCCATGTTTTAATGCTGAAGTACGACAGAGATGAGTTATTCCCTCCCAACTACAAAGTCAAATTATCCTGGTTGGACTTCTTTGCCTCTAGAAAAATGAGCAAAGTGTCATCGTGGAGGACGGCTCACCGGCCTGTAAAGGAAATCCATCAAACGTGTTTTACCACCTGCAGGAAAACCAGAAACTTTGTAGCACAAAGTCGATAGAAATATATTTAGTAAGAGGTTATATGATGCTACATTTCACTAATGTAACACTGACGTAAATGTTACGCTGTTGTTTTTATAATTGTGTAAGGCTGGCTGGACTTGCAGCAATGTGATGAGTGAAGTCACAGGATTTCACGTTATATGCATAAAAAACTTCAAATTTTTAATGAATAATTTTGCTGTTTAAACATAAAAGACTGCGAATAAGCTGGAAAAAATATCTGTTTTCCAGACAAATACTATGATTGAGTCTTTTAAATTCCAGATTCTGCTCAGTGTTATGCAGGTATAAATTTCTAACATGAAATAGTGGATTATGATGAGATATCATCTATATTCAAACGTTGAGATATGAACCAACTAGGGCAGGGCGATACGGACCAAATATCATATCACCATGTAGTCATTGTAGATGACAACGTATACCGGTATTTTTACCCTAATTTGTCTGAAAGTTTCATTTCATATCAAACACCTGGTTTTTAGTATTGAGACATGTTAAAGGTAAAAGTATCGCTCCACTGCAGTGATGGGACTGACTAAACACTGGTTACAAATGTTTGTTAAATCGATGTGATTAAAGATAGTTGGTTGGGTTTTTTTTTTATTTCTTTGTAAAAGTCTTGGGGAGGATTTTCTTCCAGACAGTTTAAATAATAGGGGTAGGAAAAAATATTGATACACTGAAATATTGCAATATTTTCATATCCCGATACCATATCTACATTTAAAAACGCAGTATCTATCTATTTTATGAATGAAATCACACAAGATATCATCATTTTGTTATGAAATCTCATAAGAGTTCACAAAATGCTGCAAGATTTCATTGTTCTGTTACAAAATCTTGTGATAATTCGTGAAATCTCATTAGATTTCGTAAGAAAACAATATCGCATGAGATTTCACTCATAAAATATATATATTTCAGTGAATCAATATTTGTTTCCACCCTTATTAAATAATCAGGTGAGCCCTTTGTAGTCAGGCGAGGTGCAACCGGGTCAATAAAGTAAAAAAATTTGCACAACTAATACCGTGATATAATGTGTAAACAGGGTCCAAAATTAACACTCGACAGGCGACGAATGCAAGTAAATTTTCTGTTTGGCGAGTAAATCTCAGAGGGCTATCCGCCACTGGCGAGTAAATATTTGCTCTAAATAATTCATGTTTTTAAATCTTCATATTGGGGATTTCTTCTTTATGTTGCTCTGGTATCTGCAGGTATCAAAGTACACAATGACAGACACAACACACACTCGTGACATGAGAGAACCACCCACTACGTTACGTCCGCTTACCAACGACTAGCGTTTAGCTCAGGCTGATTAAGTAGCGCAAACATGTGGCAAGTTTTAGCAGCCAACCTTCCAAAGGACAGCGCGGTGAACGGGAAGAAAAACCAGCAGGACGCGCAACCACCCAGAAAGTCGGGTGGGCGGAGATTAGACCCTGAGCCGCTCAGAACCAACGGTTTGCTGTTACACCATACATGACGTTGATGTGCAGACTTTACTTAAGTTCAGTAGATAACCACAAATTAAAATAACTCCTCAAATAACTCAGGCTTAAATTATGGTCTGTTCAGCTGAATGTCCAGCAAATTCATGTCCCAATCCACCTCCTTTATACTGGATTGTCCCTGTTTGTTAACAGACCAACAGTCACTGTTGCACTTAGCAGCCTACAGCCTGAAACAGATGGATGGAAGCTTATAACTTTATAATAAAATTTGATTAATAATAATAATAAATAATAATAATAATTATATTATTTATAATATTAATTATTATTTAAATAACCAACAAAAAAAAAAAGAAAAAAGAAATCGGAGGAAAGGAAGAATAAAAGAAAAAAAAAAAAAAATAATAAATAAATAAATTTTTTTTTTTTTTTTTTCTTTTTTTAAATTGCTGTAACTCCTATAATGAAAAAAAAAAAATAAAAAAATAAAAAAAAAAAGAGAAGAAGAAGATGGATATAATAGGTAAAAAATATACTTGCCCGGTGGATTTTTTCATCTACCGGCCAACTTGGCCGGTGAGTCAAAAAGTTAATTTCGGACACTGTGTGTAAATATAATATCTCTCTTTTGTAAATATATCGTGGCCAAAACACTGAAGCCTGAATGTTAACGTTCCTTCCTCTACATTTCTCTCTGAATCAAACATAAAAGCTGAACCGTTAAATCGTTTTCAAACAAAAATCACAATTTAAAATGTTTCAATAAACCAAAAACAAATCAGACTTTATTACAAACAGTACTGTGTAACACACAGATCAACAGTGATCAAGCCATCACTCATCTGCATGTCATTCCCTCAAGTCTCGGCTTTCAGGAGAAAAAAATATTGGCATTGAAACAAACACACAACAAACTATTTACATATTTACACCTTTTCCTCATTTCTAGTTATTTATGCTTCTATTACCTACTATCCTCACAAAACCAACTCAGCATCAGAAACATCTTCTAGGCTTTATTCCAGCCACAGAGGACCATCATTTTTTCTTCTTTACACACACAACTTTCTGCTCGCTTGTTGATCTTTGGCTGCCCCTGATTGGACGATACCGTCAATCTAAGCTAAAGAGAAAAAAAAAGAAAAGAAAAAAAGAAAAAAAAAAAAAAAAAAAAAAAGCTAGAGTTTGACAGAAAGGGGCTTCATCACGATTTCCAGGTGAAAACAGAGGTCTCTCAGCAACATAGAAATTAAAGTGATCTTTTTTTATAATGAAAATGGGATAAATAATGATGTAATCATGGAGCCTGACTGTGGATTTACCAGATAGGGTATCTGAATAATCACCACATTGAGCAGCTGGACTTTAACCTCCTGGACTGGATAAATGCCTAGAAAACTTACACACATTAGTTAAAGCAGGGAACCCTTAGTCCAGGTCCTCGAGGGCTGGTATCCTGCGTGTTTTCATGGTTTCCCTGCTGTAACACACCTGATTTAAATCAATGGCTAATTAGCAGACAGATCCGAGTCTGACTCAGGGGTGTTGCTGCAAAGAGACCAAGAAAACATGTAGGATACCGGCACTCGAGGACCAGGACTGAGGATCCCTGACCTAAAGGGTTAACTACCCATCACAATTTACCCCCCCAGAGATACACACCACTGTTCTGAAAAACTGACAGCATAGACTAATCCCACAGGCATTTTTGTGTGCTATGCCATCTTGCGACGCCACCATTGCTAAGGGTGCCAGTCCTGATTACCTGGTATCTGCCAACATGGAAAGCAGCGAGAACGTTGGACAGTAGGGCTGTCAAAATTGCTCCAAAATGACGTTCGAATATTTGCTCTAAAATTTACACATAATTCAAATAAATTCGAATATCCATTTGAGCAATGTTCCAACAGGAGGACAAACTAATAGTTGTGGCGTTTGGCCGCATCTCCCTAACTTGTGCGAGCAATGTAAGATCCCGACAAATTGAAATGAAATTAACGAACAATGAATGCTCGAGCAAGCTGTAATAAACATGCAACTTGAAACTGTCGGCCTATAATCAAACTATTGTAGCAAATGTAGGCCTAATAATAATAATAGGCCTAAAATAGGCTATTTTTCCCACTTTCCCAGTTTATTTAAAGTTCGAGTACTAATTTTCATGTTCGAATCTTGGGCTTTTATTAATATTCAAACATATATTTGAATTTAGAATATTTGTTGACAGCCCTATTGGGCAGTCGTCTAATTGAAAACCTACAGTTATGTTCCAGAGATCTCAAAGTTATTCTGACATATTAGTTTTACATCGGTGTGTTAATGTCAGCTATTATTCATCTCCAGAAACTGATTTAATAAATGACAAGCCACACTGGAATATAAAACGCAAATCTCGCTATAATAAAAGGTTGTTAATTTTCTATATTCTCATGTATTTGGCTTTTGGGACAATGTAAGTACTGCACAGATCGGTAGTCAGCAGTCCAGCAGATGAACCTAAATTAGAGCCCGACCGATATGGGATTTTTTAGGCTGATTCCAATACCGATATTGGGGGCTTTAAAAAACCCGATATCCAACCCGATGTCAGCCGATATATATCAGCCAGGATATTTAAAAAATGAACATGGACATACAGGACATATATACTGTCTAACTGTAGTCCAATTTAAATTCTTATAATGACCAAAATGTGATTCAACACTAAGAATCAGAACACCAGAATTTGTGATGATATTTTAGGTGGCGACACAAATTTGTTGCGTTTTCTGCCTTACTGTTGCTGCAGCCCAGGTTAACGTTCACATCACAGATGTTGCATCTAACACCTGTTAAATCTTTGTGAAGTGGCTCCACACCTTACTCTTTTCCTTTGCCTGGGAATGAATATATATACATTTAGTGTATTTTAGTAATTAGAATTCAATACTATAGATGACCATTTCAAAATGAAAAGTTGCTGCAAACAGCTTACAGTGATAACACACAGACTAATGGAAGGTGTTTTTAAATGATATATTTTTAAAGACCTCACTAAAACACCTTAGAAATATAAATTTGTCATCTTTAAGCTTCAAAAAGTTCCATCTTCCACTTAACACAAGGGACTAAACTAGATTTAAGAGCAATGTTGCAGCTTTTAAAACATCTAAACAGAATTACAAATAAATACATTAGTTGGAGCCTTTTAATTAGTTTAATGAAAACTTAAACTTCTGAATTTACGAGTCCCAGTAGGGGAGCCCGTCAATGGTGGGTCATATAAAGAAAATATATATAGAAAATATATATGGGGAAAAATAAAATAGCCACGCCAATGGGGGAATATATATGGTTATCTTCCTCTAAATAACATGCGCGAGAGGGGGGATTTATCAAGGCAGGTGGGTGTGTCTAAAAAAGGGTGTTTATAAAATAAGTAAAAAGGGAGAAGGTAGAAAAATGTAAATGGAAATATCTTAGATGTATCGGATGAGAAGAAGAAAAAGAAAGATAATAAAATCCAAATTAAATCTAATAAGTGAAAACTATAAGATCTTTATTATTTTTTACAGTAATATTTTAATATAAATTAAAATTTAATACAAAATATAATTTAGAATATTTTTTAAAATTTTTTATTTTAATTTTGAACATTTAATTTTTTTTTACATTGAGTAATTGTAGTTTCTCTTGTTAGATATTATTTGTTCTTAATTAATTTTATTAAATTATAGAGATATAATTATATTAAAATTTAATTTAAGGAAATTTAATACTTAACAAAAAATCGACGACCCAAAGGGCACAGATAAATAGTAGAGGACACAAAAACCTGCATGGCATGAAGTATAGAGGGACACAATATAATAATTTTATATTAGATAACAGGAGATGGAAGTTAACAGTTGCATTTATCTCGTTTGTGTCACAAAGAGGCAACTTACACAGCGTTTACTGCTGTATAACAGTCTGACATTAGCTAATAGTAGAGATGGAGTTAGCAGCTGTATAACAGTCTGACATTAGCTAATAGTAGAGATGGAGTTAGCAGCTGCATCTTTGTTTATTTCACAGAGGCAACTTGCACTGTTAAAATGCTAATATTGTCGCTAAAACTAGCGCATTTAAAACTCGCCTGCTCTCCTTAATGCGCTCTAACAGCGTGTTTCCATGAGGACGTTTGTTGTCACGGAGCACTAAAGTGTAGTTTTATATAGTTTAAGAAAGTCCCAGCTTACCAGGGGTTAACTAAACGTCTGCATCGGCTGCTCTGCTCTCTGCCTGCGTAGCGCGTGTGTGTGCTACAGGGAGGGGGGGGAGGAGGGGGGGGGTGCAGAGAAAGCACTGCTCTCTGTATGGGAGGGGGAGGAGGCAAGGAGCAGCACGAGCAGCTCTCAGGAAGGGAGGGGGGAGAGCAGAAGAGCGCAGCAGAAGTTTCTTTTTGCCATTTGAAGCAAAACTAGAATTTTCATATCGGCCACATTTTGGCCGATGCCGATTAATGAGCCAGACGCCAAAATCGGCCCGATATATCTGCCGGCCGATAAATCTGTCGGGCTCTAACCTAAATACTATAGTTTAAGCTGCTGGACACCGTGTACATGATCTGTTAATGTTTCTGACTGAACTATTTTTATTTTCTGGTCCCAATATTTCCCTGATCAGAGCAAATAATGATATATTTCGAATTATCTCTCAGATTACAATTAACTCTCAGCAACACCACAGCTTCTTGTCTCTAAACCCCCCCCCCCCCCAATGTCTGTTTTTCTGTTGCGCATTCGCACAGGATAAATGAAGTCTGAGATTTAGCTGAAATTCACAGACCTCTTGCGGATGTCGTCAATGGGCTGCACATTGCGTAATATCTGCTCACACAAGCTGCATTTCCATCAGCAGATGATCATTCAGAGACGGACGTGTTGAAATAACTAGCAAATAAACGTTTCTCGCCATGGAAAAATGCCATTTACGGATTTTTCATAGAGATTTTTATATAGCTTTCATATAGATTTTTTTATATAAATTATCATAAACATAATAATTTGGCAGGAAAACTTATTTTTCAGAATCTACTCTTCGCCTAAAAAGGAAATGAAATGCATCCAAGAAATAAATACCGCCAAATCACGTCATTTCTGTCCAAATCACAGAGATGCCTATTCACATTGAATTAGTATTATCAGGGGACCTCAGAGTTTAGCAAATTATAGAAGGTAATTTGTGGGGAAATTACAACATCGCAAATCACAGACATGACTGATTCACACCGGATTAAAATCACAGACATGTGGTTCCTATATAATACTAATCCTGTCAGAATAGGGCTTTAGTCTGTTACGTTATATGGTCATTTTGAGCCGGACGTCAACACGGACATGTAAAATATAGTCAGATTAATGAGAGTTCACCTAAATTTACTGTTTTTGTTGTTGGGAATAAAATTTTCTTTAAATTTTTTTTCCACCATGACAGTAAAACATTTCTCCTTTGCTCTTTGTGTGACCGGTTGTCCACTGCTCTACGAACACGCTGACATCAGTGGACAGAGCTGCAGCAATGAAATAAAAGTCTGTGATCTTCTCATTCACTTATTACCACAATCAGTTTTTCCACTGCTGTTCCAACATCCAAGAGATGCACAAGTCCTCATTGATATTAAGAAAACAGTCTGATTCTCATCCGGTCTAATTACACATGTACACAATTGACCCCTCAACAATGGTGGACGGTCTCCTTGCCCGGAATTGTCTATAGAGACACCACTCGGTGTTGCCAGAGAACTAGCAGAGTTTTAAGGGTTAATTTTGTCAAATAATGAGCATCTCCCAAGCTTATAAACACAAACTGTACACTGATTGTGCATATTTATTTAGACTGATGTGAAATGTTTGCCTCCATCGGAGCAGCGTGGAAAGGATTCAGGCTTGTTCCATATTTGTACGTCTCTGTGTCTCATGCAAGACCGTTACCTAACAAAGGAAGACATTTTCACTCACTGTACTTAAGTCCATTTTGTCTTTTCACTTTCAATTCACAACACTGACAAGTGCTGGTTACGTAACTGTGCTACTCCAGCATGCTTCCAGTGTGATTTATTAAGGCCAAGTAATCAGTGTGTCCTATATAGATAACATGACTCAGCTGCTCCGGAGCTCAACATATTCTCACGTCCTGCGCTCAAGATGCTCTGCTGCATCCATGACAGCCAAACCCAGAAATCTGCATTTTAACACATATCTGAAAACACACCTTTCCCTCATGTCCAGTTTTACATTTGTTTGTTTACATAATAACGCAGCAGAAATGCCTTTTCTACGAGCACCTACTCAGCCCAACCTTATTTCAGCCAACACCACACTACATGGTTTTATTTTCAATCACACTTACAGTAGGGCCTTCAGTGAGGACACTCTGGAGAAGCTTGTTGGTGAAAATCAAGCTTTAATTATATTATTTAGTGTAATTACCACCAGATCTGGTAGATAGCAGCGCCAAAGAAGCCTTTTAACACGTTGTGGTGCAGCAGGAAATAGAGATTTTAGTGTTTGGCGAGAGAGGAAATATGACAACGCATTCAAAATCAAAGCAATTAAGACACGGACCGAACCTTGACGGCAACGTGCACCAGCAGCCTGTAAGCATTAAAGTGGGCCGAACGGTGAGCATCATGGCGCGTCATGTCGCCGGACACTTTACTCTGAGCAGTCTGGCTCTGCTGAATCTGGATCAGAGGATGAACCCAACACAAACTAGTCGGAGTGGAGAAGGTGGAAGGGACAGATGGATAGACTTTTTTTTTTTTTTTTGTGACAAGTCGAATATCAAAATAATAATTTGTGACAGCCCGTTATCAGTATCGGTCGAAATTTTTCATATCGTGCAGGTCTACATTTTTTTGTCAAACGTTACATTGTAAAATGGAATTATTGTTGCTATGTAGTGAACCAATTTTTCCATTTTGCCACCAAAATTTAACAGTAGCTTCGTTTAAATGGACAATAATTCATCTATCCGGTTGAAATCTTTCGGATCGGAGCTTCCAGCTGACGTATTTACATGGACAGTGGGAAAAGTGATCCTATCGGTTGTATCTACTTGATGGACAGATATGTTCGTAATGCTATTGACATGCGCAATGGCTCCTAGTTCGTAAGAAGAGGGGTTTTCTTTTCTAATTTATAATCTTTTGACTGTCAAAATGCTTAATAATCATTAACTCTTTCAGTGGGGATTAATAACACAACCATGTAACAGGTCCGTACTGGACCCACGGCTGAAGCACATGATCATGACTGGATCTGCTATGAATCCGGGGCAAAGGTGCAGCTAGGTCCACCTATGCTCCGTAGGGATGTAACAATATGAAAATTTCATATCATGATTATTGTGACCAAAATCATCACGGTTATCATTTTTATCACGGTATTATCGAAATACCGCCCGGCATCTTTAAATATATCAAAAATGGGTCTAAATGTCGACTTTGTCCTTTTTGAAGGGGGAAAAATCTCAAGATTACTGTACACGTGGGTGCCTTCGTTACCTTCCGCCATGTTTTCATAAATTAAACACTGCAAACTGGGACTGCTGCTGCTTTTCCAGCCAACCCTAATGCTCCGTCTGCCTAACATCAGCATTTCCAGTCAGAACGCGGATCATCTGCAAATCCGTTCTGCTGTGCAAGTTGCCTCCGATGTGACTCCGCAAGGCGGATCCAAGGCAAACCGCGCAGCTACCTTGGATCTGCCGTCCATTTGCTATCTGGGGTTGCCCAGCACAGTCCTGTTCGGCTTTGCTTCAGACATCTTCCCTGAATCTGCTACGTCACGCAGCCCCCGCATGGTTCAAGCATGAGCGGAGACAAAGTTCCACAGAAATGATCGGAATGAGAGTTTACATGCTCATTTTTTCCTGCTGAACGGATCGTAAAAAGGTTTAAACCACCCCTCTCGATTGAATGGGCTATATGCCCGGCTCCACTACTTCCTGAATTTCAGACAGCACCTTTGCTTCCTGTCTTTCATTACTGGTTGAACTAATTACTCCAGGTGTGTCTGGCCAGTTACTGAGGTCAGACACACCTGGAGTAATTGTTCAACCAGTAATGAAAGACAGGAAGCAAAGGTGCTGTCTGAATTCAGGAAGTAGTGGAGCCGGGCATATAGCCCATTGAAAATTCTTTCCGATCGAGACCGATCTGAACAACTGACATGTTTACATGACGCATTTTTATTCTGACTGGCGTTTGATCAGATCAAAATTGCGCCACGTAAACACAGCGAGTATTGTTTTTGGAGTTTCACAGAAGTAAACAGATGTTCAAAGTGTCACTAAGGGCACAGTCTCATGGGTTTCCATAAACGAACTAGACTGGAACAATCTGGATTCTTGGAGCAAGGGTCCGACAACTCTGCGCGGTCTCATGGTTGTTTTCTGAAACGTTTTGAGGACAAAACCGTCGTCTTCACGCCGTGAAGCAAGTAGGAGACGGCAAAACTCCAGTCCATCTGTTAGAGTGCGATGTCTGTCACAAACAGATAATCTATGCACGCATGTGTCGAGCATGCTGACAGAGAAAGAGCCAGCTCGAAGTTCTGAGAAACGTGTCCTGTGTGTCTCATTACTCGGTGTGCATGAGGGATGTCTACTTCGAGAAAAGCGTCGGCGGGGAGCTCCGAATAGAGGATCTCTGGCAGACGGCCTCTTCCAACCGTTCCGTTCTGACAACTGTTCCAGACTTTTGGCTAGGTCGCATGACGCAACAAATACGGATCTAATCCCCTTTCTGGACTTGAGAACGTTTTAATTGTGACAAAAGTGTCCATGTGACCCTACCCTAAAGTAAAAAATATTGGCATCAAAGACACTTTTCTGCTTGAAGGGCATCACTGCACAAAAAGCTAATTTTTTTCAGTGTTTTTGTCAAAGCCAGGTATTATTTTTACTGCAACTGCCCTGTTCTACTGCAGATTACTACAGAACGGAGAAAAACTATAAATAAACCAGGGCTGCAACAATTAGTCGTCAGCATCAACAGCGTCAACTATAAAAATTCATTGATGTGAAATTTCATTGTCAGCACGTCGTGTCTTAAATGCTTGTGAGGGCTTTGATAGTAAAACACTGTGCCAGGTATCATAACGCCGTCCTTACCAACCATGACAACTCCCAGCACAAAGGAATGACTGCAACGCACAACAGGAGGTGCTGGGGCAGGACTGTATGTGTGCAGCGTTCTTACCCAACGGAGAACAACTCAAGCCCGATGACAGCACAACCCCATCAGTCACAGTGAAGACGAGACTTTGTCATTCCAAAGTTTGGGAATATTTCAAGTTAAATAAAGAGTCAAACCAGGTTAAATGTGCAGTCTGCTGGCATACCGCGGCCGCACGACAGTCCTGCATGAGCATCTGAAATGAAAGCATCCCGGAGTCACCGCTCCCAGTGGTTCCGATGAGTAGCTGGCATTACCGAGTGTTTTGGTTTACCTTACCGGAAACAGGCTACTTCAAGATGCCATTAATTAATCATACAGTAGAAACTATATAAATTTAGCGAACAGTAGAGATTTTGACTCTGAAGCTTGACATTGACATTGACTTGAAGCTTGACTGGAAGAATTTTGACATTGAAGCTGCAGTGCCGCCTCCAGCAGCAGTAGGATACTCTGCTGTCAGACATCTGCTCAGCATGCAGGGAGGCGGGGCCTAATCAAATTTCTAACATGTTCCCGGTGTGAGAGGATTTGCCGCAGAGGCCAGAAAGGAACCGCGGCGCAGCAGGACCAGGGTTGTCACGATACCAAATTTCTGTTTCCATACAGATACCATTTAGCATTTTATCCTTTGATACTTTTTGCAAAAAGGTAAAACAATCATTTGAATGCCATTGCTTATAGAGATGTCCCGATCAGGTTTTTTGCCCCCAAATCCAAGTTCAAGTCATTAGATCTTGAGGATCTGCCGATACCGAGTCCCGATCCAATACTTCTATGATAAAATAAAAATTGAACAGAAAATGAGAGTGTTTCCCTACAGCATGCTGTAGCCGTGGTGATACCACTGGTCGGAGAGAGGTGGGGGGCGCTACAGCCGCCTTCATTGAAGTTAACGTCTGGATGAACAGCTGCTGCTGCGTTACATTTAACTCCTGTACTGCCCGTGATGCTGCATCATACAGCTCTGAGCTACGTGCAGGACTGCGGCGGCTCCTATGAGGCAGAATCAAACCAACCGCTGGTCATAAAACTGCAACTGACAGGAAGACCACCCACAGGAAAAAGAGGTGCTGCTGTCGGGGCGCACCCCCGGCCAAAGAGAGGGGCAACGTCGGCCATGGCAGCCAGCTGCTGCCGTGCCAATGTAAAGTAAGCATTTATCCGAAACCTGATCGGGATGTAATAGCCGATTCCGATCGAGTCAGAAACCACGTGATCGGGCCCTATTTCCGATTACGTGATCGGATCGGGACATCCCTAATTGCTTATTCAATCAGTGTTCAAAAGGTTTGTGTTGTGGAACTATACATGAAACATTACATGGGGATAGCTAGAAAAATAAATTGGATATAATCTATCTAAATAAATTAAATATTGTAAGCTGATCGAATGTTTTTAATTGTTTCAATATTTCATTTTGTTTTGCCTTAATGGTTCATATGAAACATTTAATGAGGGTAAAGTGTTTAATTTTTTTCAAAAATTCAGTTTTAATTTTTTTTATATTCTGTGTTTATCTGGTTTTATTTGCTGAGAGATTGTTTTTTCATTATTCTAAATCAATTTAAAACCAAGACAGTGTATGAAGGATTGAAATATAAACATTGCATGGACCACATAACAGAACTTGCGCCAGCTCTTGGGGGGCGTTTTGTAATGTCACACCAGGTGTAGTTCCAAATAACCCCTCCGGGATCATTTGGCATACTTTACAAACAAATGTCTGGTCTGTGTTTGTCTTTTTAAATCTAAACCACTTCCATGTGACAAAAGTTTTCCCTCTTCGAGGTACAAGCTGGTCATCTTGTTGAGAAATAATTCCCCTGGTCTGAAGCGTGTCCGCCACCGTCTTTGTCTGCAGGGTTCGTGGGCATACCATAAGGCGCATCTTGACGTAAAATACCACAGTAAAGCACCTATCACAGCGTAAACGATAGAGCTCCATATGAAACAACAGACATTTTCAATAGTCTTGACGATATATCTCGTTAAATCGCTCAGCGTTACTCTGTTGTATCGAGAACAAGCTGCAAGAAATATCATACCTGGGCCCGATTTTGCTTTCGCTGTCTCAAAAATAACAGCGAAGTTCTTTTTCCCACACTGTCTGTAATAAACCTTTAGTTCTGCTGTTAAAGGCTGAGGCTTCTATGAGACATCCCATGATGCACTGGGCTCATCTCTGCTCTCTTTACTCTCTACGTAGAAATACCTGACATTGTTGTCATTATTAATCTGCGTTTCTCTTCTTGTTTCTCAGCAAGTATCCCGGTCTTAGAGTCATGCTACTTGTTGGACCCTCTTTCCTGACCTCTGCACCCCCAGTCGCCCCAGGTAGATCCCATCATTCCTGGTTCTGATGGAGGTTTTCCTCTCCACTGTCTTCTTGTGCAACTCAGGACTCAGGATGGATGGTTTAATCAAAGAGAAGATTTTCTGCAATACATTGGTTTAGCTATGCAATTGTTTTTCTGACTTAGTTTATTGTTTATGAACTGGTTTATCTTTATGAATTGCTATAACTTAATAATAATAATAATGGATTTGTTTTAACTGGATTGTTACTGGACAACAATAAACTGGATTGAATGTTTAAAAAGCAAATATTCAACAAAAATAATAAGGGGAGATGAGTTCAAAGACCAGTTTAAACATCATCACCTTGAAGAAGCTGTGAAATTGAAGTGTGGAGCGTCTGCAGGAGCAGCTTCCTGCTTCCTAACACAGTTACTGGAGTCTTATCTGGGACTGGTACATTGTGTCATTGAGTTGAGATTCACAAGGTTGGCAAGTGGCCCTCCTGGGCGTGCACGTGGCTGTGTGTGTTTGTGTGTGTGTTTTCACCCTTCCCCCACAGCAACCAGCACCTTAATATGAGCTTTATGTCAAACTTTCTATAAAACTGACACAAAAAGAGAAACAGAATTAAATCAAATTAAGACAAAGAGAAATGTATAATAAATCTAAAAGTGCGCCCACTATACTAACTTTACACCACCTAGTTTCACTTTTTATCTGCAACTTTATTAACATTTAGGATCAAATACAAACACAAAGTAACTTACTTACATAAGAAGTGGAGTAATATAAAAATAAAGTATTACAGCTTTAATCAGGAGTCAGTTTGTTTTCATTTACACTCGGCAATAGAAGGAAGGGCGCGCTCACAAACACAAACTACGCACGAGAACTGCCCCACGAACACGTGCACAGGACGCGCGCGCCTACTCACGCACTGAAGCTGCCCATCCCCCCACTCACCCAGGAGAAAAATACAGAAAATAAACCGTCAAAACAGCGTAATAACCCGGCCAAACAGCTCGTGAGCACCCGCACGTGATCCCCGCACACCTGCGTGTGATTTATAACGGCGATAAGAAAGTTAAAAAGGCGATAAACACTCACCAAAAGCTCCAAATCACACAAGGGGGGTGCCTTCTCCTCTGTGCTCCTAATATGGAATCTCCTCCTCCACCACCGCTGCTTTTCTACCTCTGATTTAACCTCAAAAAAAGCGTTATAACGGCCCTCACGCGCGGCCAACCGCTGCTTGAAATCCCCAATGACCGATGTGTTTAGGATGTTTGGTCATATGTGGTGATAAATCCCCTTAAAGATGAGCTGGATGTACAGTTGGGTCTGAATGTAGGTTTGCTCGCTAGTAGAGAAAAGAGCCAAACGGTTCAGTAGCAGCCAACGGCTTCAGACTGAAACACACAGCGGCTGACCTGCCAGGCGAAAATGAGCGCGAGGCCTGAGCTCCTCTCTGCAGGAAGCACGCTCCACTCACATAAACATCAAAATGGGTGTCGCAGTATGGTGAAGGACGGTGTAGTCGGACTGGGGGTTGGCCTACTCTCTTCTACACACACCAAAATACGAACATCATGTTTTATGTATATATATATATATATATATATATTAGGAATATAATAAAAAAATAATATACATGTATGAAGTGGTTGTGATATAATAATAATATGCATTATTATTATTATTATTATCATTAATATTATTAACATTAATATTATTATCAATAGAAGTAGAAAAAAATACAACTCGCTTTATTCGTCACCGGCCAAAGTAGCTAATACATTTTTATTTCCAACTGCAATATTCATATTTTACTGTTTTTTTTATGTATATATACATATATATATATATGTATACATACATACATACCGTGATTTAGATTTTGCCTTGTCACGATCATACCATAATCGAAGAAAAACGAGTAATATTGCATGTATGATAATGCTACATACTATTATATGTTCATCACTGAAGCCAAGATAATCCTGACATGAACAGACTGGCGGAGTTATAGGAAGCAAACTGCAGGGAGTATAGAACAGGAATGCATTATTATTATTATTATTATCATTTTACTCCTTTACTTGCTTCGTATTCATTTCCTGTTGTTTTTTTGTTTTTGTTTTATTTTGTTTTGCTTTTTATTAAAGTTATTTTTGAGGTTGAGTTTTGGTGGTTCAATAAACACATTTTTTAAATCAACGAATAATCGTGTATATTAATCGTGATTTTAATATCAATCAAAATAATCATGATTATGATTTTTTCCATAATTGTCCAGCGCTTATACAAATATATATATATATATATATATATATATATATATATATACATACACAGTATATACAGTATATACACATATATATATAAATTAGAGGTGCACGATAATTATCGGGCCAATAACAGGAAATCATTACATCATTCCATTAAGTCTGATATGATGATGACTCTTTCCCGATAACGCGTTTTATTTTTGTCAGCACAACAGTGCTTCGTTCACATTATGAGACCAGAATTATTGTTGTTGATGCATATATTTGCATCAGTTCAAGGAGCCTTTTTTTTTTTTAATCAAAAAGCGATGTACCTTATTTATCAAAGAGTTTATTTGATATCTTTTAGAAAATGTTTGAGAAGTTTGCTGACAGTTTCACGAGAAAAAAATAAACATTTCCTCATTTAAAGAGTGAAAAGTCTTTTTGATTTTGTCAATAGTATTGATGTCATCACTAGGTATATATGTTTGTTATCGGTTATCGGTTGTCAGTTATCGGAATCGGCCTTTAGGAGTTTAAATTTATTGGTTATCGCATCGGTTTTTAAAAAGGTTATTGCGCATCCTGCTTCCTAATATATATATATATATCATTATTATTATTATTACTACCCCCATATACTTTGCTTTACTTACTTTTTGCATTAAGCGAGAGCAAAGATGTATTGTAACTAGCGTTGTTTGATATTAGATTTTTTACCGATATCCAATATTGTCCAACTCTGCTATTGAAATCTTGCAATATTTTGTTTTTAAAAATATTGATTGAAAAATACGATTTTTTCAGATATCGCATTTTAATGACAATATCGGTCGATATTGGGCATCCCTAATTGTAACAAAGTATAACTACTTTACTACTGTATGTAAGTAGAAAAATGTGGTATCTGTACGTTAATATGCCTTTGATCTGGCTATAGCAAATCACGCTGTCCACGAGACGACCGTGTGCGCTCGCATAACCCCCCCATTCAGCCAACAGCCTGCACCCGTATACCTGTACGTACTGTATCTCTCACCAAGATTATGCCAAATTTTTAAAAAGCACTTATATTAACTGTTTCTGGACACCTGGTGGCAAAAATACTAAAAGTAAGCCTTTAAACATACCAAAAAGTTCATAAATGAGGAGGATGAAGAGTTTAGAGGTCACCATTCTAAAAGCAGTTGAAACCTTTATTAACCATCCTAAAAGCGGCAGCAAGTCAAGGTTGTGACCACAGCCACAAAAGGATCTCTGCACTACTTCATGTGCTCACTCGCCACCACTCGCTCAGTAATATGAATTGTAATCTGTCAAAATGACGGACGACCTTCAGATTTTTTCCATTACCGTTTTAAAAAACGGTCAACTACAGAAAATGTTTGTTCACGTGACCCCTGGTGCTCAGTGTTACTAGGTGCTCTAATGACTTTTATTTTCACAGAAGAAATGCTTATCTGTGACCTACTGGCCTTTAGTTGCCATAAGATGAGAAGAAAGAGAAAAAGGTCTTAACAAAATAAAACTTATTTAGTATAAACACTGGTTTAAGATGGGAACACGTTTGGAGGGGAATGAACATGATCTGTTTTTATGTGTATTCTTGTCCCTGTAGCAGCTACAGTCAAAGCAGTTTAGAATGTCTGTTAAGTTAAAAATATAACTGCTCAACCCAAGTATCTGCTGTTATACGTATATATATATATATATATATATATATAGATATATATATATAGATAGATAGATATATAGATAGATAGATAGATAGATAGATAGATACATATACACATATATGTATATATACACATATACATATATATATATATATATAGATAGATACATATACATATAGTGTATATATATATATATATATATATATATATATATATGTATATTTACACATATACATATATATATATGAAGGTTTAAGAATTACTATCATGTCCTATGGTCGGGTATTATTATTATTATCATTATTATCATTAATAATGAATATTATTTATCATTGTTGTGTATGGCATGCATGATGTGTATTAATTATGGTTGGGTAATATGTGTAGTATTTATTATTATGGTTTAGTATGGCCATAATAAACCAGGCGTTTAATGACCTGATAAAATGCTGGAAAGTTTCAACATTTAAGTTTTACAGACAAAAAGTGTATTTCAATTCATCCTAAACTATTTCACAAGTGTGTAAGCTTTGATTTTGTGTGTTAATTGCTCACTTTTTAAAAAATGTAATGATTTAATGATTCAAAATCAATACAACTAAATATCAATAAATTGATTAAAAAATCTTTCTGGCTTAGTTTTATTGATCTTCATGACACCTACATTTATCAAATTTACAAAATACCAAGGTGTGTGTGTGTGTGTGTGTGTGTGTGTGTGGGGGGGGGGGGGTTGTAATTAAATATTGAATAAATTAATGGATCATGTAAAATAAACACATTAATAATTGTAAATGAAATTTAGTAAGTTAAATCACTTGGATAAAGTTTTTAAAAAATTCAAAAAGGCCAGATGTGGTTTTAGGACATTTGTGACTCATCACGGGGTTAAATTTTTTGGGTGTTAAAGGAGCAGGCGGTGGTGTCGTCCTGATGTCAGCGATCTTCTCTAAGAGGTACTAGGAACAGACACAAACATACACACAGACGTACATTTTGCAGATGGAAAGAAGAAAAATAGACTCATACACACATGAACTGAAAGCATATGCTCATCAACACACACACACACACACACACACACACACACAGATAAGCCCCCGTTCAGACAAAGAGACACAGACAGAAAGCCCTGGGGTGCTTTGTAGTGTGAGCTGTGGAGCTGTAACCGGAGAGTGGAGGATGGGTAATGGCTTTTATGCATGGTGGGGGGACATCAGAGTTCTCTTTCACACGCCTGGCGAGGTTTGGCGTGTCGGGGGCTCTCACGGCCCTGATGCTGCATTTAGGCTGTCCATTCCTCATCTGCAGGCTTTAATGACTCCTGCTCTGGCTGTGGAGGGGGGGGGCGGCTGCCGTACAGCAGCAGCAGGTCGTCCTGAAGGGGCTCAGGAGCTACAAACAGCTTCACTGGGACAAATTCTGAAGTGAAGCACCTCGGGGCAGGACGAGCCATCCTCAGGATAATGACTCTCCAGGACGCTGTAAGCGAACAGAATCCTGACGTGGAGCTGCTCGGTTTAATGGGATGGTGTTGCAGCATTCATCCATGCTGCAGTTTCATAACAAATACAGCAATAACGGCATGTGACCTTAGGTTCTACTATTAGTGAGGTCAGCAGAAAATCTAATTTTAGTGCCCCGAATAAGAATACAGCTGAAGAATTTGCTATATTTAGAAGATAACCACTCCCACTCACCAGTCCCTACAACCAACTATTAAAGTCCCAGGAGACACTACTGTCACCTTATCTATGAACCAGAATACACTGACAAAGGTAGTAACACTACCACCCAGAAGCAAAGTATATCATTCTGCAGCTGGTAAGAAACTAGTTCCTCAATATGTAATGCAACATTTGTCATAAATTTTTACTTGTTTAACACACAAGTTTCCTAGTTTAACACGGCATTTACACAGACAGGCTTGCTGATTTGCCTCAGATGTTCTGTGAAGTGGATAAGATTGTTATTAATGACAGGCTAGCAGATTCCTATTGACTCGCACTAGCATTAGCATCGACAATCTCCTGGAACTAGAATGTCGGGATGAAATATGTTGAAACTGTCTTCAGTGATCAGTAGTATCCTGGCTCCTTTGTAAATGAGACCCCAAGTCAAAAATCCTGAACTTCCCCTTTAAAGTTGTACTTCCATGGTCATTTCATTAATATTTCTGTGTTCTCCATTATTATTGAATGCATTCTGCATCGTTTCTGTTTAAAAAAAACCTTCTGGTATCTTAGTATCCAGCTGTATTTGTATACTAGAAGAGAGGCTTGTGGTCCAACGGCAGCTTTTCCGGGTCCTTCTCATGAATTTCCGTCTGATTGGCTGCCTCCCATCAGTGTATGAAGGAAGCTCCGCCCTCCGCTCTCATTTCGCTACAGACAGGAAATAGAGCCGACAAACAAGTTTGTTCCGCCATGCTAACAAACAGTTAGCTAATTAGCTTCTCAACTCCGAAGCTACAGTCGTGCTGTCTTCACTTCTAGTGTGTAGTGGAGGGTTACCTGCCTTCCAATGGACAGATAGAAACCCCATGTGGGATACGCTATTTGCAAACAATGTGATGTTTTCTTCGTATTGTTTCTCTGATGAGAAAGCACAGCCGACTGGGGGGAAAGCAACGCTAGCAAGTCAGCATGTGTAAGTAAACAAGGGGAAACCCTCCGTATTTCAGAAGGAGCAAGTTAAACGGGTTTTCAGTGGAAGGAGGCCTTTAAGCTTGAGTCGAAGGCGTTTGTGAACTCTTCTGGAAACGGCCGTGATGTCACTTTACTGCACTGCGGACGACTGCTGGTGATGCACGAGGATTTCGAAGGGTTGTCCCATTTTTTAGGTAGATAATTCAATCTCTATCACTTGAAATGGAAGTAATAGAGAGGAGTTGGGAACGCTTCTGTTTGGACGGCACAAACAAACGTATGTTTGTGGAAGTTAACAACCCTGTACCGGTCCTGTTTGTGTTGGCTACAAATAGAAAACTACATAAAAATACAGATTTTCTCTTTGATTTTGATTTTGTAGCAGCAGCTTTCCACCACCTGGCATGGAATTACAGTAGATCAGAGTTAAGTTGAATTCAGAATTTGGGGTTTACATGCTCTTTTTAAATCTTCTTTATTAACTTTTATTCTGATTTAAAAAGGGATTAGCATCATTACATTTCCTAGAAACTTGCAGCAAATGTTTTCAGATGGAATTGTCCAAACTTCCCTCATCTGCTCCTGATAACGTTTAATTCAGGAATACAGGCTGATCCAGCAAGAAGGAGAACCTGAAGGAAGACGTCATCTGTAATGATGCACCGCTGCAATCTTTGTTGTGACAGTTTCTGATCTGGATCTTTATCTGATTCTTGTTCAAACTGGTCTGGTCAGATGTTTGGTGATGTCATGCTGGAAAAAGTAGCTGGGAAAGTTTTCCCAGAAATGCAGTGGCTTCCTGATCAGTGACTGGAGTCGTGCACGTCCACCATCATCCTCTCACTTCTGACTCAGCAAAGCTCCGGGAATTAAACCAGTCAGAAAACAGTTCCTCCTTAATCCTCTCATTTTCTGCAGGACGCTTCACTCTGGGAAAAGCAAAAACTTTTTACTCTCACATAAGTTTGTTTTAGCCTTTTTCTGAATAGCTGATGCCCATTATTGCAGAAACCAGTATCACTGACCAGTCCTCATGCGACACAAGCTGCTGTTTTGGTTTGTTGACATTAAAAAAATCAGAAATAAACAGTCAGTAAAGATTTTTCTACTTTTTACTTCTCCGTTTTGTCCCTGACTGCCAGTTTGTCTCAAGATTTGCATGTTCAGCGAATCATTTCAAACCAGGTAATGGAAACAACCCAGATGAGAATATTTTGGGAAATGATTAGACCGATACATTGGCTGGCCGCAGTGGCACCCCCAAGGGGTGGCCAGGGGGTGGCTATGGCCACCCTGGACAAAAACCTGGCCACCACAGCAAAAATGATAAAAATGATATTTTTTTTCATTTTTATCAACATTTATCTACTATTATCATGGTGCAGCTAATAAAAATAAAAAATCTTACAGTAGACCTACCAATGCTCCCCTGCAGGTCTGTCACACCTAATTAACCTAATTTCTTATGCAAATTTGTCCAGGAAGGTGCCACCCAATAGAACTGCCCCAACCAGTTTCTAAAGCCCCTTTCACATCAGCACCTACTTAGCCCGGCCCCCATTGGGCCGAAACCACACTACCCCAGTGTTGTTCAGTGTGAGTGAGGTCGTCATAGTGAAGTTTTGTGAAGTCATTGAACTGCCTATTAAAAGAAGTGGCCAAGGTTTTTTTTTTTTTTCTTTTCATGTAATAAACAAAAAAAAAATTCTGCCAATAGAACAAGTGAAATTTTCTTTTAAAATTTCTTGAAATAAGATGCATTTGTCTTAAAACAAGTTCCTGTTTCTCACTGAAATGCTTCTCTTTAGGTGATTTTGTCTTATTTTGAGTGTGATAAGATATTTTGACTAGAAATTAGAAAACTTACTTGGTAAGATTTGAGTTTTTGCAGTATATTGGTGAAATTAAGGAGCTTTTCTGCAGATACTGCCTTATATAGAGGCCCATTTATTCTACCTCCTTCACGTCCATTTTATGGATGTACGCGGATCCATGACTAATCTGAATAGTAGCATCCAAATGAGTCAGAGTGATGCAGAAATGTTACTGGTGAGTAATTTTATAATGCACATATAAATTCCTAGAAATAAGGTCTAGGTTGGAAGAAACAAAAGTTATCCTTTAATAACCCTGTGGCCACCCCTAAAAGAATTTCTGCAGGCGCCCCTGGGTGTATCGACCAGTACATCAGGTGTGTTGGCCGATACCCCCACACAGCATAATTTACACTCTTTTATATATTTATTACAAGTTTAATGTTTCTATTCAGTATTTGTTTACAAGTGCACTGTTTCTTTTTTATATATTTATCTGAAGTGCTTTTTTTTCTTTTAAAAGAGTTGTAAAGTTAGTTTTCATTGTGTCCTTCATTATATTAATTCAGGAATCAAATGCAGTATCGGCCCCAAATACCGTTGTATCGGCTGAAGCTGATGAGAAAATATCAGTAATGGAATCAGCCTTAAAAAATCTGTATCGGTTGATCCTTATTACAAATATTCTCAGTAAGTTCTCGTAGTAAGTGGATCGAAATGCGGCAACAGACATGGCAGCTTGGGTTCAGGAGCTTAAAGGGATAGTACACCCACAGAATGATGTGGCTTCATCTTCTACTCACCTTCATACTGAGCAAGACTATAGAGCACTTTTTTATTATCTCAAATCTAGCCAGAGGTCGGGGGGGATCTGCTGACTTTCATATAATGGGGTTGACTGGCACTCGACACAAAAAGGTCCATAAAATTCCACAAAAACTTGTCAATATTCCTCCGTACTGCTCGTCCAATGTAATCCAAGTGTCCTGAGTGGGTAGCGTTCAGAATTTACTCCAAACGACATCATTTAGTATATTTTTATAACTTAAACAGTACTACATGTAGCTGCCACGAAGCGCGTCCATGAGTTCACGACACTGCGGAAGCCACGGCAGACCAAACCAGACGAGAGCGCATTTGGCGCCAACTCTGCCAACAATGCAAGCGTAGAAGAAGAAATTCCGCTTATCATCTTTTTACATTCTTCGCACAACGTAAACTGCGAATTTCTGCTGCATCAGTTCAAGAAGCTTTTATTTTGCGTCAGTAAGCAATACGCCTCGTCTAACTAAGTTTATGCACGTTTGAAATATCAAATAGTTTTGTTTGATATCTTTTAGAAATGTTTGAGGTTTGCAGAGTTTTTCACGGGAAAAAATAAATATTTTTTCATTTAAAAGTGAAAAGTCTTTCTGGTTTTGTTAATTGTATTGATGTCATGATTAGGTATGCATGTGTGTTATGGGTTATCAGCTATTGGTATCGGCCTTTTGGAGATGAAATGTATCGGTAATAGGTATCGTTTTTTAAAAAAGGTTATAGTGCATCCTTAGGCCTACTCTGTGAGTTATTCCAGACACGTGACGGAGTGACTGACCACCCACTCTCGCCCGCCCGATCCCGCAGGAATGTCCCGTCGTTGCAGGCCTTTACTGGAAAGGACAAGTAATACTTCATCCCACCTCTGGCATATTTAGTGTTCTAACAATGACAAGGTCTCAACAAAGCATGGCTCCATAATACGTCTTTTTAAGCCTTGCAGTAATGGCTGTCCTCCACCTACGGAGCTATAATTTACTCGCCACAGAGGAGACTGAAATAGCACGCTTGGCTGTTGCTGTTAACTGATTAAATTATTTAATACAGCAGAGATGGAGACAGAGGAAAAACAGATATTGTAAGTGCCCATGTGTGAAGGGGGGGAAGACAAACCGAAAGGGATTACTCATCTTTTATGTGTGTGTTTTTGTGCAGGAATGAAGAAGAGAGAGCAGCACAGCGTGTTCTGCTTCATCAGGCTGGTAAGACAAAGAGACGCTGGCCCCTTTAATACGCTCATCCATCCCTGCTCACCTCGTTACACATTAACATTTACAGCCAGGACGTCCGAGTCAGACAGTTAAAGTCTCTGCTGAGGGAGAGAGACGAGAAACTGCTAACTCCAGAGTGAGCGGATAAACCTGACCGGTGAGAACGGGTCAGCCGCTCATGTTTTCCTCTGAAACTGCAACATCAGACACGAACAAAACAAGAGCAGGAGACACAGAAACTACTGGAACAGGAGAAATGAAGCCTTCATTCCCAATGATCACAATGACAGCTGGTTCCGTATCAGGTTTACTTAATCTATATTATCAGGACCACCTTCCAGCAGCGGGTCCGACCCCTTTCTCCTCCAGAATATTTTATTTTACTCAGTCATAATTTAGTCATTTTTACTTATTATTGCCTTTTCCAGTTTTATGTTGTTGTAACTACTATTGTGAATTTAGCTTTTTCATTCATGGGAGAACATGTAAACTTTCAAGCACAGCTGGATCTACAACCTATCTATCTATCTATCTATCTATCTATCTATCTATCTATCTATCTATCTATCTATCTATCTATCTATCTATCTATCTATCTATCTATCTATCTATCTATCTATCATTTTCTATAGTCTGAATTCTCCTTTTGTTCGCTCGCTGTGTTGAATCATTTCTTTCTTTCTTTCTTTCTTTCTTTCTTTCTTTCTTTCTTTCTTTCTTTCTTTCTTTCTTTCTTTCTTTCTTTCTTTCTTTCTTTCTTTCTTTCTTTCTTTCTTAATACATCTGTGTGTCTCTCTGTGAGTCACCCGGAGCTTTTTCGGGGGAATGTAAATGAGGTTTGAGATGAAACTCGTCCCAGCTCACGGCTGCACGATGTTGCCTGTAAAACTGGGCCGACACACGTTTATTCTCACTCTCTGAATTGCTTCTCTCATCGTAGTTTCTCTCTGTATTCATCAACCCTGCTTCTCTGAGCACAGACACCTGCACTTATTCTGTTTAAACAGCATGAAAACCTGAAGTGAAAGTTATCTGCTGAACGCTGATCCAGCCTGAAGCTTCTGCAGCTGCAGGCTCCGTCTAACACGTCCCAGTCATGTCACATGACGGATTATGATTGACTTCCATTAAAAGGACGGCTCTGTGGGGAACGCTGAGGGGATGTGTGATGGCTCACGTCTCAGACTGTATAACATACTGTATGTCCTCCTGAGAGGTCTGCAGGACGCTCTCACATTAATCAAAGTCCAGGAAGCAGCGTTAATATCACGCTGCATGGCTGAGGAACTGTGCAGCTGTAATGAAGTCTTCTCTTCCAGGCTGGGGTCTAATTACACATACATCCAGTTTAACTGACTCAGCAATAACACGCTGCCCTGCAAGATGAAACCTCGATGTAACGAGAATGTAAATCCAAGTAGAATCATGTTTATGTTAACTCTGTCTGGCCTAAATACAACCTGTGGAGATTACTTTCATACAAACAAAGTAACCTCTGCAGTTAGTGGGTCTCACCGTCGCACCCAGAGGCTGAATGGCTTCATCACATTTCCTGCACAAGGCAACAAGGTGCTTCACATAAACATGAAAAGGAGGCGCAAAAGAAACAGCAAAAAAAGAAAAATAAAAACTAATTTGACAGTGTATATCCAACACTTTAGGAGTATATTGTACACCAATTTTGGTGTTTATTTCGGTCCAAGGAGTCAGTGTACATTTTACACTGAGTTTTAATCTAATTTAATTTAATTTTACAGAGTTTTAAGTCAACACTAATCTAGAGTTAAATGCCTAACACTATAAGAGTAAAAATGAACTCTTAGGGTTGCTCTCAAAATAAAAATGAAAATAGGCCTGCTTTGAGGTAATGGAGGTGAATACTAAAGGATTTTGAATTATGTAATAATATTAAAACATTATTTCCCATCATGCATTGACCCAAAATTACTGTCCTGAAAACAGCACAGAAATTTGGGAGAGTTGTGTAAATTTGTTGGTACTTTGACAGTTACCAAGCAAGTACTGATCGTCAGCACAAACTACCAACTTCAACAACTTGTTTTAATCAATACACTGTGCACACCAAGGAGACCCAAAGGGATCACACACAGTATACACTCAACTCACGGTGCAGGACCATACAGGGGAGTCACAAAGCATGATGGGAAATATTCAAGCCAAAGAAGGCGGAGTCTTCCTGGGTGCACTTAGTTACACTTCATAGAGTTAATTATACACTGAAAGAGGAAACTTGTTTTAACTCTGAAAATCTTCACCGGCGCTGGTGGTTACTTTACTCTCAATGGTGTTAGAATTACTCTGAAAGAGTAAATATGACTTAACAACTCAAATTTAACACCAGGGATTTCACTGTGTTGAAGCAAAAATAATTAAATTGAAACAGAGAAAAATCAGCTAAAGAAAAAAAAGATTACAGAATTAGGAATGGGCGATACCGAAATTTTTCATGTCGATACGATACCAGTAGTTTATGGTACTTTTTTAGTACCATACAGACACAGATACTTTTTGTCCTTTAAAAGAAAATCACATGATTGTACATTTTGCATTAATACCTTGAATACAAGGGTATTAGATATAAGTAAAACCTGAGAACAGAAGTACTGAAAAGAAACGCTTTTAAAACAATAATATAATGATGATAAAATTAAACAAAAATAGATTGAAGTTATCAAATAACATAATATATACGAACTAAAATAATCAAATTTATTAAGTGTAAAATGTTCAAATATAAAATGTAATAGTAGTATTACAAATTTATAACCTGCATTAAACCACTGAAAGACAACAAAACTTCAGCATCATCATCACTAACAGTAGCAACATCATCATGACATCTGATAGGCTGCCACCATCATGTGATACAGAAGGTGGGATCTGGCTGCTTTCATCATTTTATTGCCTAAAACTCTCAGAAGTAGAAACAAATTACATGTTTTGTATCTGTACAGTGGTATCGCGATACTCAATAAAATATTGATTCCGATATTTTGGCTGGTATCAAAGTATTGAAGTATCGACTCCAATGTATCGATATGTCCATCCCTATATAGAATACAGTACGAGCAGAAAGTAGATACACTCCCATTAAAGAAAAGGCTAAATTTACAATGTTATTCAAATAACAAGGAACTGAAAAGAGTAATAAGAAATAAAAATTTACTAAATTAAAATTCAGTGAAATAAAACGCTGATTTTGTATTGTGGTTTTAAAAAATTATGAAAACAAAACAAGTAAAACTATCAGTGTATTATACTATACACTGATAGTTTTATACACTGATATATATACTATTATACTATTAGAGCACCTTGCTCATGAACAGTGGACCAACATACCTGTGAACAGGTGCAGACGTCTGATTGGACGTTACAGAAAACACCTGATTGCTCTGGGTCGGGCCGGATCGGTCCACGTTTTTTTGCGTCTCCACAGATAAAAACTGGGACGGGTACCCTTATATCCGACCCGACCCGGCCTACTTTTTTGGTACCCTTCTGTAGGGGTACTGATCTAACCGATCCGGACCAAAGAGGTGGAGCTAACACACAGCAATCCGTTGATTCGTTGAAAAATTCGTCACTTCCTGCGTGACCCGGCGTAAAAACAAAGCAGGGGTGACTCCTTTGTTTCTGCCACGTGCGGTGAGGCGCTTTGGTTAAAAGGTGTTGCATTGCGATGATGTCACGCGATCACGTAGCAGCGCTATCCAGTCACTCCGCCTCCAGGGTAGGGACAGTTTGCTGTGGGGACGCAACGTGAAATCAACATATCTGTACCAAAACCCACCCAACCCGACCCAGACCCGCGGGTGGAAACGGGGCTAAAGTGTTGCTCAATAACATTCTAGTTCAGGAGCCCCATCATTCTTCTTTGTTTTCTATTCTATTTATTGTTTGTCTGTTTTTAATATTTCTGTTTAACCACGATTCAAAATCAATGTGATGATTTTATCAAAATTTTTACGATCATCCTCAAAATGATTCATACTCTCCAATTAAAGAAAAGGCTAAATTCACAATAGTAATTCAAATAATGAGAAAAAAAGAAACTAATGATAAATAAAAATTCGCAAAATTTTAATTCAGTGAAACAAGATAGCTGTGTTTGAAATCGCTCCCTATCACGGATGTAGTGCACTATATAGTGAGCACACCATTTTGTAGTGTTAGAATTCTGTTCACTACTTTTCATCCACTAGATCGTCCACTATAAAATACCCACAATGTACTGCAAATGTAAGTGTACAAGCGATGTACTCTACATTTTACTCCCGTATACCACAATGCAATGCGGCCGTGTTTTGTGATCGTAGAAGAAGAAAAAAAAAATTTAAAAAAAAAAATAAAAATAAAAAAAAAAAAAATAGAGGGTTGTGGGGATAAAAAAAAAAGGGATTGGGGACAGAGGAAAGAAGAAGAAATATATTTTTATATTCTTTTAATTTTATGAAATAAAAAAAAAAAAAAAAAAGGAGATTACGAATGGGAGAGAGGGAGAGGGAGGAGAAAAGAGGGGAGGAGGAAGAGAAGGAGGAAGGAAGAAGGGGGGGAAAGGGGGAAACTTAATAAAACAACAGAAAAATAACAGTTTTACAACGTAAAAAGGGGAGGGAAATCAAAGAAGGGAAAGCGGGAGGAAAAGAACCAAAGCCGGAGGGCGGGGGGCGCACCGGCGGGGGGGTTCCGGTGGGGCCGGGGGGCAGATTATCCCCCAACCAAAACTGAAACGGGCCACCAATCACCATTCGGGGGTCCGTTCGGGGTTCCGGGGGCTCGCTCCGGGGGAAAAAGACCGCGACCGTCGAAGAAGAGAAGGTGAAGGTGTTTCAGACCTACAGCGTTGTAAATTGCTTTCACACCCTGAACTGGGACAACCAGATTCATTTTCACTCCCAGTTTGTAAACTTACTACCCTCTGAATTATTTATAGCAGGGAAAAACTTTGTACTTCAACAGACCCCGTAAGTCACAGCGCTGCAGCTACAAGGCCCCACCTACATCTAAACCTCAGCTTCATCTAGAATGATCACTGCATCCGTTTCTGAGACAGAGATGCAGTCTCTGAAACAGAATTAGACATGAAACATTCCCCAGAATAAAACCTTCACAGACCGATGACACGTGACGCATATAAACTTCAGTTTTTGTTCTGAAAAAGAAGTTTGCTGAACTAGTTCAGTCATTTGTTTACATCAATGCAAGAATGTCCACAGACACATATGTTTCTGTAAAATATTTACCAGCAAAAGCGACTATAAGAAAGAAAGGGAAATGATCACATAAATGTCTCAGCTGGAATGAAAGAAGATGAAGAACAAATGTTTCCCAGGCAGAGAAAAGCCAGAAAAACAGGGAACCAAAGGCACAAATGTGTCTTCTGTCCCACCGGGTTTATTCCAGCGTATTCTCCACACGCCGCAGTGAAGTGAACTTTGAACCAGTTCTTTAGCAGCACCCTCAGTTAACCCTCAGTTTACTGGAGATAAACATGTTGCTGCTGGAGAGGATTTAATCTGCTTAGTTCAGCCCGTCTGTTGTCTTTCTCATCGCTTCAAAGATACTTTAATAAAAACTAAAGCTTGGATTTAAAATGTTTTTTGAATGAGCACAGTTTATATGAGGACAGTGATGATCCATCGATCGATCTACATCAATACATGATTCAGTGATCCACCAGCATCGATTTAAACACGAGGTCCTGATCAGTCATTGATCCAGACGATCACCTGTCAGACGATCTTCTAGAAGAACACAAGGAAAAGTTTCTGCTTCCCAATGGCGCCTCAAAGGGGTGGCCATGCCCCCCCCCAAACAAAGACCTGGCTACCACACTGGCCACCCCAGCAGAAATGATATTTTTTTCATTTATAGAAACTTTTTGAATGTCAAAATCTTTGTAAGCTAAAAAATAAATAAATAAATGAATAAAAAAATATTACAGCAGAACTACTATATTTTTGTCATTGCGCTTTTGGGGTAGTCCCCCGCAGCTCTATCACGCCTAATTAACTCGCCTTTAATTATGCTAATTCATGCAAATTCCTTTCACATCAGCACCTTCTTATGGCGCGTTCCAAGCAGACGCGAGTTGGTGATGTCATTACCAGGTATTTTGCGTTCCAGTTGCACCACCTTGGGGGAAAATAGAAATCTCCAAAACAGCCTATTTGTGAGCTAGAACAGCTAGAAAATAACACAGATTTTATAACGCTACCATGATAACAACAGCTAATTTCAGTGTGTGTTTAATAAACAACACATCATCAAAGAGGGACCCAACTGCAGTCACGATACGTCGCCATATATCCAATCCATGGCAGAAGTACCAATCGGAAGTTTGTTCTTCATGTAACTTACTAAGATCTAACCCTAACCCTAACCCTAACCACCCGACTACACGACACGTATCTGGGTTGCAAGCCGCAGATAGATACTGTTAGCGGTATTTAACTAACTTCTGCTTGAGATTTCCTGTATGGATTGGATATATGGTGGCACCCTTGTCGGTCATCGTAACTGCAGTTAGGTACTGTTGAATAATCACGCTGCATTTTAAAGAAAAAAAGACCGTTGTGAGACCGTAAAATTTAATAACAACAATTCGGTGCTGTTTACACTTGGAAATTATGATCAGAAAATCTCTTATATAGAAGTTTAAAAAACACAGCAATGGTACTGGACGCCGCCATCTTTAAAGGGACTAAAGGCAAGATTAAGAAATGAAACTTGTGACTGCCGCAACTGGCGCTTCAGGTAACTGCAGCCGCCAAACCGTCACGGGAGCGTGCACAAACTGAAGCTATAATGTTGTTTACTATGCTTTTTCTTCATAGTTTCCCTTTTCAGTGTCTGGATCGTTTGCTGATGGCAGAAGAATCCATAACTATCGCTTACAGTGTTTGAATTTACCGCGACCGGCTTCTTCCTGTATCAAAACTGTCGGGGACACGGATGCAGCGCCATTTGACATCACGTCCGCAGGGCAGCGCAGGGAAATTCGGCCGCCAAATTGCAGCTTTATGCTGCACACGGCCTGTTTAAGGCAACGGAGAGAGACGTGCATGGAGACGTTCTTTTTGGTATTTAGCGCTTCATCACCCATTAGCATAAAAAAAATGGACATGCATGTTTGTTTTTTTTAAATTCCTGCTTCTAGTCTCTTCAAATCTACAATCTCCGGGTCCTCTGCAAATTACGAGCTCGTATCTCAGAAAAACGAGTTCCGAGACAACTTGAACGCACGATCAGTGTTGTTTTAAACTGGGTTAGTTTAGAACAAACATAACTACCCAGTTTAGTTTGTTCACATTACAGCTGATGCCGTCTTCAGCTCTGGTTTTCAGTGGGCGTCATAGTGAAGTTTTGTGAAGTCATTTGTTTGCGACACACACACTGAACAAATATGGAGGAAGGTGATGTACTTGCTGTTCTTTTTATCAACACCGTTGACTACGGTGTTATGGGCGCGCACAGCTGGTAAACGTGTGGAGAACACTCCAATAACTGCAGAAAGCTAAATCTGACCTCATAGGACAATAGTACTCGTTCGTTCATTCATTCTACTTGAAGTATTGGTTAAATTAAGGAGTTTTGTTGCAGATAATATCCTTTAATTACCCTTGGCCACCCTGGTATTTTCTCTGGCCACCCCTAAATAAAATATCTGCAGGCGCCCCTGCTGCTTCCTCCGTTCTGGTTTAATCTGAAGAGGAAAATGTGGATATCCAGCGGATGAAGGTTTCCATTACATCCTGATTTAATCTCTACAAACAGAAACATGTTTGATGTTCACATCCAGAATGGGGTTCAGATCGTTTTTGGTCAGACAACAGATGTTTTTTGTTTTTTTTTATCTGAATGCATGATTGATCGGGAAGAAAAATTTGATTTTTATGACTGAATATGAATGGAAGTGATGGTGTTAACCCCTTGATGCCCTGCTGTCTCCAACCGTGCAACAAAATTGCTCCTGGCATTCAATTCTGTTTGTTTTTGTCCTTTTTTTTTAATATACTCCATTCATCCCAAATGGGAAATTAGGTCTCTGCATTTTACCCATCTCTGGATCAACCAGGGAGCAGTGGGCTGCTAATTAAAGCGCCTGGGGAGCAGTTGGTGGGGGTTAAGGATCTCTCTCAAGGGCCCATTGTGGTTCACCTGTGCCATGCCAGGGACTCGAATCCAGGGATTCCAAAACCCACGAGGTTACCACCAGGCAACCCACTCCCCCATGAACTACTTACATTTATTCATTTGTGTATTATTATTATTATTGTATATTGTACATATAATATTGTACATTATTGTTGTTGTTGTCAATAATTAAAATACACTCAAAAAATAATCAAACCCAAAATGGCGACTTTATGTAATTTAATTACACGTGAATTACCTATCCAATATTTCAATACCTTTTGTTTAAACAGCTGCATTCAGCCAAATGTCTTTTTATTGTGTTGAGTTAATATGAAAATATTACATGATGGGAAATTTGATTGAATAAAGGAAACACAAAACTATGCGTACACTTTACGTATATGGTTGCAGATATACGGCGATTAAAGACGAGCTCTGTAAAAGACGAGGACGATCCTACTCCACCGTATTACACCCACAGCCATAATTATTCACCACAAGAGTTAATTGTGTTCAAATCAACACTGAACTTTTAACACCAAAAATTTTACACTTTTGAATTTGCTGTGTATTATTATTATTATTATTGTTATTATTATCACGTATTTATTTTTCATAAATATGAAAAAGTTAAATTTCTTATCTAATTAATTTTAATTTTATTCCATTTTTATTTTTACCTTTTTTTCCAAACTTAATTTTTTCCTTGTATTCCTTTTAATTTTTATGTAATTGTAAATAAATTCAGGTGCTAAGGGTTAAACCAGCAGGGCTATTGTCTCATATCGACCTCTGGATCCTGCATCGGATCCTCTCTAAATCAGATTGTGGCAGAATTTGTCATATCACCAAACTTTGAACCATGAACTGCTGAATCCATGTTATAATACATCCTTGTGACTGACGCCGCTTTAATAACCCACAGAGGTGTTAAATGAAGTTGTTGGAAGTTATAAAATGTTCCTTTATCCTGCTTCAGAGATACGAGTGGAAACACGTGACGCCCAGATGTGGATTTAGGATTATTTATGTCGTGCGGTATATAAAAGGGTTAATTTTCACTCAACAAAGACACACAACACGTTGGTTAAATTTAGACGGGTTTCTGGTGCGCTCTGCTCTGTTTATTTACACACATCTACAAACACTGTTCAGAAAACCACAGAGTAAAAATCAGCGTGATCCAGCAAACAAGGTCATTTTTACATAAAATCTCCGGTTTCAGTATCCATCTATCCGCCTCGCCGCTCCATCTATCTCCACACAGGAACTGGGGGAGGGTGGGGGAGGGGTAAAGAGAGCTTATTGTAAACTGTAAGAGGTGTGCAGCAACTGGGACAGATTATGTCTGCGGAAACGAGGACTGCAGGATCCCACCCATCCCCCACATACAAACACTACAGCTCATTTGCGCCTGGCCGGTCAGCGTGCTGCAATAGATAGATTCCTCCCCACCCCCCATCCTCTGCTCAGTCATTCAGACCTGGGAGAGTCAATAACAAGCTGACATCATCATTGGTTTTGTAGGATACAGTGCTGCCTTTATTCTAGCAGCCATACGTGAGAGAGAGAGCAAGAGCAGCATCTTCTGATGAGGCCGGAGGCTGAGCCACCGAATGCAGGTCAGGAGGTGGAGATAGGTGGACACAGACACAGAGGAAGAGGAGGATGTGATGTGGGGGGAGGGGGAGGGGAGGAAGGCCACGATACCTTTTCTAAGTGTGACGAGTGACCGAGACGTTTCCACACATGCAGTCGTCCTGAAACTTTCTAGGGATTTTTCTGGAGCTCTGAATGAAAAAGTTGCATTGACGTGCTTCGGTTTTCCAGATTAAATCATAAACCCAGTCCAGAAAATGACAAAGTGACACTGGTAAACCAGTAAAACCATTTCCACAGCATCACTTTTACATCTGATGTCCATCCCATAGATGCCACGCTGGAGGATCTATTATGGTGCCGCAATTAAATACATACATATTCGGGGTGCAACAATACGAAAAATTCACAGTTCGGTTCAGTTTGATACTTAAGTGTCACAGTTCAATATTTTTTCAATACAAAAAAAAGTAGTTTCATGCATAATTTTTTAACCCAATGTGCTTGTGTCTACAACGGTTTACCATCAGGATCATACTCAACTTGGAAACCAAAGTAGCTCCAAACGCCAGATCTGAATGTAGACCAACACAGATCCACTGACTTTTCCACACGGAGCTCATCGTCAGAACACAAGTTCATATAATGCAGTGTTAATTTTGACAGCTAACTTCAAATTTAGTTTTTGTCACAGTCTTTTGACCAAAATGTTGTTTAGTTTTAGTCATAATTTCGTCATCTTCTATCAGTTTTAGTCGACGAAAATATTATATTATTGTCGACTAAAATACAGTAGATTCAGTTGACTAAAATATATGGTAAAATATAAATGAGTAAGTTTGAATGACACATGCAGAAACACTACTTTTGCTTATTTAGACGAAAAAGTGCATTTTTATGCAATTTGCTTTTATGCAAATATATATAGATATGAAATGAAATTAAGTAAAAATACTTTATTTATCCCTGAAGGGAAATTGGATAAAGCAATAGGCTTTCTCTCTTTTTGCTTTTTTTTTCTAAATCAATATAACATACAACGTAACAATAATACATAAATGTAAAACTAACACTACAACAATCGTTTAATCAATAAGTCTTGTTCTTCAGAGTGATGGCTATATATAGATAAATTGCTGTATATCACTATAGATAGTGATATATGTGTACAGTATATATATAAATAATGTGAATAATTAAAATAACAGCCAGTCTGGTGCCTTAGAATAACAGGCATTGCTAATTTAAAAAGTTTTTTTCTTTCCTTTTCACAACTCCTGCTTCATTTCATAACACATTTTACATTTTTTTTTATCATCATATCAAAGTAATAAGAAAGTTTTTCCTTCAAAAATAACTGACTTTGCAAAAGCACACCAAAATTTGATGTAGTGTTCGCCTGCTTATCTTTGCATGGATTTCAGGTTGACTGTTCTCCTGATGTGGATTCATGCTGGTCGTGTTTCTGCTGGTAATAATCGTCGCTCCGCACGGTTTACACGTCTTATTTTGTGTCGCATCATTTCATCATATGTGAAACGTGTCCGTGTGTCAGCTCTTCTTTTTCTCCCTGAACATTTTTAAGATCACTTTAATCATGAAGTGTGAAACATGTGAGAACCGTTTAGCATTTCCGCGGGTAACCAAACGTGTGCAGGTCAGCCTCGCGGCACAAGCTTGGGTTCTCATTGGATGTCTTTTCAATACATCCCGCCTGTCATCACAAACAGTTGTGCTGATTGGATGTCATCGCTGTCAGATACTCTTGTCTCGTTTTTATTTGTTGACCAAAATGGCATTAACTTTTGTTATAGTTTTGATCCCAGTGCGTTGGTTTTTGTTAGTTTTCGTCTAGAAAAATAGGTCGTTGACGAAGATGCGAGAATTTTCGTCAACAAAATTAATACTGATATAATAAATATGTCATCAGTTAATAAAGATGGGAATACATTTATAAAGAACTGATAACATTTCTAATAAAGTAAATGTGTTTTAATGTATTGAATTGATGTAAAAAAAAATATAATTATTCCACATTTCCTAAATTAATTTAAGCTTGCTCTGCAGCTCATTAACGGATCCTAACATCTGATTGGTTACCCTATTTATCAATCCCAAATATGTCAATATATCCCAAAATTATTAGTGGATTAAATGTGGATTTTATGGGACATTTTGTCCTAAAAAGAGAACAATAACAACAGTGACATAAATTAATGAAATTGCCATTTAAAGGGTCAAAATCCTTAAAATTATTTAAAGGTTCTGAGCAGGACGGAATCGTATCAACTGATTTATGATTAAAAAAATCTGAAAAAAAAAATTAGTTTGTAATGTTTTATAGCAATTCTTTGGAAGTGGACATTTTTGTCTATAAGGACAAAAGAGGGTAGTAAATTAAACTGATACCCTGACACCTAAATGTTTATCAGTAACCCTGCCTTTATAAATATTCGTCATCATAAAACCACATATGCAGCATGTGCACATCATTTTCACCACAACTAAAAACATGATTCGTAAAAGTTTTACCAAATAGAAACAGAGATAATTATCGATGCAGTCAGGAAAATAAATCAGCTGCAGAGGCATCTTCGTTCTTAAATCACGAACAGAACAAAAACTGCTGAATGGAAAAAGTAACAGCTACTTCCATTGCTCTTTGAAGTAAAAAACAAAAGACAGTCTACTTCATAAATGACAGAATTACTCCCTTTGTCCAGGAACCAGCTGATAAGTTTATATTTCCAACGTTTTAGCTCTGTCTTGCTGTTGTTAGTTTTATCTACTCTCAACACCTCAGTAGGCAGCAGCCAGCAGCTGTAAAGCCCTTTTCCCCGAGCAGAGTCAGAAACACCTTTCACAGATCTGTTCTGCAGAACAGCCACAACGGTCAGTCCCGAGATGCATGAAACACTCACAAATAAGCCAAACAAGCCAGTCCAAGCCTGGACCGGTGTGTCCTTTCACAAATCATAGTTGCAGAGCCAGAGGAGGAACACCAACTAACATGTTGGTGTTAGCTTGCGGTACATCCCTTATACCAGTGATCCTTAACCACAGGTCTGCAGCCCAAGCTTGGGGGTCTGTCTCAAAACAGTGCACTTGAGCACTTCAAACACTGTTTTTGAGTGTGTAGAGTGTTCATGCTGTCATTAAAGCGAGAATTCAGGGTACTGAAAGTACCAGAATGCTGCCCTAATAACGGGCCAAAAACGAAGTGAAAAAATGAAGCACAGTATCGCACTAAACGGACGCCATCTTGCTGACGTAGAGGAAGAAGCGGGGCTTTCGAACTGCTTTCAGAGCTGAATAATGGTGATGAACGAAGCGGTGGCGACCCCTGCTGCATCGGAGGCGGCATCGTACTGACTTAAGTGACGTTTATGAAATTATTTAGACATAATTAATAATGTATATTAGGGGTGGGCAATATCGTATCGTTTGTAATAATACCGGTAGTTTTTTTTGACACCGGTAGAAAATGTAATACTGTGATTACACATGATCACACATGTTCGGCCTGATGACGTCATTCAATCACACTTCAACCCTGCAGCATCTGTTTCCCCATCATTGACTCAGTCGTCACAGCTATATTGTTCGTGCCACACAATCCCGGGAAGTTAATCATTTTACACGGACATCAAAATTTGTTAACTTAAGCTGCATTGCTGCCTCACAGGAACGATAAGTTGTCAGAAATCTGCGCTGCACTTGAACGCAGCGGCGACGGGGAGAGAGGAAGAGCCGACAGGCAGGTAAACTTCTCCAGCATCTGACAAGCTGATTACGTGTGGAGTCCAGGAGGACGGACATCTGTGTGTTCTGAAGAATCACAGAGTGTCCGGTACTCCAGGGTGGCCGGCGGCCGACCAGGTCTCGCTCAGTTCCAGCTGCGTCGCGGGTTTGTCCCGACCTTCGACGTCAACTCTCACCAGCCTTTAACGTAACGTGAGCGTAGCATCCATGAGTGCGGGGATCCACGAGAAAACAAATGATTAAAATGGCCGTGATTTGCTCCGGAGGCCACGCTGGACACAGGCTGGGTGGGAACTGATGGATGAAGCTACTAAATGCCGCTAAATGTTTAGCTACAAGGAAGCTAGCAGCACCACTGCAGCACAAGTTCATGTAAACATTAGCAGCGTCCAATAAGTGAGTGGAGCTACATGTGAAGATGATGGACAGAGATGAGCTGGTGGACGTTCCACATACATGAATGGTTAGTAAGATAAAGGAAGAAATACAACTAGCTTACTTGCGTGGGCTGATGTTTGTAAATGTCATTCAAGTTGCATTTTACATCTTTACCCAGTTTGTGTTGCTCAGTATGTAAAAAATGAAATGATGATTAAAGTAGTAAAAATGGCTAAACTTGAAACATTTTATCTGTAAAATGCCACATGCAGCAATAATATTAAAACATATGTGTAATAATAATAAATCATGACGCAGTATGGAACTAGAGGCTTTATTAAAAGTGAATATCAGTGAAAGGATTTTACAGAAGCTCTGACTTCTCAATAAGACATCAATATCGTCTGTGATATCGTCATTGAGATATTTTGGAAAATATATCATCATATCATTTTTTGGCAATATCGCCCACCCCTAATGTATATGTAGCATGCTACCAAGCTGTTCACTCCCTGATGACAGTTATGATCTGGTCATGTGTTTGAGGCCGCGGTTTTACCGGCTCAGTAGAGTTAGCATACATTAGCGGGCAATGCTAGTCCGTCACTTCCTGTAAGTGCAGTGCTCTGTTTGGGTCAGCATTTAGTGACAATAGTGTGCACTACAGACGAAGTACACAGTGCAAACTAGGCACCGAATTCCAGTGCCCTCGGGCAAGTGTGCGGTTTGAGGCAGGCTCTGGGTCTTGGGCACCACATAGAGGGCAGTGAAATACTTTCAGTTTTGTACCTGTCGGCCATGAGCGCCGTGAGGGCCGCACACTTTCAATAAGCAATGCTGTTATCCAATGGGTACACAGTTGTAGTATAACTTCCCACCACCTGGTGGCGGTAGACAACAAGTCAGGTATCTGTTCAGCAAAATACTGTCAGCAGAGCAAGACTCTCAGCCAGCCAACAGGTTGAGAGGGACCCAACTGCAGTCACGATACGTCGCCATATATCCAATCCACGCCAGAAGTCTCAAGCGGAAGTTTCTTCTTTATGTAACTTACTAAAATCTAACCCTAACCCCTCCCTTAACCCTAACCACCCGACTACACCACATGCATCTGGGTTGCAAGCCGCAGATAGATACTCTTGGCGGTGTTGAACTAACTTCCGCTTGAGACTTCAGGTATGGATTGGATGTATGGCGGCGCCCTTGTCGGCCATCGTAACTGCAGGAAGATGCTCTTTTTAAATTGTAGCTTGCTCAGAAGAGTTTTCCAACATTGCCAACCCTAGCTTTAATCAACCGAAGCGTTATGAATGATGAAAAAAAGAAAAACAACCACAGCTGTTAACTCTGTGTTGTTGCTGGGTGTGTTGTTACGGTAAGACGTATGTGCAAACGTCACTACGCAGTCGCTGAACGTAAATGCAGCAAGTGGTGTCCCAATTCCTAGGGAAGTTTACAAAGCTTTACCCCTTGTGGCTTCAATTCGAGGTTGTAGTGGTAGTGAATAAGGGCTAGTGGTTGAAAGTAGGGGGAACGTTGGGATTGGGCCTGTGTGAAAGCACCCTTAATCATTTACATGGCCTATCATCATGTGTTTCATTCACATTGAACCAGTGTAAAGGAGCCTGAAGACACTTTGCACCATTTTATTAATGAGACATGTCTAAGAAATGCCAGAGTGCAGATGATTCATACTTGTCTGCCTCTTAATGAAGAGTATGAACAATGACATTTAAAAAGTTAAAACATGTTTAGACTCTTAATTAGAGAAAAAGCCAGAGCTGTTAGTTCAAAATACTAAAAATGACACTTCAGCTTTAGATCTGTTCAGTTTTGACCATGGATGTTTTCGATTTCTTTATTTTTTGCTTTTTTATTTTTTAGATTGACAATAAAATACATTTTCCAAACATTAATAGAACTTGAGTTTACCAGAGCAATGCCTGTGTGTCTTATTTGATGCAGTCATCCACCAACTATTGTTATGCGAATAAAATGCAATTAATCAAGATTAATTAATTAATTACAAAGCCTCTAATTTAATAGATAATTCTTTCTTAATTGAATCCCACCCCTAGTAATTACTGTTACTTTGGTACTGTGAAGGAAAAGTAGTCAGCCAGAATGTGTCATTTATTTTTTCTCTCAGAGAAACAAGTTAAATTGTTGAGAATAAAGTTAAAATGAGGAAAACACAATCAAGTCTTTAAAATGAATTCCAACCGGGTTTACTCTACAAAACATAATGCCTTGCATTAACGAGCTAGTGACATTATGGCTTACTTCAGAGTGGACTTTAGCAACAAAGAAATTCATTCCCTTTTAACACATAAACACAAAATTATCATAAGTATTTATACTTAGAAAGACTGTCAGAGATTGCCTCTATCCAGACGGAGAAACCACACCAACTTGAAAGATGTGACTGCAAGCGGAAATAGCCAGCAACGGACAGATGAAGGGGGTATCGATGGTAACACCTGCATGCAATACAAAGAGGATACGTGGTATCAGATGGAGAAAGACAGCTGATCAAGCTGTTTGACCCTGAAGGCGTGGAACTCAGACGGGCACAGCAATTGAGGCATCGGTATTACCACAATAAAGGTCCCAAGGCTCTATGGATTGTAAAGGCCATTTATGCTTGACGCAGAAAACAGATATGCAGACAGATGGACAGTTACGTCCATGTCCTGCTTCGGTCATGCTCGTTTTGGAGGGCTAGTGCATCCGTCACATGATGCAGAAATACCACCAGAAAACCACAGGGTGAGTGGTGAGCTGTAAAGCTGATAGGCGATCAGCGACAAGAAAAAACAGAGAAGAAGAAGAGGAACAGTTGGGGAAAAAAAGCAGAAGAAGAAGCAGACCAAAAAAATAACTGCAGTGATGAAGAAAGGCTGTGAATGTGGTTGTAAACTACTTAGCGGAGCCGTACCGCCACCAACTGGAGTCTTAAACAGACATTAGGGATGGACATATCAATACCTTGGAGTCGATATTTTGATACCAGTCAGACAAAATATTGGAATTAATACTTTTTGGGGTATCGGGATACCACTGTACAGATACAAAACATGCAATTTCTTTCCACTTCTGAGAGTTTTAGGCAATGAAATTAAGTACGAAAGCAGGCAGATTCTAGCTTCTGTCACATGATGGTGGTAGACTATCACATTGTTTCCCAATCCTGGTCCTCAGGGACCCCTGTCCTGCATGTATTCCAGGTTTCCAACTCCACCACACCTGATTCAGATCAACTGAAATGCTCATTACGTTCTTTGCAAGCTGGTAACAAGCCTTTTATCTGAATCAGGTATGTTAAAGTAGGAACATCTTGAAAACCAGCAGGGCAGGGGTCCTTGAGGACCAGGACTGGGAAACACTGGCCTATCAGATTCTAGCTTCTGTGTCTCATGATGGTGGTAGCCTATCAGATGTCTTGATGATGTTGCTACTGTTAGTGATGATGATGTTTTGGTATTTTTCAGTGGTTTTTATTGCACATTATGTTTTGATAAATTTATAATATTACTCTTACGTTTTATATTTGAACATTTTCCACTGAATAAATGTGAATAAGCTTTACCTGTACTTACGTTATTTGATCATTGAGAGAAGTTTTTAATCTTATTTTTGTTTAATTTCTGAATCAGTATGATTAAGTTTTATTTATTTAATATTGCCCTTGAATTTAAGATATTAATGCAAAAAGTATCAGTATCAATGAAAAAGTACTATAAACTACTGGTATCATATTGACAGGGACAATTTTGGTATCGCCCATCCCCAATGGACGTTAGATCACAGAGTTCTTAACACAACACTACTGACTAGTGGATGAATTGACATAGGCCATGTCCCCAAGTCGCCAAAGCCGGTTCAGGTGTAAAGACGGTGGCGAAAAATTGGAGAAAGGTTTCGCCATCTCCAGGAAACCGCTGTCGTACATACTAAAAGGCTGCAGGCGGTGCTATGATGATTGAGGGGCAAATAAGGGCTCACCTCGCATCTCGTGACATGCATGCCAGCTCACTCCCGCTGTTGACGGTACAGTCGCGGTAATTTGTTGTAAAATTTTGGTGCTGAAGCTGTAAACAAGCACAACACCACAGTTGGTCACCAACGCTATAGGGGATTATCACGCTTACCGGAACTTCCCGGTATTTGGGCACTTCCTCTTCCGGGCCATTTTAACATCAGGCGTTCCTGCTCTGTTATACTGTTTAAATCGGATAAACTCCAAACATACTTAAGTTTTCATTCCAGACTGAAGTGATACTGGATCAAAAGCTGGATCAAAGCGATCGATTCGCCGCGGTGAAGGGCCGAACTTTATAATAAAACACGTTTGTTTGTCGCCGGTGGGGCACAAAAACGCACGACACCGGCACTTCACAGCATGCTAGCATTAGCCAGCTAGCGTTTACTGATGTGCTTAACATTGTGAGTCTTAAAACACACAAACATCTAAAAAATCGGGTCTGTACCTCCCTGTTTCCAGTGGAACAACTGGGGACTGCCAAAAAAAGGAGACGCTTTCAGATGCTTGTGTGTTTTCAGCCGCACAAAGTTAGGCACGTCATCAAGCTGGCTAATGCTAACCTGCTAACAGTAGTCCGCCAGCTACTACTCTGTTAAACTTTGTAAATTGGATAAACGCCAATGCCAAGTTTTCATTCCAGACTGAAGTGATGCTAAGGAAGAAGTGGATCAAAACGACCAATTCGCCGCGGTGAAGGACCGAACTTTATAATAAAACGACACACGTTTGTTTGTAGCGGGCAGTCTGCACATTCGTGTTGGCAGGCTAGCATTAGCCAGCTCGATGACGTGCCTAACTTTGTGCGGCTGAAAACACACAAGCATCTGAAAGCGTCTCCTTTCTTGGCAGTCCCCAGTTGTTCCACTGGAAACAGGGAGGTACAGACCCGATTTTCAGATGTTTGTGTGTTTTAAGACGCACAATGTTAAGCACATCAGTAAACGCTAGCTGGCTAATGCTAGCATGCTGTGAAGTGCCGGTGTCGTACGGTGTTGTGCCCCAGAGGTGACAAACAAACGTGTGTTTTATTATAAAGTTCGGCCCTTCACCGCGGCGAATCGATCGCTTTGATCCAGCTTTTGATCCAGTATCACTTCAGTCTGGAATGAAAACTTAAGTATGTTTGGAGTTTATCCGATTTAAACAGTATAACAGAGCAGAAACGGCTGATGTTAAAATGGCCCGGAAGATGAAGTGTCCAAATACCGGGAAGTTCCGGTGAGCGTGATAATCCCCTATTGTTGTTGAAGTGATCGGCGTCATGTTCGTCACACTGACGTCACATCCTCCAGTTGAGCAGCATCACTGTTCTGATGGAACGCTCAGGGTCCAGGTTTCGGATCTCTCCACCTGGCACCTGGTTTCAGACATGACTGGTTTCATCGAAGCTAATCCCAGTTTCGTGGGGATTAAATGGCAGATTTCTAAAAAACTTGTAGTTTTACTGCAATTCGGCGCCGTGGGGACGGCCCCTCAATAACCATGGCAGCGTAAAAAATGCATGGAAGTATAAAGGCACCACGTATAACAACGTTTATAAAGAACGTTCCCATTTACATAAATAGGCCTTTCATATAAACTCGCCATATGGCATTGCCATCAACTGTATTTCAACATTTTTCTCTGAGGAAAAACCCTCTCCAATTTTGCACAGGCTAAATGCTAACAGATCATGTTTGGAAATAAGAACTGTTCTCAAACATTTTACCTGGAAATATAAAAATAAAAACTAATGAAAAGCTGGATATCTTACTGTTTGTGAGTAGTGTACTGTGTTTATGTCTGTGAGTGTGTGTGAATGGATGGATTAGTTGCTGATGAACCAGTCGAGCAGTTCGTGTCGTTATTTTCGTCTTGCTCTTATAAAGAAAGTAAATACTTTCCAATGTGTCGAACTGTTCCTTGAAAGATAGAAATGCAGACATGCAGGCAGTCAAAGCCACAACTGCTCTGCCCTTCCCCATTACACACGGACAAACCCTGTACTGTCTGAACACACACACACACCCACACACACACAGCCTACACAACATTCCGATCGATTTTCCACACTTGGGTTCAGCATTCCAGCCTGGTGTAAGCTGCTTTCCTCCCACTGCACACAGGAAGCCTTGTGTGTGTGTTACTGTGTGTTGGTGTGTTATTGTGTGTTGGGAGCTTCAGGCGTTGCAGTGAAAGGCGTTCTCTGTCAGATCAGCTGTCCACAGCTCAGTTTCTAATTTGTGACTGCAACGAAGTGGAGGATGTACAGGAGCGGACAGAAATAATCTGACCAGCGGTCAACCTTCAGGGTGTGTGGACGGCACGTTGTCCTCCATAATGAACGTTTAACCGTTTGTTTTGTTTTTCATTAGTTCAGTTTTTGTTTCCAGCTGATTATAACAGAGGTGCTCCCACCTTCTTTGTATGACACAGCAACTTATCTGTTATCTACTGCAACTTTATAGGACACTAAATTTATCTTAGATCAATCAGAATTATTTGAAAATAACTAATTGTGTTCAACAGTAAGGAAAAACTTTTGACAAATTAAACTAAATTTATGCTCCAATGTTTTAAAGGCCTACAACGTAACTTTCAGACCTTAAAAATATGTGTTTCTGACTCGTTTTGATGGCACATCAACATTCATCATGCCCATTTTCAAGCAGTCACTGCCCAGAAGCCTCTCAAGGCTCAGAAACTGCACCATGTAACTTTTGTATCTGGGGTGGGGCCATGACATTGGTTGCGCACTGTGTCATATGCTAGCAAATGGATACGAACCAGACATGAACAAAGCAGGTGTTTTGAACATCATGTCAGATTAAGCAAAGAAATTCAAGGAAACATTACTGGAGGAAGAGAGGAAAGGACAAAACAAGAATCAAGATAAGACTGTCTTTTACTGGCTGGAGTGAATCACAGTACAGGTAGGATGAAGGTGGATGCTAGTTGAGCCGAAGATAGGGGGCGTGTCACTGAGAAAACTGCTAAAAGTTCCGTTGTGGGTCTTTAAAGAGTTATAAATTCATGACGTTAACAAAACTGAATCAGTTCGTGATATTCTATCAGGTCGCTTGGCGGGTTTCAGTGGTAAAATCTTTGGGCTCGGTCTCTCTGACTAAAAAATGCTGCCCAGTTTCAGGAGCTCTCAACAGGGTTTTAAAGACAACATGCTGTCCACACTGCAAACACAGTCAGACTATTTCCGACCTGCAGATCCTCCACTTTGAACAAATGTTTTGTGGTGCCCTACCAACACCCCTCAAAAGATTTCCATATTTACCAAGTTATTTGTCTTACTTTCCAGAGTAAATCCTCACCACTGTAGACTTCAGGCATCAGTTTAACTCACTATCTTCTTTAGTCATTACGGACAAAAATGTTCACCTTTAAAGAAATTATAGAAAACTTCAAATATTAAGGGGCGCCCCCAAGTGGTGGCCAGTGCAACCACGAAGAAAAAGCTGGAACAACACTACCCACCCTTGCAAAAATTTTGTTTTTTCATTTACACCAACATTTACATAAAACAGCACAGCATGCTTTGTTTATATTTGAATAAAATATTTCAAATCTAATACCAATAAATAAAATAACAGCTAATAAATCAGGCGTGCAGAGAGCACCTCACATGTTGGGCCCTACTGAAAGGTCCTTAAAGTGAAACTACGGCCGTTTCTCAATACCAAATATGTACTGGAACGAAATGCTTTTAATTTAAAAGCATTGCCCCGAGGCCGCGTTTGGTCTATTTTAGTATTTTCCAGGAGTGACGACACACGTGACACGGCAAGATGGCGATGGCGGTGCATGCCCAACTGGCTTCCCTTTCCCCTATTTAGATGTGACCGGATACTATGTCCGTATCTTTTACAGTCTTTGGGTCACACACTGATGTTGGATGAGAAGGCCTGGCTCTCAGTCTCCACTCTAATTCATCCCAAAAGTGTTCTATCGGGTTGAGGTCAGGACTCTGTGCAGGCCAGTCCAGCTCCTCCACACCAGACTCTGCATCCAGGTCTTTATGGACCTGCTTTGTGCACTGGTGCACAGTCATGTTGGAAGAGGAAGGGGCCAGCTCCAAACTGGTCCCACAAAGTTGGGAGCATGGAATTGTCCAGAATGTCTTGGTATGCTGAAGCATTCAGAGTTCCTTTCACTTGAACTAAGGAGCCAAGCCCAGCTCCTGAAATACACCCCCAAACCATAACCCCCCTCCACCAAACTTTACACTTTGCACAATGCAGTCAGACAAGTACCGTTGTCCTGGCAACCACCAAACCCAGACTCGTCCATCAGATTGCCAGATGGAGAGGTGTGATTGGTCCCTCCAGAGAACGCCTCCACTGCTCTAGAGTCCAGTGGCGGCTGCTTTCCACCACTGCATCCACGCTTTGCATTGTACTTGGTGATGTATGGATGGATGCAGCTGATCACCATGGAAACCCATTCCATGAAGCTCTCTGGGCACTGTTCTTGAACTGATCTGAAGGTCTGTAGTGATTGACTCTGCAGAAAGTTGGCGACCTCTTCGCACTATGCGCTTCAGCATCAACTGACCCCGCTCCATCAGTTTACATGGCCTACCACTGAGTTTCTGTCGTTCCCACACACTTCCATTTTTATAATACAGCTGACAGTTGACTGTGGAATATTTAGTAGCGAGGAAATTTCACCACTGGATTTGTTGCACAGGTGGCATCCTATCACAGTTCCACGCTGGAATTCACTGAGCTCCTGAGAGCGACACATTCTTTCACAAATGTTTGTAAAAACAGTCTGCATGCCGAGCTGCTTCATTTTGTACACCTGTGGCCATGGAAGTGATTGGAAAACCTGATTCTCATAATTTGGATGGGTGAGTAAATACCTCTGTCATTCAGAGCATTATACACTATTTTACCAAACAGCTGAAGAATGAACAGACAAGAGTGTGTAGGCTGTAACATGTAATGGTAATAATGGTGAGGATTTCATCACTTGTAGGGAATCATTTCTCCAGAAAAATCTGTTTATACTGAATGAGGCTGAAAAGCAATAATGACTAACTGTGATTTTTCAGGCAGCACTTTGGAAAACCACTGCAAGAAAACACACAATGAAATGGGACAGCCTTTGTCCTGAGTGGGTGGTGGAAGGAAATAGTGTGGATGGAAAAAAATCTCACACACATACAGAGTAATCCACAGACAGAAGGAAAGAATGCAAACAACAAACCCCCCAAACACACACATGCACTCTGAGAGAATGAGAGGACGGCGAGTGTGTGTCGCTGTGGAGGGAACATGGAGGGGATGTTTGTACTGGGCTGCACAGTGAACAAAATTAAGGTAATTTCACGGCCTGGTGGGCTGACTTGTAGCTGCTTGTTCTCCTCTCTGCTGCAGGGAAATGTTGGTGGAGTATAAACGCAGCCATGACTGGATGAGTGCTGCTCACCAAACCTGAAAGTAAAACATTAATATTTGGAGGTTTAAAGAAGCAATTTGTAACAAAACCAAAGATCAATGACAGAAAAATCTGATCTATCATTAAAAACTGTTTCTCTTGGTTTCATATTACTAGAACAACTTGTGTTTTTATTATCTTAAAAGGAGCCACTTGTAGTTACTTGCCTTGGGTCCACATACATGGCAGCTGCCATATTTGTGTCATATTTTTCCTACAGTGTCTCTGAATGGACAAACAACTTTTTTTGAAGCAAGTTAGTGCCCAGTTTGAGAAAAGTAACGCCTTAAAAGAAGACAGTACACATGTACACTGTAACAGGTTTCTGCAATCTGGGCAGCAGTGATGCGTGGGTTGTTTTTTTTTTCTAACCCATGGGTCCCGCATATAACTGCTATTGAATACACTCTGGCGACACCAGACTATTTTTTTCTACAGGTCTGATTTAATGCCACACCAACACCCATGACGCACAAACATAGTCTATGCAAACACACACACTTGTATTTAATATCCATTCAGGTCTATGTTTGATTTCCCCAGAAAGTCTATGTAGAATCTAACCGCAATACAACACTGCTGAAGAAAAAAAGCAACAGCTGATGTACAGGGGTTGGACAATGAAACTGAAACACCTGTCATTTTAGTGTGGGAGGTTTCATGTCTAAATTAGACCAGCCTGGTGGCAAATATTCATTAATTGCACATTGCACCAGTAAGAGCAGAGTGTGAAGGTTCAATTAGCAGGTAAAAAGCACGGTTTTGCTCAAAACATTGCAATGCATACAACATTATATCAGAGTTCAAAAGAGGACAAATTGTTGGTGCATGTCTTGCTGGCGCATCTGTGACCAAGACAAGTCTTTGTGATGTATCAAGAGCCACAGTATCCAGGGTAATGTCAGCATACCACCAAGAAGGACGAACCACATCCAACAGGATTAACTATGGACACAAGAGGAAGCTGTCTGAATGGGATGTTCGGGTGCTAACCCGGATTGTATCCAAAAAATGTAAAACCACAGCTGCCCAAATCACAGCATTCACTTGGCCCAGGACTTGTGCTAGATGGGCCAAGGACTACTGAACCATTCTGGAGGACCATGTGCATCCAAAGGTTCAAACATTGTATCCTGAAGGCGGTGCAGTGTATCAGGATGACAATGCACAAATACACACAGCAAGACTGATGAAAGATTGGTTTGATGAACATGAAAGTGAAGTTGAACATCTCCCATGGCCTGCAAAGTCACCAGATCTAAATATTATTGAGCCACTTTGGGGAGTTTTGGAGGAGCGAGTCAAGAAACGTTTTCCTCCACCAGCATCACGTAGTGACCTGGCCACTATCCTGCAAGAAGTATGGCTTAAAATCCCTCTGACCACTGTTCAGGACTTGTATATGTCATTTCCAAGATGAATTGTCGCTGTATTGGCCGCAAAAGGAGGCCCCACACCATACTAATAAATTATTGTGGTCTAAAACCAAGTGTTTCAGTTTCATTGTCTAACCCCTGTAGATACGCCATCACAGCGCTGCCACAGCCTTATTTACAAAAATCTACCAGAGTCTGTTGCCAAATAACATTGCAACTTCAAAATGAACAGCTGCCTTTTTAAATATCACACCCACAATATAAATAAGCACATATGGGCATTCATGGATAAAAACAAAAGATCAATACATACCTAATCTCCAATCTAATCAACACAATGCTGCCACATAAAATGCACTCTTACCTGACTTGCTTCCCCACTGTCAGAAGCACTTTTGTCCATCCGTGTACCTTTTTTAATGAACAAAACAATCCGTACCAACACTGCCTCACTTAAAGGCATACGCCACCCCTGGGTGAAATTGAGCCTCCCCCCGTAGTCCCCTGAGTTGGACAAGTGGGCAGAAGCGTTTTCTACCCAACCCAGTCATTCTTTGAAACTTGCAGCACTGACTTTAGCTTAGCTTAGCTTAGCGTAGTTGCTGTAATCTGGTGTTTCCAACTAGCACCACTTACCAAAAGATAACTAATTAACTCGAGATTTTTCACAATTACGTTTTGTGTCCTGCACTTTCTGATAGAGTACAAAAGACAAACCGATTTCACCTCAAAAGACTGACATGGCGGCATTCGATAAGAGAACTGTATGCCGCTGAAGCACTGCGGATAAAAACTCCTGGATCCAGAAGGTGATCCGGATCACCACCAAAATTGAATGAGTTTGTCCTTGGGCTGAGGCTCATGGTTGGTGAAAATTACAAGTCAATCCATCCAGAACTTTTTCAGTAAAGTTGCTAACAGAAAGACAAACATAGCAACCAAAAACATGACCTCATTCGCAGAGGTATATATGGCAAAATAACGATAAAGCCATGGTTAGAAGGACAACAAACAATAATTGTGGCCTCGAAACTGTAACCAAATATAATTTTTCTATTTGATATTGGTATAGTTTCAAACCGTTTGCTGTGGTTGGTTCCTGATAGATGGGCTTATTTACATATTTACCATTGTGCTTTGCGGCGCCCTCGAGTTAAATGTCCATTATTTAATCCCATCACTTCCTCCTCACCTGTCATTTATGCCACATTCATTCTGAAGACTTTGCAGGGTGATAGAGAGCTAATATTTGCAAAGTTTATTTTAGGAATAGATACAGAAGAGTCCTGCAGCTACTGCATCATTTACGTGGATAAATTGGTCTGTTTTCAGAGAATGAATGAGTATTAATGTAAACAGTGAGGGCCGTGTGGAGCAGTACAGCTGATGTCTCCATCAAAGGCCAAAGGAACAAAGCAGAAGAAACCGCAACATATTGAAAAGCCACACAGACCACCACCGTCTGCTGCTCTGCCTTTTTTTATGCCTCTTTCTGAGAAGATATTCTGAAATTTTTGAGGTTGGTTTGCGTATCATTACTGAATTCTGTCTCTGAGTTGAAAGATAAAGAGGTTTTTATGAGGAGGGCCTATCCCATGATGCTTTGGGCTCCTTGGCCTGTGCCTGGCAGGCTTGTTCCAGACGCCATCAATGCTTCAGCCGGGGAGTGTTTACCCAGATGGCCTCCTTACAGCAATGACCCACATAGTGTGAGTTTTCCTGGAGGGAGAGAGAAAAAATGAGAGCAACTACATAACATTTATGAGCTAATTCTAACGGAGAGAAATTTTAAACTAGTTTACTCCCGTGAGACCCTTTTTGCTTCAGTAGTTCAACGAGAATGACTTTACCAGTGTTACAGAGCTGAGGACTAAATTAGTCCTCTGCAACTCCGCCTGCTGACTGAAGGATGAAGTACTCCGCTCATATTATCACATTATTCTCATCTCCAGAGATTACATCCTGATCAGATCATTAAAAAAGGAGAATGCTGTTAACTGGGTTAAATCAGGAGTAAATTAGCCCACTCTGTGTGGAAGACAACATTGCTATGACCCTTCTCACCACATATCTGCCAGCCAGTATGTTTTCATCATCACCAGATTGCAACTTTCCAGCTTTTCCTAAACTGATGAGTCTGTAGTCTGATAAAAGAATACAAAAATATGCAAGTAAACCCAGTACTGACCTTGTAGTACTTTCACATCTTTATTTATTCAGCCATTATTTAACTTGGTCGTTAGGACCACTGTCTCTTTTTCAATGGAGACCTGACCAAGCAGTTACCACACAAAAACCACACAATAAAACAGTTAAACATGGTGTATGTGGGTGGGTGTATGTCTGGAGGGTGGGCGTGGATGCATGTGGGCGTGAGTGCAGGGGGATGTGTGTGGTTGCCTGTGGGAATGTATGGGGGTGAGTGGAGGGGTGAGGGTGCATGGGAGATGTGTGTTTGAGTGTGGCTGGAGGGGTGCATGGGTGGGGTTTGTAAGTGTCGGGTGGAGGGTTTGGGTGCGGGGCGGGGGTGGATCTGTGAGGGGATGGGGATGCGGGTCAGGTGTGTGAATGAGGGTGGTGTGTGGGAGGGTAAGAGGGTGGATGGGCGAGGGCGCTGGTGGGGTTGGGGGATTGTGTCTGTCTGGGCCATCGTGGGGGTGTGGGCCTGGGTGTGGAGGGGGGTGGGGACCAGTGGGGCAGATGTGCGGGGATTAGGAGGCTCTGTGGGAGGGGTAGGAGGAGGGGGTGTTGATGGGGGTTAAGCTGTGTGAGGGATTTGAGGGGTTGAAACGTTTAAAGATATTTCTTACTGTCCAAAGTCTTGAGATTTTTTTCTTGTTTCAAGAAAAGTGTAATTATCTTACCCCACTGGCAGACTGACCATAGGTGAGGGTGGGAACATAGATGGACCGGTAAATCAAGGGCTTCGACTTCTGGCTCAGCTCTTCTTCACCACGACGGACCGATGCAGAGTCTTCATCACTGCAGACGCCGCACCGATCCGTCTGTCCATCTCCCGCTCCATTTTTCCCTCACTCGTGAACAAGACCCCGAGATACTTAAACTCCTCCACCTGGGGCAGGACCTCGCCCCGACCCGGAGAGGACACTCCACCCTTTTCTGGGCGAGGACCATGACCTCGGATTTGGAGGTGCTGATTCTTCATCCCAGCTGCATCACATTCGGCTGCAAATCGCTCCAGCGAGAGTTGGAGATCACGGCCCGATGACGCCAACAGAACCACATCATCTGCGAACAGCAGAGACCCGATCTTGAGGCCACCAAACCAGATCCCCTCAACACCTCGGCTGCACCTAGAAATCCTGTCCATAAAGGTTCTGAACAGGATCGGCGACAAAGGGCAGCCTTGGCGGAGTCCAACCCTCACTGGGAATGGATTCGAGGTACAGACGGAAATGCGGACCAAGCTCTGAAACCGGACGTACATGGACTGGACAGCCCACGTAAGGGGGTCCGGTACTCCATCGTCACGGAGCACCCCCCACAGGAATCCCCGGGAGACACGATCTAACGCCTTCTCCAAGTCCACACAGCACATGTAGACTGGTTGGGTGAACTCCTATGCCCCCTCCATGACCGAAAGAACGAGATCGCGGGCACAAGCGGCCGAAATGAGTTTCCTCCGCAGGGTGGCCGGGTTCTCCCTTAGAGATAGGGTGAGGACATCGGTCATCAGGGAGGGGCTCAGAGTAGAGCCGCTGCTCCTCCATATCCAGAGCAGTCAGATGAGGAGGCTCGGGCATCTGGTCAGGATGCCTGCTGGACGCCTCCCTGGTGAGGTGTTCTCGGCACGCCCCACTGGGACGAGACCCAAGACACGCTGGAGGGACTACGTCTCCCGGCTGGCCTGGGAACGCCTCGGGATCCCCGGGGATGAGCTGGCGGCTGTGACCGGGGAGAGGGAAGTCTGGTCTTCCCTGCTTAAGCAGCTGCCCCTACGACCTGACCCCAGATAAGTGGAAGAAGACGGTATGGTACGGTAATGTAATGGCAGATTATTTCACTTGATTATTGTCTGAATCTCTCGATTTCAGTGTTTTTTTTTAAAACTCATATTAATTCTGCCTTCATGTGGTATCATATTTATGGTAAATACCAAAGTCCAACGTGAAAATTGCACTTGAACATCCACTCATATTGTAATTTCCACCGGAAAGCTGGAAAAATTTTATGATGCCCGAGTTGCCGAGATGATGTAAACTTTGACCTTTTAACATGGCAGAGAGCAATAAAAATGTCCCGAATGGGATGCATTGCATTATGTTTAAAGTTTTCTGCTGCTGTGATTTGGTTAGTTTGTAGTCTGCATAAGTCTGTGACATACAGAACTTTAAAATCATCACCATTTAAATTCAGTTTTGTTTGTAAAAAATATGGTTATTTGGTGAACCTCCTCAGAACAGATGCTAGCTAGCTAGACAGTCGAAGATAGCCTCCAGTATTAAACTTTATTATGACAATAAATCACTTGAACAAGGCACTGTTAATATTCACATACCACATGAAGGCAGTGTAAGACCATTCATTTTTGCAGTGTAGGGTCAAAAAGCATCGTTATCTATGAAAAGTATCACACAAACTGATGATATCTTATCAACAGGAATCATTTAGGTATCAACTCACTTGTCTAAACTCATAATTTGTGTTTGACACTGTTTCAGTGAGCTGTGATCCCCCGTGGTGCTCCATGTAGCCTGGCCTGTGGTCCAGAACTTTCAGTTTCGGGGAAAATGGTTGGGTGTGGTGTGTTATGAAAGCACAGCTGTGGGTGGACTTTGTTCTTTGTTTTGTAATGTCTACTGTATGTCTTAATTAGCCCCAGGGAGATGTTGATATTTGACAATATTTAGTTGTGGAAAAAAAGCAAAACCCAGCTGGAAACATGAGATTGAGGTTTCTTCAAATCTCCACAGACCCAAGGAATTGCTTTTTCTGGAAATCACATCCAGCTGGAATGTTTGGCAAAATACAGAAACACCATAAACCCCTTTCAAGGAAATAAGAAAAAAAAAAAACCTCAGTTCTACAAACCTCACATTCTTTTGTCACAGATGGTTTTTCTTAGCCAACACCTCATACCGAATCTGGATTGGATGGAATTTCAGAGAGCCTACACTTAAAAAAACGTGTCTTGTTTGGGGGAAACCGACGTCAGCTGCCTCTTCTCATTATAAGCTGTGGGCTGCTGCACATGGAGAGGTTTCTGCTGGCCTTGCTCGCCTTCTTCCAGTGGATGCCTCTGATTGGTCCTCATCCTCAGAGCCGAGGAGTTGTTTTCTGGATCCTTTTACCAAAGTCCTGCTTTTAGTTAACACAATTAGATCACTGGATATCAATGTCATTCAAAACATACGATCACAATAAGTAGGGGAAAGGTAAGAAAAAAATATCTGTGGTGTCCCACAATTCTTCTTTACACCTCTAAAGTCCTGTACGGAGGTAAAACTGAATGGCATCACTTTGAGAAAGTGCACAGTTATCTAAGCGGTCATTCTCTGAGGATTACAGAACTCAGTTCAGAGTCGGGCCGGCATCGCTCCTGCTCAGCCAAGCAAAGCAAACTTATGAAACACGGTCACAAAAGTTCACATAATCTGCTCCAACATGATCCATGTGAATACACGCTCAGCGGAAGGGCCCGGTCCTGCAGAATAATGCACATGTTCACGTTTTCCACCATCTATACAACAAAGCATCCAAACTCCAACAGATCACAGGACATGTTTAGATATTGAAACAGTAATAAATAGTTTATGCTACATCGTGTTTGATGCTGTGTCGTGTACTCTGGTTAATAGTGTTTTTCTGGGGCACCATCAGGATCTTCAACATCATTTCAAATCAATCATGAAATCAAAACTTTATTCATAAAGCTCTTTTAAAAAAAACTGCGACTCAAAGGTGAAATAATTCCCAGCCAACCCTCAGATCCCCAATATAACAGTGGTCATGTCAAACACACATTTAGATTCTACATCTACTTGTTTATTTCATCTGTGTCAAGTCAAACAAGCTTTTATCCATCCAGGGTACATGTATACTCCTTCTTCCTGCTCTCTTCTCAGACAGCTGAAGGAAATTCCCAAAACAAAATACTTCCATTTTTCAATTGGAACATCCAATCAAACAAATTTATTGGACCACCTGTAATTAAAATGACAAAACAAATATTCTAAAAATGTTTTAAAAGTAAACTTGTTTGAAATTCTTATTTATTTGGCAAACAACAAACTGAAATAATAAAAATGTCCCTTTTCACACATAATAATAGAAAAAACTTAATATCCTGAATGGCTTCTCTGAAAAGTCAGAAATTAATTAAACCTGGTCTGCGTGAATACTCGATTCTGATTGGCTTATTGTATTTACAGGGAGTTAGCAACCCTAACAGCTGCCCACGATATTCAGTCGATAAAAATGTGTTGTTGGATCTTAAAGGTGCCATGACATCAAATTTCACTTTTCTGGGGTTTTGGGTGTATAATATGATCTGTTGTGCACTGATGAGGCCATGTGAATGTCCAGAGTGAGAATCAAAGTTCCTGTTTATGGTCTGTCAGCTTTGTCTCTCTGCTCAGAAACAGTTGAATCAGACAGCAGCTTATCATTCTACGTAGTTCTATCATTCTACGTAATTTAATTGCTCCAATAAGAGCACACTATCAAGTAAACAGCGCCCCCCCCCCCCCCCCCCCCCCCCTCTCTCTCTCTCTCTCTCTAACGGTTTATGCACCGTCCGCTCCCCCCTCCCCCTCCCTGTCTGATTCAGCTTCGTGTATGGAGCTAGTAGTAACTTCTTTGCAGTCAGGTCTGGATTTTCAAACAAATGGATTTAAAAGAAAACTTCTGCAGTAACACTGAGGGAGGCGACCACAACCTTGTCATTACCTGTAAGTTTATTTATTTTCTAAATGCTGTCTTGTCTGATAAACGTAGCTCACTGTCTGGAGTGCCCATGTTGCTAGCAGTTAGCCTTTAGCAAACTCCGACCGCAGCTTGACCTAGATTCTCCAAATAAGGTCATAGCCAAATAAGGTGTAGCCAATCAAAATGAAGTCAACGTGGTCTCCGGGTAAAGCTCCATATCATCACGGACCCAACTGTATTACTGAGGAAGTGAGGTCTGGCGTTTCAAAACAATACTCCGCTGTAAAAAATGCCGTTTTTTTCTTTGGAGTATTTACATATGCAGTAATGCCAACAACATAAACTAGTTTTTAACTGCTATGTCATCACTCCTTCAAAGGAATAGTACACCCACTGAATGAATATTTTAAATGACGTCGTTTTGAGTAAATTATGGACGCTACCAACTCAGGACGCTTGGATTACATTGGACGAGCAGTATGGAGGAATATTGACAAGTTTTTGTGGACTTTTATGGACCGTTTTGGCTCGGGTCTCGGTGAACTCCATTATATGAAAGTTGGGGGAAAAAGAGAAGCCTTCCTGATCGCCGGCTGCATTTGAGATATTAAAAAAAGTGCTCCAGAGTCTTGCTCAGCATGAGGGTAAGTGGAAAATAAAGATACATCATTCTGTGGGTGAACTATTCCTTTAATCCACTTTATCCATTTGTTGTGACACCAGCATATATAATCCTTGTCATGGTTAAAAAACTGTTTGATACCAATGACACACTGGTGAAAATCGTTATAAAATGCTATGGATGTGAAATGCAACTGAAAATGTCAAACACAACCGGAAGTCAAATGGTGTCGCCCAGGGCTTCAAAACATATCAAAAATTTATCTCCATCACAATATTGGCCCGTGCGATGTACACATCGTAAAGACGGCCTAAATATGCACGTGTATTTAAGGAGGTGATGTGATATTCCAGTTGCAGTTCTTGCCCTCCGTGTCAGCGGCCAATCAAATGGGCTTTTACCGTCTTAAATGCGCACCCATCCCTCCCCCTCCTCCTCCTCCCCTTGTTTGGCAGGACGCAAAATGAGGAGCGTGGGGGCAGGAGGTTGCAGGGAAAGTGGGAGAAGGAAGATGCGGAAGGACTTAAAAACAGTACGTCGACAATTTGGAGCTACTTTAGTTACAAGAAAGACGTCATGCTACAAACGCAGGTTTGGTCGCGCGGCAGAACCCTTCACGAGTTTCACTCCACTTCCTCACTGAAAACTTCCTACTGAAAACTCGGTGTTTGGAGACCAACTACTTCCCGGATTTCAGCGAAAACTTAGCTCTTGGATTACAACAAGTGGTAGCCGGCTGAGATTTGCATGAAGGGCAACAGGTCTGCATCACCATGACAACAGAGCTGACAATGACTACGTTTGCATGCCATCAAAATTTGGGTTAAGGTCAATATTCCGGTTTATGAAATATTAGGAATAACCATGCATGAGCAGACAGGGTTACTCCTGTATACATGAGAACTGCAATCAGCTGGAATATCCCGACCCAAAACGTCATGATGATGGGGGATAATGAACCACCCGGAGCCACTGCAGTCAAGCCGGCCAAGTTTCAGAATTACAGCCAAAATAACGCCGGTTGGCCGCGAGAGGGGGCTGGCTTGACTGCAGTCCGGAGCCGACAGCAGTCCTTTGCTGGCGTTGCTGTGCTGTTACTGACCCACCAGCAGTACTCGGTCCTGGTACTGACCCTCCAGCAGTACTCGGTCCTGGTACTGACCTTCCAGCAGTACTTGGTCCTGGTACTGACCCACCAGCAGTACTCGGTCCTGGTACTGACCTTCCTGCAGTACTCGGTCCTGGTACTGACCTTCCAGCAGTACTCGGTCCTGGTACTGACCCACCAGCAGTACTCGGTCCTGGTACTGACCTTCCAGCAGTACTCGGTCCTGGTACTGACCCACCAGCAGTACTCGGTCCTGGTACTGACCTTCCAGCAGTACTCGGTCCTGGTACTGACCCACCAGCAGTACTTGACACTATTGTGGGTCATAGAAGGACAGAACATGTGGTGGAAATGGGAATGGAGCTGTGCGGCATACACATCTTCATTGCCTGTTTCCACCAGAGTCCCCCAGACACTTTAGGATGAAGGTGCGCAGTCAGGACTGGTGGGAACGGGTTGTAATGATGAAGTTCACTGATTTTTCGTGACTTTTCCAGATGAGTAATGGAGCCCTGCAAAGTAACTGTTTATACACCAGCTCCTCTCAGGATGCATGTTGCCATGGTAATATATAAACTAGCAAGCTGTGCAGAGTACCGTCTGATCGCTGGTACAAAATACTCTGTAGTTTACTCAAAAGACCAAGAATCCTTGCAGATGGAACATGCGCAGAACACAATTTAACGTTCCTTTAAATGGAGATATTCAGATACGTGTTTACATGACCAAATATTTGGGTTAGAAAAGGAATAACCCAGGGGTAATATTCAGGTTTTTAAAAACCCTAATATGAGAATATTTGGGTTTTTGCTGGTGTTTACATGGTCGTGCGCAACCGGGTTATTGCTAATATTCCAGTTATGAAAGAGTTATTGGCTGCATGTAAACGCAGTGACTGTGAAGGCCCTGAACTCAACAACTGGGTCAGACTCCAGTGTTTCAGCCACAAGTCTTTTTATATACATACAGTAGATATATAATATATATACATAGAGAGAGAGAGAGAGAGATACAGACGTCCTTAACATTATTTATACCCTCCAATTACAGACAGAAAAAAATCAGCTGTCAGTGAAATAAGTTGAAATTGACTAGTGATAATAAATAAAAATTATATGAAAATTTTGACACTGATTTTGAATTGTGGTTCGACAGAAATATTAAAAACAAACAGCAAAAATAAAAAAGGGGGGGTGGGGGGGGGGAGGGGGGGGGAAGGAGGGAAGGGTGGGGGGTGCGATCCGCCCCGAGGTGGTGGAGAAACACCCCTCCTCCGGGGGGGGTGGGGTGTGGGTGGGGGGGGGGGGGGGAGGGGAAGGGAGCACCCAGCCCCAGGGAGGGGTAATATATCCATCCCAAAGATGGGAGGGAAGAAAAAGAAAGGGGGGAAAAACAAGTAAACAATCACGATGGTGCTCCAAAGCTAAAATTTTGTTGAGCAACCCTGAGACAATCACTGCAATCAGGTGTTTTCTGTCATGTTCTAAAATTCTTCTACATCTGTTGACTGGGATTTTTGTCCACTGTTGATGGGAAAGGTGCGCTAATGTGTCTGGGACAGTTTTTTTTTTTCAAATTATTTAATTATTATTTCCTGCCACAATTCAAAAGCAATATTTTGTTTCACTAAATTATAATTTTGCAAATTTTTATTTATTATTAGTTTCCTTAGTTTCTCGTTATTTGAATTACGGTTGTGAATTTAGTTTTTTCTTATATTGGTGGGTATAAGGAGTAATGAGTAATTTTGAGGACTTTGAATTATTATGACAACAATATTAAAATCCCCACAGGTTCAGTCAGTTGAAGGGTTTTTACATGGAAGCTGTTTCATTAACGTTTCAGTCCTGGGAGTTAACTCTAAGCTAATTTACCTCTTTGAAGACAGACTGACAGACCGTCGTGTGTTTTGCACTGTCCTGATTCTCCATGTGTGGATTTACTGTTTTCATTTGTTTTTGGACTAATCTCTCTATCAAAGGACGCTCACATTCAGCTTTTCTTGTAAATAAATTCCTCTTAAATCTTGAGCTGAATCTTCAGTTTTGTTCCAGTTCTTTTATAAAACGTTATTACCAGTTAACAGTGGTTAAGCGTCTCAGGTTTATATTTGCAGGACACACCTAATTATTCCCAACACCCCTCCTCTCTCTTTCTCAGTACTGTATCTGTGCTGCACCACCCGTTCCTCTCTGTGTCACACTGCTTGAAGTTAAGAGGCTGCCATGACGGGGTGTCTGTTTTCAGAAGTCAGGCGGAGAGGAGCTTAACTCCGGGGAGCTCAGGAGATCAAAGTATTTACACACACACACGTTCCTGCTCCAGATAACAGGCTCAAAATTCAGGAGAAATATCAGCAGAAAACTGATGGAGACCACGTCTTTCCCTTCAGCGTTGCCTCACATTCACACACCAACATGCATTATTACCATGTGGAGGCTTTTTTCTGATGTTTTTAACCCGTATGTTGTAACCGCTGTCCTCTTTTCAGCTGTGGTGAGCTGAAATTAGGGGGAGGGAGGCTGGATGACTGGACAAAAACAGGTTCTGTTGGGGGATTGAACATCAGAAACTGAGAGCAGGATCCTAAGAAAGCTGCTGTCAGTCATTAGAGATGACACTTTCTGCAGCACGTTAACCAGCGAAGCATGTTCAGAGGAAGACTTTGCTCACAGAGTCCGTTTACATGACCGTTATATTCTGATACTGTAATAACTGGATCTGATTAAAGCAACGTCTTCTTCTGAAATACAATATTTTATAAATCCCAGTCTACATTTTCCAGTCTTGTTGGATTTCTTTTGAAATACATACGTGGTGCAATACTCTAATTCATGTATATGAAACGTGCTATAAACAAACTTGCGTTATTTCACAGGGACACACAGCAAATGTGTTGTGCGGACCAGAGACAGCTGAAAGCTAATGGTCATCTGTAGTCCCTGGACAGAGGCAGGGTTATTCTGTTGTTAGTGACCTACAAAAAATAACTCACAACAATCCAGTATTTACTAGGGATGTCCGATATTATCAGCCTACTGATATTAATACCTCCGCCAAGGAGGTTATGTTTTCAGTAGCGCTGGTTTGTCTGTCTGTCAGATGGGGGGAGATTGTGGTTTATAAATAAAATGTTGAAACAAAAAAGAGTTGAGAGAAAAGGGAAAAAAATTTGGTAAAAAAAGGTTGAATTGAAAAATAAAATAGAAGAATGTATTAAAATATGTGAATTAATTTGGAGCTAGTTTTAAATTGGTTGAAATAGCTTTGTTTAAGTTAAAATTGTGAAATCCTGTTTGGTGGGGGAAACTAAAGTTTTGCTTGGAAGTAAGGCACTTGATGGGGGGGCCTACGTGGTGGATGAGAGCGTGTTTATTGGTTGGTGTGACCTGGCTCAGCCTTCCACATACAGTCTTTTATGCGTGTGTGCTGTGGAGAGTTGTTGTGGCTCTGACGTTTCCATAATAATGTGGCTAATGGGCTGCTGTATAACAAATGAATTTCGCTGTGCTGATGTTTGCGATGGCGTTGCTGGTACGGTTGGGAGACTGGTGGAAAGGGTACAAGTAGGCTGTGATTACAATATGGTATAATGTGTAATAAGAGTGATCGGACTGTGCTATGTGAGAGCCTGGGAGTGGTAGGGGTGTATGGATTGATCCTAGACGGGGGTGTGATGAGAAGCGGTGGGAGGTACTGGACGTGAGAGATAAGCGGGAGGAGGGGAGATCTGGTCGGTGCGGAGCGGAGTCCGTCGTGGGGCACGGAGGACATCAGAGGAGAGTAAAAGCGACGGAGAGGGGTCGCTGACAGACGCACCGTTGTGAACGAGAGGAGGACAATCCTTCTGTTATAAATTATATGGTCGTGGTTGTGCTGCTTTGCTTGGTTTTATGTTTTTTTATTTGCTGGGGAGTGATGGAAAATTTAAGGCGGTTCTGCCTGACCAGCCCGCTAGCTGACCGGCCTGTTGAGAGAGGCGTGCCACACAGCGGTAAGAGACAGACCCCTGTCGTAGCGGTGCGTTTGAGACCATTTTCGGTCAGGAATTTCTTTAGGTCGACCTGGGAACATTAACCGCTGAATATGGTGCAGTTATAGCGGTCCTGTTCTCACTACAGCTGTTCCAGTGTCAACAAACACACGTGGAAATAATTTTCCACACTGACGCTTTTCTACCAGCCAGCATTCCTGTTTATTAGGAGCAGCTGTCTGGTGTGCTTTTGACCTCTACAAAGTAGGCGATAGAAAAGCAACACGAATTTCAGCACCATCAGCCCAAAAGACGCGCCCTGCAGTAATAAACATCTTGATTTTTTTTTTACATTTTTTTATAGTATTTTGAACATTTAAGAGCGCTCTCTGGGACCAGGTGGGACATTGGAGCTCTCCATGTGACGCTACAAACATAACATAAATGAAATATATTAGACCTGTTATAACGGCATCTATTAATTATAATGGGGGCGTAAAATTTGGGGCTGACGGTGCTAAAATTTGCGTTGCTTTTCTATCGCCTACATTTCAGATGTAAAAGCACGATTAGTGTCGGAACGTTGCGCAGCTGCTCCTGAATAAACAGGAATGCTGGCTGGTTAGAAATGCGTAGTGTGTAAAATTATTTGCCACGTGTGTTTGTTGACATGGAACAGCTGTAGTGAGAACAGGATTGCTATAACTGGCACCATATTAGCGGGTAATGATCACCGGGTCGACCTAAAAGAAAATTCCTGACTGAGGAGAGATGGTTCTCAAACGCACCGCTCCGACAGGGCGTCTCTCTCTTACCACCGGTGTCGCGCGCATGTCTAAAGGCCGGTGAGCTGAGCGGGCTGGTCAGGCGGAGCCGCCTTAAATTTTACGATCACACGCCTCAGCAAATAAAAAGCAGCACAACTACGACCATATAATTTATAAACAGAGAGGAGGATTGTCCTGCGCTCTCGTCCACAACGGTGCGTCCAGTCAGCGACCTCCTCTCCATCGTTGTTTACTCGTCCTGCTGGACATCGTCCTGCTGGATGTCCTCTCGTGGCCCCACGACGGACTCCGCTCCGCACCGACCAGGATCTGCCCCTCCTGCCCGCTTGATGCTCTCAGCGTCCGAGTACCTGCCGCACCGCTTCTCAATCACACCCCCGTCTAGGGGGGTCGCAATCTCATACAGCCCACTACCCTCCCAGGCTCTCAATAGGTAGTCCGATCACTCTGTGATATTACGATACAGATATTATGACCATATGTGTAATAGCCTCGTTGTGTACATGTTTTCGTAGTGGCTCTGGTAGACCGTGACCAGCAGAGACGGCCATGTCGCTGATAATAGTGTTTGCAGCAGCCGGCGTTATAATTATTGTGGTGATGATGTGAATGTAAGAGCTGTAGCCAACGATATTTAGCGCAATTATTATTTATGGGAAACGTTGAGAGCTACAGGCTAACAACTAGCTCAAGCAGCAAGACGCATGAGAAAAGACTGTGATGTGGAAGGCTGGAGCCAGGTCACACCAACCAATAGACCGTCTCATCCAGCGTAGGCCCCGCCCATAAGTGCCTGCGAAGAAAACTTAGGATTTGCAAAAAACTTTGGATTTGCAACAAAAGTTTTTAACTTGAAAGAAAGGCTGTTTGAACAATTTTAAAATTGAAATAAAAAAAGACTGTTATAAAAAAATAGTTGTTTTTTTTAATTATTTTTGATTAAAGTTGAAGAAACATTCTGTTTATTTTGTTTTTCAATTGCTGTTTTGTTTTGATCTAAAGATTTTTTTGATTGCCCTCTTTTTGCTCTAAACTCTTTTTTGGTTTCAGATTTTTTGATTAAACATAAAGAAACAAAATCTCTCCATAAACGTTCTGCCTTCTGAAATACGGAGGGTTTCCCTTGTTTCTTAATGCTGCTTGCTAGGTGCGCCCCAGTCGGCTGTGCTCTATAGAGAAAAATACGAAGAAAAGAGGACGGGAACAGCCTCGCACCTCGATTGAAATGTTACGGGGGTTTTATTGTCAGGAAGGAGGTCCCCTACAATAGAGTAAAGATGGACGCTGTGCTTGGAGTTGAGAAGCTAATTAGCTAACTGTTTGTTAGATGATGGAACAAACTTGTTTGTCGGCTCTATTCTGTTGTAACGAAATAGAGCGGAGGGCGGAGCTTCCTTATACACTATGGGAGGGAGCAATAGACGGAAATTATGAGAAGGACCCGGAAAAGCCTGCCGTTGGACACAAGCCCAGTATACAAATACAGCTGGATACAAAGCAGAAGGTTTTTAAAGAAACGATGAGAATGCATTTAATGGAGAACACAGAAATATTAATGAAATGACCATGGAAGTACAACTTTAACGGAAAAAGTTCTGGACGGATTGTCCTTAAATTTTCACCAGCTGTGGGCCTCAGCTCAGGGACAAACCCATTAAAGGTAGAGTCTGGAGTCACCCCACCGTTTTTGTTTGCGAACAGCAGTATTCAAACTGAGCGCCCCTCCCTCTCAGGCTAAAGCTGGATTTATAGACGCGTGTTCTCTGCGGCACTTCGGGCCCACATAGCTACGCGGGTGAGATATGCTCTCGCGCTTCTGCGTAGGGTACCGGCGACGTGTTGCAGTACCCTTTTCACTCTGAAGGTGCCAGTGCGGCTGGTATCGTCTTGTAAACTCCACAAGGCAGTCTTCTTCCATGGTTTATTTAACCTCCGGGGGGATTTCCTCTTGGAAAGTGCCTGGATGAGGCTAGGGCTGGGCAATATATCGATATGAAAAATATATCGATATATTTTCAAATGAGATATGGAATTGGACTATATCGCCATATCGAGATATGGAGTTAATGTGTGTTTGTTTTGTTTTGTATATAAATGCTGACGTTACTAGGGTTTGTTACATTTAATTCTGTGTAATGTTTTTACTTGCATCTGCAAGTATTATTACATACAGTATTATACAGTATTTCTGTTTACATTTGATCATTCTTTGAACAGCTGAGCATTATTTCATCCGGTTTGGTTAAATTAAACTACTTGTAATGTCATATTTGGCTCTGACTATAACAAAATATTTGATCTCACCTTGCGATAAAAATATCGAGATATATATCGTATATCGATATTCAGCCTAAATATATCGAGATATGACTTTTGGTCCATATCGCCCAGCCCTAGATGAGGCATCATAAAGATGTTCTTATTTTCTAATCTCCTCAATCAGTCTCTCGTCTATCTGATCAATTGTTTGTGGATTTTAAAAATGGCGGAACGGCGCAAATGCAGCGAGAACCTCCGGAAATCCGGAAACATGTAATCGCACTCTGGACCTGACATCCAGAGGGGTGCGTGTATCGCCAGAGTGGTGCGCGTCAGACCTCCTCGGACCTACGCAGACCCTACGTGGAGGCTATGGCGGTTACGCAGACGAAGACAATGCACGACCATAAACCCTGGTTTTCCAACGTGCACTATCTAATGCTCTTACCTTTTCTTCGGTGCCGTTTTTCTTTCTTTTATTTTTCCTTGGAGAGTTCGACTGGCTGGCGTCTGCTCCAATTATGAGTTTATTCCCACACTGTGTTATGCTCTTAGCTCTGTCATTGGCTGGTGATATGAACAGAAATCTCCACCCAGAAACGTCCCGACCACATTAAAACAAAGCTAAAGAGCAAATTACAGGGAGGGGGGAGGGAGTTGCAGAGGCATTGCTAGGATCTTATGGGGCTCCAAGCAAGAGGCATGGGGTGGGGGCCCAACAAGGGGGTTTTCTACTACGGTGTCATTTCATTGCAAAGTAAATGCCCATTCTTGTCATTGCTGTGCAGTACAATTTGTCAGCCCTTGGGGGCCCCCTAGAGACAGGGGGTGCAAGCAAATGCCTGGCTTGCCTGTCCACACTCCCCGCCTCTGGGAGTTGCATCCGAACTCATCACTGCACGTGAGTAGAGGCCCAAAGGCACGGTTTGAGACAGATTTCACTTGGACAAGACTAATGTTTATTTTCAGGGGGGAAACTTTGGACTCTACCTTTAAATTTTGGTGGTGATCCGGATCACCTTCTGGATCCAGGAATGTTTTGAAGGATTCTTTATCATTGTGACATCGGCCATGTTGGAAAGGCTGTTGATGAGGTGTGAGTGCCCCCTTGTGGCAGAAGTGTGCAGCTGCTACTGAGCACATGATGTCAGGATGCAGAAATGAAACTTGTGAGCAGCAGTGAGCACGAGGAGAGAAGACTGTTGGACAGACTTCCAGCCAGTTGAATATGGTGAACTGTGTGCGTCTGTGAAGAACTGGAAGTAACTAGTTGTATTTCTGCCTGAACAGGATGTTTGTTTAGCCTTTGATGTTGTTTAGCTGATTTGCTTATTCAGAAGTGTTCCTCCATTCACTATGTGCCTTTTTATGCTACTAAGCTAGCTGCTCTGTTACATGCCAGTTACTATAACTGTTAGCCTTGAACACATATGCATGTTAAGTCCTAACTGGAAGGGATTTATTTGTAATAATTAATACCTTGAATGTGTTTATTTGCTGAACAAATGTTCTTCATGGCTTCTTTGTATTTCTGTGTTTATAGACCACACTCACTTCCATCCAGCATTCACCTTAACTACCTGGAATTCCTCACCTGTAAGCCTGTTGTTTGCTGCATTACTGTGCTGTTGTGATTAAGAGTGACCAGTAAAGACAGCTAACTGGACAATGAGTCTTGTGTGTTCTGACCGACACCGCATAGTGAACATCAAACCTCCTTACCATTTTTTCCATATAACTCCATACAAATGGCCCGAGTGTTTGGTAAAAAATTACAAGAAAGGATCTCAATGACTATAATAGTTTGAAAGTTGATCCAGATCCAGTGAAAATTCCGGATACCATAATCCAGAACACACAAAAATAAGGGAGTCGAGTGGCTTGATGGAGGTCTGCGCTCTCCGAGTGCTCTAGTCGTTATATATAGGAATATAGTTGTATTTCTCAAATTATGAGAGATACTGTATCATTCATGTTTCAAAATAAGCATTAATATTTACATCATTATAACGTTTTGTTGCCGACTAGATTTCATCAGCTCCAGTGAAAGTTACCGTACATCTGTTGAAGTCAGGCATATATTTTACTGTCCATTACACCAAAAATGATCTTTTCTAACCTCAAATCAGGTTGTTTCAAGCTTCAGTTATTTACAACAGAGATTGCTCAAAGATTTGACTTGTTTTTAGCTGACACAGCACCCACCACCAGAGCCTGGCTGGTACTTCCTGTTGCACTGGGCAAACAGGATCATATACATGCACACTTCGTTATGTGTGTGAGTCTCAGGCGTTAAGGAGTAGCTGATTTTATGGCCCTTTTTACAACTTGGATTACTCAACAGATGTGGTAAGTCTCCATGTTGCTGACAGTTGCATCCTGTTTCCTCTCTGTCCCTTCCAGATGCATAAGAAATAACAGCAAAGGACATCATGGTAACAAGCTAACAGCTTATAGGAAAATTTCTTTAAACTAGCTTTAAAGCATTCAAATAACCACAATGTTCATTGTAGTGGCTCTGAAACATGCTTCCCCCTTCAATGCCTTCAATGCACCTTTTTATTTCTTTTTAAAAAGACCCTTAGCAACCTTAATATTTATATTTACAGGATGTATCTTGTGTATTTCATCTGTTTGATATCTTCCTCATTCACAGCAAACGTTGATAGTGTTTCCAAGGAGACATAGGATGCCTGCCATTGGTTCAGCTGTATCCAGGCAGTCAACATCACTGTTGACACGCACAAACAGTCAAAGGAACATAACAATACCCTCCCTCTTATACAAACACTGGGGGTGGAGCAGATTGACTTCTTCATGTTATTTTCATCTCTGCTGGTGAAGAACAGAAGGGAAATCATATCTGTCCAAAAATTAATCATTTCTAATTTATGGTATGAGTTTAACGTGCTGTGTTTTCTGAGACATACTGTTCCATATTTGTAATGTAAGTCAAACCAGATGTGCTGATGAATCATCTCATCTTGTGTGAAAAATCTGATAAAACTGGAATCAAATTGAAATTAGTCTTCAGTCAGCTCAGAGACGGAGGCTGCAGCTCCCTGAGCAGCTGGCCCAGGCCTGAATCCCGGCTGGGGGTCCTTCGCTGCATGTCACCCCTGCTAGCTGACCCCTTTCCTGTCTCTGCTGCCACAGTCACAACATCTTAAAAAGGAAAGATACAAGGGGAAATGAAAGATTTTCACACTAAACTTAAACACTTAAGTCCAGATTTAGAGAAATGTAAATGACTGTTGTGTTTTAGTAAACTGGTGGACCACCAGAGACCACTTCAACAGCATCAACTACAAATTATGTAAATCTATAAATGTTTATGGTAGAAAATAACACCACTCACCCAAAACTATTCCATCACTCTGGGTTCTGATGAGCAGAGATGCAGACTCCAGTCACATTTAAGACTCGACTTGGACTTGCAATCCGAGACCCATGAACAATCTTTAATTTTTAATGTTTTTGCATGGTTTATATGATCATGGACGAGGTTCCCAACAACAAAGAGCAGTTGTTTAAATACTGGGGAAAAGCAAAAACATCTCCACATGTATGACATCGACACAGCAAAACGCCCTTGAATGTCTGTGTCCCCCTCTCACCCCCTACCACAGGACAGAGAAAAGACCCTCACATACCTCAGCCCCACCATCCAGGCACCTTGTTGCCCCCATTTCCACAACAACCAGGCATCTCTCAGACACAATAAGAGACAAACTATTTCCTCCATCATGATGAAATCAGCAGAGACAACACAGCATATACGTATATCTGTACACAAGCAGCCAAAGGCGAGTACAGATAATCCGTGCATGTCACATTATATCCACATCATTCAAAATATATTCAGCAAACAGAAAGCATACATGAAACAGACAATAAATATTTACAACATACTAGAGATTTTTTCTAAAGCTTGGACCAGCAATTAATGATGATGATTCAGCATGATGCAAACGAGTGGTAGAGCTCCAACTGTGCAATATCCCTGCGAAGCGAAGAGCCATTCCCTCACTGACGGTGTATGTGGTGGTTTCCAACAACAAACTCATTCTCTTAGCGTCTGTAAAACCAGCCAACAACAAGCATTTGTTATCTATAGTTAATTTTAAAGGGGAAGTTCAGGATTTTTGACGTAGGGCCTCATTTTGGAGTGAGTCAGGATACTACTTATCACTGGAGACAGTTTCAACATAATTCATTCCGTTATTTTAGTTTGAGGAGGTCGCCGATGCTAATGCTTGTGTAAGGAAAGGGGGAAAATGGCAAAGTGGGTAAAAAAAAGGAAAAGAAAAAAAGAAGGGGGGGGGGGGTTGGGGGGGGGGTTATCCAGGAGAAAGGGGGGGGGGGGGTCAGGGGGGGTTCCGAAGGGGGATCCGGGGGCCCAGGGAACCGCAGCCCAGCCCCCAGTCAACAGGAATCTACTAGCCTGTCATTAAAAACAATCTTAACGACTCCACAGAACATCTGAGGCAAATCATTTATAACTTAAGACTATCTGTAAATGCTGTTAATAGAATAATGCTACAAATAAAACTAACCTTTCCTTGCATTTTGATTGTTGCTGCTGAGACACTTTACAAAATTTTACCTCCTATATTTGGCAGCGGAGTGATATAATCTGCTGCTGCGTCCATGAAGGAATTTGATTACACAAATATACAGTCAGAACTATGACCATGTCTGAAAGGCATGAGGATATGTCGGATTTTGGAGACAATTTCAAACTTTTTTCATAAAACTAACTGTCACCATCTCTCTATGAACTGGAAAACACTGACAAAGGTAGTATCACTACCACCCGGAAGCACAGTATAGCCTATCATTACGCAGCTGGTAAGAAACTAGTTCTAGAATATGTAATGCAATATTTGTCATACAAGACTAGTTTTTTTACTCGTTTAACACGACATTTACACAGATAGGCTTGCTGATTTGCCTCAGATGTTCTGTGAAGTGGATAAGATTGGTTTTAATGACAGGCTAGCAGATTCCTATTGACTCACACTAGCATTAGCATCAGCAACCTCCTGGAACTAGAATAACGGGATGAAATATGTTGAAACTGTCTCCAGTGATAAGTAGGACCCTGGCTCACTTGTAAATGAGGCCCTATGTCAAAAATTCTGAACTTCCACTTTAAGGAGGTGTTATTAGGAAAAAAGCAAACACTGTGAATGATGGACGGCCCTTCCTGTTATATACGATATGATACTCAAGACATTGTTCCAAAATCTATTAACCTCCAGATACTACAGTACCAGACCATGATAAAAAGTGGTAGTGGTATAGATATCACAACATGGGTTACCTTTGACCGTGCATACCTTGAGGGGTGAAACTAGGATTAGATGTACTGGGAATGTGTACCATTGGTGCACGTGGTGACGTGCTTCTGCTGTTGTCCAATCAGACTTTATAAAGTGAGTTCTTCATCAATTAAAAGTAATTAAAGAGTGACTGAAGAGCTGTAAACTACTGACGTGACAGATTGCTGGCCTTTTCTACAAAGTAATCAGGTCATTTTCTCACACTTAGGCCCAATCTCACTCTCTCCCCCTTACCCCTTCCCCTCCGTTTTGTGCGTTCTCGTGTAGGGTTAGGGGTGTCCCAATCCTCTTAGGACAGAGGGGTAGGAGTAATTGGAAAGGGTATATACACCTTCAAAAAAAGGGTTTTCCGATGCACACTTACAGTACAACGAAGGGGTATGACAATCACCGGCAAAATGGCTGCTACCGAGTCCCAAAAAAATCCCCATAGATAAAGTTTAAAACGTATGATAACCATTGTGTTGTCTAGTTTAACACCATTTTAGATGTTTAACCAGTCATTTTCTTTATAAAATGCACGTGAAAAAAATTTGCTAGTACTACATTGACGCCTCGGTCACTTAAACGCTATCAGGTTGAAAACCAGTGGTGCTCTGTAGGCAGCCCTCATAATCTACAGTGATAGATGATCAATAAAAACTTTGTGTGGTAAGGTACGGAACGGAAGGCCCGGGCGGGATTTGATCCCCAGACTTCCAGGTGTACGTCATGCGCGCTGACCATTCAGTCAAAGGGACATCCCTGTGGACAAGTAGCCAGGGCGCATGATCAGTCGGAGGCATAGTGACAGGACCGTCAACTGCCACGTTTGGCAACATCACTGCTGGCCTTCTTTACATGGAGGTCTTTCGTGGGACAAACACAAGCAGGAATGTCACGCACAAATCGAATTTGCTTGTTAACGTTAACCCACATGCGTAGATGGCTTGATTTCTTGAGATTTGCGCCGACAGCTCAGCGCACATTTGCTTACATACAAGCTGGCGGATCACTGATGACAGATGCGATTGTTGAAAGGGTGTCCCAATTTATAGGGGCTGACATTCAGCCCTACCCCTTTTAGCTTAGTTTTAAATGGCAAGGGCCAAGGGTAAAGAGTAGGGTAAAAAACAGAATTGACTCACATTGGTGAGTCAACAGTGCTGTCTAGGGGAAATATGAGTCCCCCCCCATGGCTCACAAATTGTTAAATTATTCACCTCTGATGATTTAAACCAGATAATTTAAACCTTTGTGCTCAGTAGACGTGTTATATAAAGAATAGCTGGCTTTATGGACGTCCCTAGTGGGTTTGTGTTGAAACCACATCAATGCATCGCCACAGAGGGTTGAGGTGAAGTGAGGAAAGTTAGGTGAGACTGGGGGGAAAGAATTTAAGGGAACCATGTAAGGGATGGAAAATGAAGGGAATTTGCTGAAACCTGTAATCAGGCTAACAGTGAATGTGAGGAGTCTAACAGGTCTGAATTAAATCTGCATGAAAGCAGCTGCAGTCTGAAAGCAGAGAGATTTTTCCTCTACTACAGATGCCGAGTATTTTCTGTGTGCTTATTGTAGCTTTGCTTTCATGATGGGGAATAAAATGTGACAGCACACCAATTTTTTTTGTTCCCACAGGAACATAGCGGGGGATGCTTTGAAGGTCAGAGCTAGAATTTGGTGATAGGTTTATGGTTAGGATGAGCCATTCAGTTGTGATGGTATAAGGTTAGAGGAGCTACTGAATTTATCATGTCAATGGGCAATGGAGGATTTTCATAATTTATGCATATATTATTATTAGTTAAGTCAGGTACACGCTTCAGGAAAATCAGCCCGATTTATGTCCCGATCTTCCACTTACGGTCAAAGCCAGCAAAGGTACGAGCATGATGTCTGCAAAAACATCGCATCTGATCTTCTCGTGGTGTGATGCGAATTACGAGTGATTTTGTGGGTTGGTTGTGGTGGGGGTGGGGGGTGGTAAAAGAGAGGGAAGCTTTGGCTTCATGCTTGGTTTAGGATTTGGAGATGGAGTGGTCCTGTCTGATGAGGGGGGCGTTAGAGCCGGGGGCTGCCACTGCAAAGGCCCTGTCCTTGTTTATCTGGATTGGAACAAAGGAAGGTTCTCCCGGTTGTGGTTGTAGTGAATAAAATTGCTAAATAACGGGGGCCAGATATTTAGAGCTTTAAAAGTCAACAGCAGAATTTTAAAATCAATCTCGGCCAACTGGGAGCCAGGAAGAGATGCAAGAACCGGAGTAATATGCTTTGTTTTTTTGCTCCCGTCAACAAACGGGCGGCAGCATTCTGGACCATCTGAAGCCGGTGCAGGCAGACTGATCCAGGCCCACGTACAGAGAGTTACAAAAGTCCAGCCGGGATGTAATCAGGGCATGAATAACTCTTTCTAAGTCTTTGTCCAGTCCAATCCGCTCGAAAGGCGAGATTGTAGATAATGAACATGTTTAATATTTGCGACTAGAAATCCTGGTGTGTGTGGTGTTCTGAGAGGACCCGAGCACGAACAACGCATTAACAGCTGTGAGAAAACAAAAACACTCCCCTCATTGAGAAATCACGCGTAGGCTACCGGAACACCACTATGGCACTGGTGGTGAAAACAAATCTCTTGGACCACTGAAATGGAAGACAAACTGGTTGATCTGTGGCAACGGCAGGAATGTTTATATAACGTTTCATCCAAAACCTACCACAATCAAATGGACAAAGAGACGAGTTGGTCAGAAATTGCTGCTACGCTGGATATACCTGGTAAGTAATAACGGTGATAATAATAATGGTAAAAATGTGACCCTTTGTGTGTGCAATGTGTTTATGTGCAGCATACAAAATAGCAACAAGATCATAGTATTTCTCTCTATATAACTGCAGTGGAAGAAGTAAAGACGAGGACGAGGACCACGCTGAGAACCCAGTATTCAAAGCTCCTGAAGTCCAAACCCAGCGGGAGTGCGGGAAAACCATTAACAAGCAAGCAGAAATGGTTGCTGAAGGCTTTGACTTTTTTAAAGCCACACGTCACTCAGCGACAAACTGAGAGCAGTGTAGGTACAGTCGCCTCAAAATTATTCACACCCTCAAATTAAAGAAGGAAAAAAATCAGCTTTCAGTAAAATAAAGTGAAATTGACGAAAGTAATAAGAAAACTAATGAAAATCATGACACTGATTTTGAATTGTGGTTTGAAGGAAACATTAAAAAACTCAAAATAGAAAAAGTAAACAAGCATGATCACTGCATCAGGTTTTGTCTGCAATGTTCAAAAAGACTTCTGCACCTGTTGACAGGTGTTAGTCCACTGTTCATGGGAAAGGTGCTCTCATGTGTCTGGGACAGTTTTATTTGTTTGTATTTCCTTATTATTTTCAACCAAAATTCAAAGGCAATATCTTTTTTTCACTAAATTATAATTTGGTAAATCTTTATTTATTAGTTTCTTGTTATTTGAATTACTATTGTGAATTTAGCCTTGTCTTTAATTGGAGGGTATGAATAATTTTGAGGACGACTGTAAGTGACAACATTTACTACACCTCATTTTTTAGTCATCCTCTGCATCTACTGCACATATGGAGACATCACATTATCCTCATTTCTCACAGCTCCACCAATCGGTGAAAGAAGCCCTGGCTGCTGAGGATCCCACCAGTGATCCAGATGAGTTGGCAATGTCTGAAGGTTGCACTGTGGAGGTGTCTGCAAGTGCATCACCACTGAGAATGAATGATGATGATGGTGACAAAGTGTGTCGCACCGTCCACCCACACCAAGAGGCAGAGAAAAAGACCATCTGCAGATGCGATTGAATCTCAGAAAACTTCAAATTTTGCAGCAGATGTCTGCTGCATTTTTGGAAGGTAGAGACAAGCTTGTGTCAGATAGTGATGCAACTTTTGGAGCAAAGGTAACTGAAGAGTTGAGGGCAATTAAAAACACTGCTATAAAGACAAAAGTTAAAAGAAAGATCATGAATGATCTATACGAGGCCCAAGAGCATGACCAACCATATATGCTGCCACCCCCATTTCATCCACCCTCTGTGCAGATGCCCCCCACACAACCAACCACCACATATCCACTGCCACCACCTCACCATCAGTACCAGCCTCCTCTCAGTCAGGTTGGTTTTCGAGCAATGCTAGAAGGCGATGAGTAAATAAGGCTGTAAGGTTTTAGCTGAGTTTACCGATGAATGCTATTCCATGTTCGCCACTACGTTATACATTTCCTGATATGTCATGGACGCACATCATGTTTCAGTTTCAAGACACTGGCTCTGACTTTGTCAGACATTTTATTCTGTTATGCTTCAAAGATGTTTATGAGTTTACATTGAAGGATTGCTTGAGCAAAGGGAACTCATGTCAATCCAAAGCCAAATACCGCTGTAATTACTAAATCCTTTCATAGTACTATTTTTATTCATAATTTTACATCAAATCCCTCCTTGTAGATATTTGTATTTAATTTTAAAATTAGATTTGGGCTTTACCAGAAGGGGGAATTTCTCTTCGAGGGGAGGGGGGGGGGGATTTTTGGGGGGAGAGATAGGGTATTTTCTGGTAGTTTTATAACAAAATATTTTGGAATAAAGAATGGGGGGAAAAAAATTGGGGGATAAAGTTATTGTCAAAAAAATAAAAGTCTGTACCCTCGGAAGGAAGGAAAAGTAGAGTTTTGAAAATAGAGTTAGATATATTAAAAGGTTTTTATAAACTCCCGGGGGGGTGGTTTTTTTCATTTCTTTCTTAATTTTTGGAAAAATGGTTTATAAAAAAAAAAGAAGGATTGAGTATGTGTCCTGGGAAAAAAAAAACTTTCTTCCTTTTGTGGGGGGGGGGGGGGTAATTAAATTAGTTAGAAAAGAAAAGACGTATGAATGAAATGGTGGTTTTGCTTAAAAACAATGTTATTATAATTATAAATTCCTAATCGATCCTTCCTCCTTCTTCTTATCTATCGAAATAAAGGGTTTATTTAGATAAAGAAAGAGGAAGTGATAAAGAGAAAGAAAAAATAAGGGAGGGAGAAGAAAGGGGAAAGGGGGAGAAGGGAAAGGGGAAAGGGGGAAAAAAAAGAAAGGGAAAAAAGGGAAAAAGAATGGGGGGGGGGGGGGGTGTAATCACTTTTCTCCTTACTCACCTATATCCTTCCTATCTCTTCCGTGATTTGAGGATATTTCATTTGGTGCTTGTTTGTTTTTTTTTAAGTTTTTAGTGTTTGTTTTTTGGGTTTATGTTTTGTTATAGGCTTTTAAAAAAAAAAAGAAAATATGCTCCCGGGATTTAGGTTCTTTGATGGAAGACGTTACAAATTAAAACTGAAATAATCAAAAGATGTTATCAATTTTCATAGGGGGGGGGGGGGGGGGGGGGGGGGGGGGGATGGGGGTGAACATGGAACAGTGCTGGCAATATTTTTTTTTTGTTTACAAAAATAAACAAGCACATGTGAATTTATGTGTGAATGTTTCCTTTTCCACAAATGTTTACATTCTCATTGTGAACTAAGGAAAAATAATGGAGATCTCTTCTTAAATATGCAGACAAGCTCAGCTAAGTTCAAGTCAAATAATTGTCTGTATAGTCTACATAAAAATTAAATAGAACAAAATGAAAAAAATAAAATAAAACAACACTTTTGTAGCTCTCCATATTGAAAAGTTAACAGGTTACATAAGGTTTTCCTGCCAGGGAACCTGGCCTGCGGGTGTAAAAAACTATCTCTTGAATTTGTCTCTGGCTTCTTTGGCATCCATGGAGCTGTTGCCATATCTTCCAGGTTGTAGAGGGAGCATTGCTCCGAGGCCGTCATTCCTCCAAGAACCCTCCACAAGACTGTGGTCTGCACCGTCTGTGTCTGCCAAGCCGGCAGTTGTGTATGTGTCAGACCGAACCTCACGCAGGTAGTTGTGGAGACATGTGCATGCCAGAACGAGCTTTTGCACTTTGTCAGGGTTGAGCATAATCGTGGAGAGGAATACTCTCCACCTGTTGGCAAGTATACCGAATGCATTCTCCACAACTCTGCGTCCACGAGAGAGTCGGTAGTTAAACTCTCTGCTCATGGTCCATCTGGCGGAAAGAGTATGGCTTCATGAGGTTGCAGCACAACAGATATGCATCATCCATGTCAGAGCCTGGGAGCACTTTTCCTGCAGGAATACTGAGGAGACTCTTGTCAAGGACTTTTTTAAAATCAGATTTGGTGAATAATCCTGCATCTGCCCTGCGCTCCCATACTGACGTACTTGAATTGGTACTTGGCACCGACTACAGCCATCAGCAATACAGAGAAATGTCCCTTGTAGTTGCGAAAGGTGCTTCCACTATGTGCTGGTGGCGTAATAGTGATGTGCTTCCCATCAATGGCGCCTTAGCAGTGGGGAAGCTCCCATTTCTGAAGAAAGTCCTCCAGCCAGTCCTTTTCAGCATTTGGAGTCTGAAATTACAGGTTTAAAACATCAGCATCAGGATCACAAATAATCATGCTTTGGTCTAGACTGGTGAGGGATCACAAGATATTTAAAAATGTGAAACCTTTGTCATGTGTTTAATGTGCCTTACAAAATAGCCCTGAAAAGAGAAGTCTACATAACTTAACATGCAATCTCATAGAGACAACAGATGTAAGTGACTCTTGCAAGTCCTTTGTGATCAGTTTGCAGTCTTGTTGCTTCTGCTGTATACTGCTTTTCCATACCATGTAGTTCAAGGCTCAATATTACCTTAGATTTGTTTTCTAATACACGTTCCTTTAAAACAGTAATTATGCTTGCCTTCAAATATTCATCATGAAGCGGGCTTCACATGTTTGGCTCACAATCATGAAAACTGTGGACTCTCCAACCCTGAATTGGAAACTCAATGATGAGAATGATTCTCCTAAAAAGGTACAATACAAAACACAATACTGTATTAATGTAGTACCCCCTGGGCACTATAGGTCCTAGTTGAATAGGAGTCAAGTCAAGTCAACTTTATTTGTATAGCGCTTTAAACACAGCAGCTACCGATAAAGCGCTGGACAGAGGTAAAAACAGAAATTAAATCTTGCAAAACAAATATCAGGCATAAAAACTATCACCACAATGAACAGTAAAAACAGTATTAATATCAGAAAAAATAAGACTTAAAACAGACAAAATCAGAAAAGTGGCTCATGAAGGGTGGAACGCCAGGGCAAACAGGTGAGTTTTAAGAAGCGACTTAAAAACTGCCAGCGATGAGGCCTGTCTGATGTGCAATGGCAGCAAGTTCCACAACTTTGGGCCTGCCACAGAAAATGCTCCATCCCCCCACATCTTCCGTCCAGACCTCAGTACATCTAACAGCAGCAACTCAGCTGACCGAAGAGTGCGAGTGGGAGCATGAGGATGGAGAAGCTCTGAGAGATAGGAGGGGGTTAGGGCAATTTAAAGATTCAAAAACATATAAAAGAATCTTAAACTGAACCCTAAAAGTTACAGGCAACCAGTGAAGAGGCCAGGACAGGGGAGATGTGCTCCCTCTGCCTGGTGTTCATCAGCAGCCGTGCTGCAGCATTTTGGACCAACTGGAGGTGAGACAGGTGCTTCTGAGATACGCCAAAGAGGAGTGCATTACAGTAATCAATTTGACTGTCTCCAGGTCGGACTGGGCTAAATGTTTAGCCTTTGCTAAACGCCTTAGCTGAAAAAAGCTGGCCTTAAAAGGGACTAGTCAACTCGCGACTGGCGCTTCAGGTAACTGCAGCCACGAGCCAAGCCGTAGCACAAACTGAAGCTATAATGTTTACTACGCTTTTTCTTCGTAGTTATACTTTTTAGTGTCTTTCAGTTGATCTGGATCGTTTGCTGACGGCAGAAGAATCCATAACTATCGCTTACAGTGTTTGAATTTACCGTGACCGTCTTCTTCCTGCATCAAAACTGCGGATGTAGCATCATTTGATGTCACGTCCGCAGGGCAGCGCGGGAAATTTCGGACACCGAATTGCAGCGAATTTTGCAGCACACAGCCTGTTCAAGGCAACGGAGAGAAACGTGGTTGGAAACGTTATTTTTGGTATTTAGCGCTTCATCACCCGTTAGTATTAAAAAAAATGGACATGCATGTTTGTTGTTTCTTTATTTCTGCCTCTAGTCCCTTTAACAGTGGCTTTTATCTGCTTATCGAGATGAAGAAAGTTGTCCAGCTGGACACCAAGATTTGTGACCACAGTATGTAAATGACTGGACAGAGAACCAAGATCAGCAGATAAAGGCTTGAGAGCAGTGGGGTTTACTTTTCGGAGCTTGCCAAGTCCCTCTTCTGACCCATTTTGCCAAAGGAAAGGAAGTTGTCTCATAATTATGTTTGCGTAATAAACCTGATATAGGGTGTTGATGTCATTAGACCACACCCCTTCTCATTACAGAGATGCAGATCACCTGATATGCTTAATTGGTAGTAGGCTTTCGGCCTATACAGCTTGGAGTAAGACAACATGTATAAAGAGGATGATGTGGTCAAAATAATCATTTGTCTAATAATTCTGCACTCCCTGTATAAACAGCTGCCGTAGCTGCACTAAGACCAGAGTTTCCCTGCATCGACTCAGACGTAGAGACTCGCCACGGATGTTTTACTAGCGCCGTTATTAGCAATACTCTGTCAGAGATGTACTGGGATGTGAACACAGCATGCAGAAAGACGGACCTCTGACACGTGCACGGTGTGCCCGGACACACGCGGAGGTCGGAACGAAAAGGCGAACCTGATGTGAATCAGCGTTAATCACATCAAACTTTATTCTTAAAGCAGAAGGCTGTAAAGATATTAATTTCATAAATAAGATGGAGAAAGTATTTTTAATGGATTTGGTTCAACACTGAATCAAACCAGCTACAATCCCAAATTCAGTTTAGAAGATGCCAAATACGGATTTTAATGACATGATGAGTCATAATTTAACTGTTTAGAAAATCGAGTGGTGAACTTCACAGATTAATCTCTGTATTCGTACATTAATATTGACTTCCCTGAAATCTTTCATTTTATTTGTTTTATGCTGATCTGACCACCCCCTGAAGTGATCTTGGAAGCCCAGTTTAGGTTTGGCTGTGGGCTGATATGACCCCCTCCCATTTTGAAACAAAGCATCCTTTTTATTTATTTAAGTAAAATTTCAAAGTTTATATTCTTATCATTAAAAATAAAAAATCATGAAGTCTGTATGTGCGCGCGCGTGGTTTGGGTTCTCAAAAAGGTTGAGAACCACCGCTCTACAGTAACTCTTTGTTTTCAGGCTTTCATAACTGGAGATCTTGTCTCAGCATGGGAACCCAGGAAGGAGAAGCCAAGCCTTTTATTTTCAGGATGTAAAAGGTTTCACTCTTTCACTCTTGTTTGACATCATCGGAGAGACCCCAAGAGCAAGACAGCAAGAAGACTGGGTTGACTTCATCATGAATGTGCTCTTACCAGAAGTATGACATGATTTTTCTGTTTCCATTAAATTAATATTGGCACTATGTTTAATATTGTACATAATGACTTTTCATATCACATCTCACACCTGTCGCTGAAAGAATCTTAAAATGGAACAATGCAGATGTGAAATGTTAACATTTTTAGAGCATTCAGACCCACGCTCGGTGACCCAGGCTCTATGAGTCTGTCAGATCTCTTATAGAATGAGATTTGACCAAAGGAAAAATAACGTGAAACTGGACACAGCATAACTTAACCCTACATTTGGTTCAGTGATTTTTGTCTTGAATTTAACAAATTTCAATTATCCCCGGCTGAGAAATTTGTCAAATTCAAAAGGGGGCCACAGTATGAACCATGGTAAGATTATTACACATTAAAAACTGCTGGGTCAGAAATACCCAACTGCTTGTTTGTTTGTTTGTTAGTTATTTATTAGAGCAGTTGGGTATTCACAGAATATAAAATATGACAAGCCACATATACACATTCAAAAGAAAAAAAAAAAGACACAAAAGAGAGAAAAAGAGAGAAGCTATGCTCAAAAGGAGTAGGCTGAACAAATAGCTTATAAGTGCCTACCCCCTCCTTCCCCTAAACAGTGCTGCAGAGATAATTTAAATATTATGTGCACAACAATCTAAAGCATCATTAAATGTCAAGCAAGGCACCATATACCACCTATGCATGGCATTAAAACCTTTCCTTGGTACTGTACTTTTACAGTAGCAGTAGTGACTGCTGGGTTAAAAAAAAAAAATGGACCAACTAATTTCTGGGTCACTTCGACCCAGAAGATTGGGTTATTATTTTTTACCCAATTTTTGGGTTGAATATTTGACCTAGGGCTGGACAAGTAATTGCATTTTGATTGTGATTTTGCCTTCTCATGATCATAAAAACACTGTAATAGAAGAAAAACTATAGTGTAATGTGTAACGCTGCATGTATGTAAATTCCTGCGCTGTAAAAGTACCACTAACACACCTCTGACACTTACAGCTGCGTGCGACGTGTGTTGATTAATTGAGCGATTGACAATATGGTAGAAAGCCAGCCTGAGCCCGTAGTTGAAAAGAAAGGAAGGACAACTTCAGTCTTGTCTGCACCCTAACGCAACACGACAAATTTATTTAACCATTTAAAGTTCAGCCATAAAGTTTACAACAAAGTTCTAAAGGAGCAAAAGACCGAAAAAAAGCTTGTCAACTTCAGCCACCGTAACACAGTCCTCCATTGAGGACACATTTTACAGTGCCACTCCATATCCACCAGATCCCGGCTGTGACACAGTGTTGCCAGGTGGGAAATATAGAATTATCGTACCAGAGACCAAACACCCCTTATGGAGACTGACAGCAATAGAGCCACGTGTCCCTCGCCCGGACGCGGGTCACCGGGGCCCCCCTCTGGAGCCAGGCCCGGAGGCGAGCGCCTGGTGGCCGGGCTTTTGCTCATGGGGCCCGGTCGGGCTCAGCCCGAAAGGACGACATGGGCCCCCCGTCTTGTGGGCCCAACACCCGCGAGAGGGGCCATAGGGGTCGGGTGCAATGTGAGTTGGGCGGCGGCCGAGGGCGGGGGAGACCCTGGCGGTCCGACCCCCGGCTGCAGAAGCTAGCTCTAGGGACGTGGAATGTCACCTCTCTGGTTGGAAAGGAGCCTGAGCTGGTGCGCGAGGTTGAGCGGTTCCGACTAGATATAGTTGGACTCACCTCGGCGCACAGCTCGGGCTCTGGGAACACCATACTCGAGAGGGGCTGGACCTTGTTCCACTCTGGAGTTGCTCCTTGTGAGAGGCGGCGAGCGGGTGTGGGCATACTCATTGCCCCCGGCTCGCCGCCTGTGCGTTGGGGTTCACCCCAGTGGACGAAAGGGTAGCCTCCCTCCACCTCCGGGTGGGGGGACGGGTCCTGACTGTTGTTTGTGCCTATGCACCGAACGGCAGTTCAGAGTACCCACCTTTTCTGGAGTCCTTGGACGGCGTGTTGGAAAGCGCGCCCTCCGGGGACTCCATTGTTCTGCTTGGGGACTTCATGTTCCGCACCTCTATTGCTGAGGCTGCTAGTCGGAGCTGTGGCCGTAAGGTTGTCGGTGCCTGTCGTGGCGGTAACCCCCGAACTCGCTGGTGGACACCAGCGGTGAGGGATGCCGTCAAGCTGAAGAAGGAGTCCTACCGGGCCTTCCTGGCCTGTGGGACTCCTGAGGCAGCTGACAGGTATTGGCGGGCCAAGCGGAGCGCGGCTCTGGCAGTCGCTGAGGCAAAAACTCGGACATGGGAGGAGTTCGGTGAGGCCATGGAAAAAGACTTCCGGACGGCTTCGAGGCGTTTCTGGTCCACCATCCGGCAGCTCAGGAGGGGGAAGCAGTGCACCGTCAACACTGTGTACAGTGGGGATGGTGAGCTGCTGACCTCGACTCGGGACATCGTGGGCCGGTGGAGGGAATACTTCGAAGACCTCCTCAATCCCACCAACACGTCTTCCGAGGAGGAAGCAGAGTTTGGGGACTCAGGGGTGGACTCTCCTGTCACGGGGGCTGAGGTCGCCGAGGTAGTCAAAAAGTTCCTCGGTGGCCGGGCCCCTGGGGTGGATGAGATCCGCCCGGAGTTTCTTAAGGCTCTGGATGCTGTGGGGCTGTCTTGGCTGACACGCCTCTGCAGCATCGCGTGGACATCGGGGGCAGTGCCTCTGGACTGGCAGACTGGGGTGGTGGTCCCCCTCTTCAAAAAGGGGGATGGGAGGGTGTGTTCCAACTTCAGGGGGATCACACTTCTCAGCCTCCCTGGTAAAGTCTATTCAGGGGTCCTGGAGAGGAGGGTCCGTCGGATAGTCGAACCTCGGATTGAGGAGGAGCAGTGTGGTTTTCGTCCTGGTCGTGGAACAGTGGACCAGCTCTACACCCTCTTTGGGATCCTGGAGGGGGCATGGGAGTTCGCCCAACCAGTCTACATGTGCTTTGTGGACTTGGAGAAGGCGTTCGATCGTGTCCCCGGGGGATTCCTGTGGGGGGTGCTCCGGGAGTACGGGGTGCCGGACCCCCTTGTTCGAGCTGTCCGGTCCCTATACGACTGGTGCCAGAGCTTGGTCCGCATTTCCGGCTGTAGGTCGGAGCCATTTCCGGTGAGAGTTGGACTCCGCCATGGCTGCCCTTTATCGCCGATCCTGTTCATAACCTTTATGGACAGCATTTCTAGGCGCAGCCGAGGTGTTGAGGGGATCCGGTTTGGTGGCCTCAGGATCGGGTCTCTGCTGTTTGCAGATGACGTGGTTCTGTTGGCATCATCGGGCCGTGTTCTCCAGCTCTCGCTGGGGCGATTTGCAGCCGAGTGTGACGCGGCCGGGATGAGAATCAGCACCTCCAAATCCGAGACCATGGTCCTCGCCTGGAAAAGGGTGGAGTGTCCTCTCCGGGTCTGAAGCGAGGTCCTGCCCCAGGTGGAGGAGTTTAAGTATCTCGGGGTCTTGTTCACGAGTGAGGGAAAAATGGAGCGGGAGATGGACAGACGGATCGGTGCGGCGTCTGCAGTGATGCAGACTCTGCATCGGTCCGTCGTGGTGAAGAAGGAGCTGAGCCAGAAGGCGAAGCTCTCGATTTACCGTCCATCTACGTTCCTACCCTCACCTATGGCCATGAGCTGTGGGTCATGACCGAAAGAACGAGATCGTGGGTACAAGCGGCCGAAACGAGTTTCCTCCGCAGGGTGGCCGGGCTCTCCCTTAGAGATAGGATGAAGAGCTCGGTCATCCGGGAGGGACTCAAAGTAGAGCCACTGCTCCTCCGTATAGAGAGGAGCCAGATGAGGAGGCTCGGGCATCTGGTCAGGATGCCTCCTGGACGCCTCCCTGGTGAGGTGTTCCAGGCACGTCCCACCGGGACCAGACCCCGGGGGAGACCCAGGACACGCTGGAGGGACTACGTCTCCCGGCTGGCCTGGGAACGCCTCGGGATCCCCCCGGATGAGCTGGCGGCTGTGACCGGGGTGAGGGAAGTCTGGGCTTCCCTGCTTAGGCAGCTGCCCCCGCGACCCGATCCCGGATAAGCGGAAGAAGACGGTACGGTACGTACCAGAGACTCAAAATTATCGTATTTTGAGGGAAATTATCGTACACCCGTCATAAGTAAAATAGCAACACCACTGATGCGTGACATATAGTCACTCTGTTTAAAGCGCTCACAGGCACTCGTGACTCAGTACAGAATGGGTTAACGGCGACCCATAGTTGTGTTAACTAAGTCTCATAGAAATAATGAAAAAGTCTAGAAGCTGCCACTAAAATATCAGTAACATTAACAACAATTTATATTGTTAATTGTTATAAAATACAAATATTCCATCTTCACCTTTCATCTACAGTATATCCTGTCTTAAGTTCTTATTTATGAGATTTTTCTCCCTCAGATCCTCCAGAAAACACTACATTAAAGTATTTTCTTCCCTTGCCTTGATACTTTTCTTTCTCTCTCACTCCAGACTTGAAACTCTTCCCATACATTGGTGGATTATGGCCTTCAGAGAAGTCAGTCAACCAGGCGATGTATAGCTTTGATCCTGGTAGAACGAAGGGCAAACATTGTCTTATTTTACACAAATCGCTTGGACATCATTTTGCCCGATCATCTACATTATAATACGTCATACCTCCAATTATCACTTGCCAGTCACTGTTAGCACTTTGGCTCTGAGTGTGTATCAGTGTATGTTCAACAACATACTGGAGTTTATACACTCAAGTGTGAAATCAGTAATGTGATGATGTGAATGAAAATAGATGGAGGATATGAAACATGAGAAATATCTTGGATGCAGTTATTTTCTGTGTGATGTCTCCTGTGTAAAATACCGGTCACACCAGATTTGTTTCTACAGCAGCATCACAATTTCAGCTGTAATCTACACAGCTGATATGTATGTAGGTTTATGAAGTTTAATAGATTTATTTTCATGACATAACAAACAGTGAGCACTAAACGTGGATGAGCCTGACTAGATGGTCATGATGTCACAGGTAGACAGATTATTACAGGCCGGTAAATATTTTAACCACAAAATACAACATATATTGATGTTCAGTCTTACTGGTGGAAAGTAACTCCCAGTTTGCTGCTTTCGATTCTCCGCCAATTACAGCAGAAAATGCAGCGCAGCTCTGGCATCGTTCGTCCGTAGTCGTTATTAACTGAGCTGTGACCGGTCCAAGATGGAGGCCACGTTTCTCTGGTTCCATCAGTAAATCCGGCTTCCTCCCATTTATCATTTATACTAATATGTCCTTCTCCTTCGTGGTGTTTTGGTTTTGAATCTCGCTCGCCTTCCTGTCTGAGCATCTCCTGGTGCAGCTACCATTCAGCCAATCAACACATAGACGTCACTCGCATCTCACGCTCAGCAAAGCACGTTTGGCTGGTAACATGTCACATGGGAACTGATGCCTTCAGGGTTCACAAAAAAAATTCACCAGCCAACAGTTTTGCTCACATTAATATGAAATGGTCAAATTATCGTACATTTGTCCTTTTTTAGCATTATTGATCGTACAGATGGCCAAATTATCGTACAAATACCATAATTATCGTACACCTGGCAACACTGCTGTGACATTTATGCTAGCTAAGGACATTTGCCCCATCAGTGCAGTTAGCAACCCAGGCTTTAAACGCTGGTTAGGAGTTTGGGCAACTGTTACGAGTTGCCATCATGTAAACACTTCAGCAGAGTTGCATCGTAAAAGTTACATTTAAAATTTATAGTCTCTCAATATAAAAGTAAATTTGAGTCATTTTGGTTATACTATCAATATGGACCATCATCATCCTCTGAATTAACTCTTTGTTTTCAGGCTATCATACCTGGAGATCTTGTCTCAGCATGGGAACCCAGGAAGGAGAAGCCAAGCCTTTACTTCCAGGATGAGCAACCTGATGAGGTCGTCTCATTCTTGTTTGACATCATCAGAGAGACCCCAACAGCAAGACAGCAAGAAGACTGGGTTGACTTCATCATGAATGTGCTCTTACCAGAAGTATGACATGATTTTTCTGTACACATTAAATTAATATTGGCACTATGTTTAATATTGTACATAATGACTTTTCATATCACATCTCACACCTGTCGCTGAAAGAACCTTAAAATGGAACAATGCAGATGTGAAATGTTAACATTTTTAGAGCATTCAGACCCACGCTCGCTGACCCGGGCTCTATGAGTCTGTCAGATCTTGCAGAGCCTCTTATAGAATAAGATTTGACAAAAGGAAAACTTAAAGTGCTGATGACAAGTTTTTGACATTTTTTGCCATGTTTCATCAACCAAAATGTTCCTCACAATGATCTATGTAACAAAAATGCGCAGCTGCATAGATGAATTATTAGAAAACATCGCTGCTTTTCAGCACATCTGACCAGACTGTGACGCTGTGAGCCGAACCCGGATTTGACGTCTGCCAGAGAGTCTTCGCAGCTTATTTAAGATTGAAGTCAATGGCTTCATTGCGGTTTTTAAGTTCCTTCTCCAGTTTTACAGACAAACAGTAACGACTCAGCCTTCAAATTGTACTGACAGTTAATGGTTAAAAGCTTGTAAGTGCAGCATTAGTTTATTTAGGTTTCCTACAGATTTAGAATTTTATTTTGTAGAGGATAAAGAAGCAGGTCGGAGTCATACTCACCGGGAAACAGTAGCAGCAGCAGGAGCCGTATGCTCGTCTCTCCTGTCTACAGCGTTTGTTTACTGGAGCTTCAGGCACCAACGTGTTGAGACTTCTAACACATGAAACTGCGATTGTGTCCTCTTGATTATTCATTTTCATCCATCATTGCTTCATCACATCGGTCATACAGCTGCTGATCGACAGACAGCTGCGGCTCGGTTATATGAGGACGTCTCTGGTCATCAGATCTCCTCCAGCTGCTTCCAACGATGCATCTTTCCCTCCATCCTCATCCTTATAAACAGGAACTATTTAAAACTCGACTAGAACCATGCAAGTTGTTATCTTCTCATTTTTTAAAGGCTAATTGTTTACCGCAGCTAGCTCGCGGGTAGCTGTTAGCAGCATTCTGTCGGGCTTCCATTCTCGCATTTAAATACTGCTCACATATTAATAGCTCGCCAAAAATAATCTTAATTGTCGCAGATTTAATGACGTGTGGAACGCAATGTGTAAGAAGATCCGATCTGCCTACTTACACTGAGGTCACATTGTCACATATCTGATTGATATCGGATTTATTTCCACATATAAATGAGGCCTGTATCCGATCTCGACAGATCCAAATGCATGCGTCTTTTTCCTGTTTACATTGCCAAAAAGCAAATTGGATTTGAGTCACATAAGAGCAAAAAATCAGAACTGGGTCACATTTCACTGACAGTGTAAATGAGGCCTCTTTCAAGCCGGTGCAGCTCCTTATGAGTTGAGGGTCTGCTTGGTCTGTTCCGGGTCGCTCTGAGTTCCCTCGGTTTGGTCTTGCAGGCTTTTGGCTGAACCAGTGGACCTGAGGCTGGAGACAGATTGTAGGCAGCTGGCTACAGTTCTACTCCGGTTCTAGCTTGTAAAACATGATTTCCCAAATTCCTCAGCATTATCACACTTTTCTGAACTGGCTGATGATCCCAGCACACAAACCAGTTCCAATCTAGCTGTTCTGGAGCATCTTTCATGTTTTTCACGGCTTAGATTATACATGTAACTCAATGGGCGGACCACAACTCTGTCAGTCGCTGACAGCACATCATGGCGGCTAGGTTCAGGACTGAAAAGCTATTAGCATTTAGCCGAGCCTCCTAAACATCTGATATTTACGTAAATACACATCTGATTAATCACTAACTGCACAGAGCTACTTATTTTGTCTTGGTTTGTTGTTGTATGGCAAAGTTACTGGAAGTTAAGGTTGTGTCATCAACGCTTTAACCCTACATTTGGTTCAGTGATTTTTTCTTCTTCTTGAATTTAACATATTTCAATCATTGGTGACAGTTCTCACCCTGGCTAAAAATCTGGCATACCAGCTGAAGAAGCCGCAGTCAAATTCAAAAGGGGGGCACAGTGTGAACCATGGTAAGAATATTACACATTAAAAACTCCTGGGTCAAAAATACCCAACTGCTGGGTTTAAAAAGGACCAATGAATTTCTGGGTTACTTCAACCCAGAATTTTTCAGGTTGAACATTTGACCCAGAAGTTGGGTTATATTGACTACAAGGTTGGGTTATTAACCCAGGAGTTGGGTCAAAAACAACCACCCAAATGTCTGGGCTGAAATAACACAGAAATCAGGTGGTCCCTTTTTAACCCAGTAGTTTATAGTGTGTATGTAAAAAATGAATAATAAACATTTATATTTCAGTGTGTACTCCAACATCAAATTGAAAACCTTTTATTCTTTGTTCTTTCTTGACAATGAATTGAAGATAATGGAGGAAACATTGGTGAGGAAAATACCAGAGGAGGCAGCAGTCAAGATCCAAGTTTTCCACAGAAAAAATGGAACTGAGGCATTTCTCAGTCCTTAAAAACAAGAAATACAAGTAATGTAGAATAAAATGTGAAAAGCTTTTAAATGTTTTGTAATTTTTTTCTATTTATCATATTTTGTTTGGACAGAACATATTCAGTTTCTGCATTTCACAGAGCCATTCACATGACATGAATTCACGTGCGAGGGCCAAGGGGAAGGTCTAGGAGAAAATAGGAATTGGAATTGGACCATAGTGTGTGGGTGTGAGAGAAAGATGGATGTGCATGTATGAGAGTTTGCTTTTATCTAGTTTAAATAATAAAGCATTTCACATCAAAGCATTTTGCATTGTTTTTATGCATGAAAAGTGCTGTATGAATAAAGTTTGATTTGCTAAATATTCTGTTTAAAGGCCGCTGTAGCTGACAACCACTGGCGTTCCCACGTTTCAGCAGTTTTTCATAGAGTCTGGAAGTAGTTGAAATGATGTTTTGGACTTCACAGGACGTTTGTACTGGAGCCAACTGGCAGTCCCCTGGTTCACCGTCACCACCGTTCAGTGTTGCTTCCTGCCTGCTCTCATTTCTTGTTCAGTAAAATAATTTCCTACACTGCTAATGTAACACATACAGTTGTGTGAAAAAATGCTTTCCTGATTTATTTTTTGTATGTTACTCACACTTAAATGTTTCAGATCAAACAAATTTAAATGTGAGACAAAGATAACAGAAGTAAACACAAAATGCAGTTATTAAACGAAGGTTTTCATTAGTAAAGGGCGGGAAAAAAATCCAAACCCACATGGTCCTGTGTGAAAAAGTGATTGCCCCCTAAACCTAATAACTGGTTGTTCCACCTTAGCAGCAACAACTGCAATCAAGCGTTTGTGATAACTGGCAGTGAGTCTTCTACAGCGCTGTGGAGGAATTTTGTTCCACTCATCTTTGCAGAATTGTTGTAATTCAGCCACATTGGAGGCTTTTCCAGCATGAACCACCTTTTTAAGGTCATGCCACAGCATCTCAATGGGATTCAGGTGGGGACTTTGACTAGGCAACTCCAAAGTCTTCATTTTGTTGTTCTTAAGCCATTCAGAGGTGGACTTGCTGGTGTGTTCTGGATCATTGTTCTGCTGCAGAACCCAAGTGCGCTTCAGCTTGAGGTCACCAACAGATGGCCGGACATTCTCCTTCAGGATTTTTTGGTAGAAGCAGAATTCATGGTTCCATTTACCACAGCAAGTCTTCCAGGTCCTGAAGCAGCAAAACAGCCCCAGACCATCACACTACCACCACCATATTTCACTGTTGGTATGATGTTCCTTTTCTGAAATGCCGTGTTACTTTAATGGGACCTACACCTTCCAAAAAGTTCAACTTTTGTCTCGTCAGTCCACAGAGTATTTTTCCAAAAGTCTTGAGGATCATCAAGATGCTTTCTGGCTAAACTGAGACGAGTCTTTATGTTCTTTTGCTCAGCAGTGGTTTTGGTCTTGGAACTCTGCCATGCAGCCATTTTTGCCCCCCAGTCTCTTTCTGATGGTGGAGTCATGAACACGGACCTTAATTGAGGCAAGCGAGGCCTGCAGTTCTTTGGATGTTGTTCTGGGGTCTTTTGTGACCTCTTGGATGAGTCGTCTCTGTGCTCCTGGGGTAATTCTGGGGTAATTCTTGGGGTAACACTGTTCCATGTTTTCACCATTTGTGGATAATGGCTCTCACTGTGGTTCTCTGGAGTCCCAAAACTTTAGAAATGGCTTTGTAGCCTTTTCCAGACTGATAGATCTTAATGACTTTGTTTCTCATTTGTTCCTGAATTTCTTTGGATCACACATGATTTTGAGGATCTGCTTTGTCAAGCAAGTCCTATTTAGGTGATTTGATTGAGAACAGGTGTGGCGGTAATCAGGCCTGGGTGTGGATAGTGAAATTGAACTCAGCTTTCCAAAGATGTGATAAACCAGTTTATTTATGTTTCAGGGGGATCACTTTTTGACACAGGGCCATGAAGGTTTGGATTTTTTTGCCCCCTTTACTAATAAAAATCTTCATTTAAAAACTGCATTGTGTGTTTACTTGTGTTATCTTTGTCTAATATTCAAAAACCTCAGTTCAGAGTCTCATCTCACTCTGAGTCCTCAGTCCATGCAATGTGCCTTTATTACTATACTGATAAGATGCACATTTAAAAGCGAATGAGTGTGATAACAGATACGAGTTGCAGGCTATGAGCAGTCACACTGTATTCTGAGTTGATGACAGGAAGCTTTAGCAGGATGAAATAATCCTCTATGTGAGGGAGACGGCTAATTCAGCACGCTCTAATTTCAGTCCCAGGCGACCCCAAGGCGCCCTCATAAAGACAGAGCTAACAATAAGCTGCCCTGATGGCAGACGGAGCGAGAATAGATGATGTTTATTACAAACAATCAGACATGGTTATTAAAAACAGGACATGAGACCTGACGTTCACCCACAAGTAATAATTCTCATTAAAGCCCTTAAAAAGTAGGTATGGGGGATACTGAAATTTTCCCTATCAATTATACCAGTAGTTTATAGTACTTTTTCATCAACGCAGATATCGACACTGATATTTTTTGCATTAATATCTTGAATGCAGGGGTAATATTAAATATTAGTAAAACTTGAGAACAGAAGAACTGCAGACAAATGTTTTTAAAACAATAATGAACTATATTGATAAAGAAATTAAACAAAAATAAGGTTAAAACTTCTTTCAATTATGAAATAACTTAAGTACAGGTTAAGATTATGTACATTTATTCAGTGGAAATTGTTCAAAAATTAAATTGTAATATAAATTTACCAAAACATAATGTGCAATAGAAACCACTGAAAAATACCAAAACATCATCATCAGTAACAGTAGCAACATCATCATGATATCTGATAGGCTACCACTATCGTGTGACAAGCTGAATCTGGCTGCTTTCACACTTAAGGGAAGGAAGGGGGGGAAGGGAAACAAGAAAATTTCATTGAACTCTCAAGAAGTGAAAAGAAATGGCATTTTTAGTATCTGTACAGTGGTATCGCAGTAATTAAAAGAGTCGATTCCAATATTTTGTCTGACTGGTATCTAAATATCAACTCCAGGGTATCAATATTGGTTGGACATTACTGTCAAGTTAAGCTCTCTGATTCGTGGAAAGTTTGACAGGAAGTGGCTTTGTCATAATTACTGGACAATATGAACTCATAAATAAAATTTTATGCCATTTTGAAGTTTTTTCACATGAAGTTTCACAAGCAAAACTCCCATGCATCTGTTCAGCTTCATAGCTTTGCTATAAAAACGTTAGCATTGTTTTAGCTAACGCTAGACTTCATTCCTCCTGCCGATAAATCAGGTCATAGAGAAGTAGCCTAAACCCTCCTCGATGGCCGCAGAAGGGAAGAAAATCGTCTTGTTTATTTTTAACAACGTTGAGGAACTCTGGAAGGACTAGTGCAGTCCTCGCCTGTTCGAAAAGATGTGTGTGGGGAGGTGGTGGTCTCCCAACGTAATGAGAGGTAAAACACAAGATTTTATCCCAAACACCACCAGTAAAGTAAATTTAGGTGACCAGTTGTCAATCCCAACATTCTCACACCAATGTGGTGCAACGGGCAACGTTTATTAAGCTAGTTAATGTAAATGGACTACGATACAAAGATGGCAAGTTCCTATATCTCACTGAAATGTTTCTTTTTTAGGTGATTTTGTCTTATACTGAGTGTGATGAGACATTTTAACTAGAAATAAGAAAAATGTACTGGTAAGATTTGAGCTTTTGTGGTGAAAGAGTTGAGCAGGTGTTTAAATAGGGAGCTGCACAGGTGAAGACAATCAGCAAATCAGCAGGAGGACGAGTGCTGCACACTGAAGGCAGAACAGAAAACCACACCGATTCTACTGTTAGAACCTCTATGAACGACCAGTACATCTGCAGTCTGAGAGGGAAGTGGTCTTTATAGGAATAATACACCCACAGAATGATGTAACTTTATTTTCCACTTACCCTCAAGGTGAGCAAGACTCTGGAGCACTTTTTTAATATCTCAAATGCAGCCGGTGATCAGGAAGGCTTCTCGTTTCCACGCAACTTTCATATGATGGAGTTTGATTGTGCCCGAGCCAAAAAGGTCCATAAAAGTCCATAAAAACTTGTCAATATTCCTCCATACTGCTCGTCCAATGTAATCCAAGCGTCCAGAGTGGGTAGCATCCATACTTTACTCGAAACTACATCATTTAATATATTTTTAGAGCCTAAACAGTACTACATCTTACTTCCGCGAAGCACGCATAAGCGCATTCACGAAACTACAGAAGTCTCTGTGTTCAGAGCCTATTCTGCCGATAATACAAGCGTAGAAGAAGAAATTCACTGTTTACAATGTGCTAAGAGCGCCAGAGCTGCAGACAAACCGGGACAAACACAAGCGGGTCTAAAAGGGGTTGGATATTGGTTTTAAACAAAGAAAGAAAGAAAAAGAGAACACGCAATCTTGTCTGCGGAGGCTTCCGTAGTTTCATGAACGCACATCGGCGTGCTCGCAGGAGATGCAATGTAGTACTGTTTAGGCTCTAAAAATATACTAAATGATGTCGTTTTGAGTAAATTATGGACGCTACCCACCAGGACACTTGGATTACATTGGACAAGCAGTATGGAGGAATACTGACAAATTTTTGTGGACTTTTATGGATCTTTTTGGCTCGGGCCCTGGCGAACTCCATTTTATGAAAGTTGGAGGGAAACAAGAAGCCGTCCTGATCACCGGCTGCATTCGAGATATTAAAGGTGCCATGACATCAAATTTCACTTTTCTGGGGTTTTGGGGGTATAATATGATCTATTGTGCACTGATGAGGCCATGTGAATGTCCAGAGTGAGAATCAAAGTTCCTGTTTATGGTCTGTCAGCTTTGTCTCTCTGCTCAGAAACAGTTGAATCAGACAGCAGGCTATCATTCTACGTAATTTAATTGCTCCAATAAGAGCACACTATCAAGTAAACAGCCCCCCCCCCCCCCCCCCCCCCCTCTCTCTCTCTCTCCTAACGGTCTATGCACCGTCCCGGCCCCCCCCCCCCCCTCCCCCCCTCCCTGTCTGATTCAGCTGGCAGCTGCATGTATGGAGCTAGTAGTAACTTCTCTGCAGTCAGGTCTGGATTTTCAAACAAATGGATTTAAAAGCAAACTTCTGCAGCAACACTGAGGGAGGGGGCCACAACCTTGTCATTACCTGTAAGTTTATTTATTTTCTAAATGCTGTCTTGTCTGATAAACGTAGCTCACTGTCTGAAGTGCCCATGTTGCTAGCAGTTAGCCTTTAGCAAACTCCGACTGCAGCTTGACCTAGATTCTCCAAATAAGGTCATAGCCAAATAAGGTGTAGCCAATCAAAATGAAGTCAACCTGGTCTCCGGGTAAAGCTCCATATCATCACTGGACCCAACTGTATGACTGAGGAAGTGAGGTCTGAAGCGTTTCAAAACAATACTCCGCTGTAAAAAATGCTGTTTTTTTCTTTGGAGTATTTACATATAAAGTAATGCCAACAACATAAACTAGTTTTTAACTGCTATGTCATCACTCCTTTAAAGGGGAACTTCGTTTTTTTTTCAATCTGGACCTGTTTTCAAGCATCAAAATATGTTAATTTACTCACCCAGATAGTTTTGATGCAACTTGAATTCCATTGGGATCCACTCGAGATCAGCATATGCGCCATATAATGGCAGTGATGGGGCAGTGACGTGCAGCCTTTAAATAAGGCATTATCAGCCACAAACTCCTTCATTTCACCAATGTTTTGCTACAAAACTTTAGTCGGACCCCCCCCCACCCCCCGTGAGATCGAAGCGGCTGTTTTGTGGTGATTCATCTGTGTTTACAGACTTTTTTTACTGGAACAGCTTTGATGATGTCACTATTATGCAACACTATAATAAGAAAATGTCTGTAAATAAGGACGAATCACCACGAAAAAGCCGCTTCGAGCTTACAGGGGGGGCCCGACAAATATTTCGTAGCAAAACATTGGTGAAATGAAGGAGCTTGTGGCAGATAATGCCTTATTTAAAGGCTGCACGCGACTGCCCCATCACTGCCATTATATGGCGCATATGCTGATCTGGAGTGGATCTGAATATCTCCCGAAGGAATTCAAGCATTCACTCACCCAGACAGCACCAAAGCTGTCTGGGTGAGTAAAAGAACATATTTCATGCTAGAAAATAGGTCCAGATTGAAAAAAAAAACTAAGTTCCCCATTAAAAAAGTGGTCCAGAGTCTTGGTCACCATGAGGGTAAGTGGAAAATAAAGTTAAATCATTCTGTGGGTGAACTATTCCTTTAAGATCCACTGGAGCTTGGTCACGAAGATCTTTATATGTGTGGAGAAGAATCTTAAATTTTGAATAGTTGGCGCCACTGACTCAATGAGCTCCACCGTTTCTCAGCAACAGACTAAAGAACTTATTAAATGTTTGGACTTGTGGAAATTTGTGGTCATCAGATGATATGGCATGAATCAGATGAGCATTTACAACAGGAACTCACTTATTCTTTAGCGTAGTTTAGGTAGAAATATCAGTATTAGGCACAAATAGGGCTGGACGATTATGGAAAAAATTATAATCACAATTATTTTGACTGATATTGAAATCACGATTAATATACACGATTATTCGTTGATTTTATAAAAAGTGTTTATTGAACCATCAAAACTCAACTTCAAATATAACTTTAAAAAAAAATAAAGCCGGAGATAAATTAGAAACAAGTAAAGGAGTAAAATAAGAACATTATTTAAGATAATAATAGCAATAAAAATTAATACTCAGTCTACATCCATTCCTGTTCTATACTCCCTGCAGTTTGCTTCCTATAACTCCACCAGCCTGTTCACCTCAGGATTAATTGTTTTTCTTCGATTACAGTGTTTTTATGATTGTGAAAAGGCAAAATTGAAATCACGATTAAAATTCGATTAATTGTCCAGCCCTAGGCACAAATAAATTACCAGGTAAAAGGCATACTATAGATCACCACAAGCATCTGGGAATTTTTGCCAAATTCGTCACATCTGGTTAGGTAGGGGGTGAAAACATCGCTTCGTTGCATAGGAGAGCCATTTGATTACCTGCTTCATTACTCGTCCAATCTTTGTTTATTCTACTTTGGAAATACGGAGAAGTCCTGCTGTGTATGGCTGCCATAAACATAATTACCACACGGATAAGAGAAGATGTTTGTTCCAGTTCCAAAAACAACAGAAAAAGCCCCAAACGACATGCTAAGTGGCTAGCTGCTATCAAGCCCATAAATGCTGACAGCTCACACTGGAAACCATGGAAACATCTAACATTATGTTCGGATCACTTTGTGTTTGATAAAAAAAAAACATATTGTGATCTCACTATTTAAACCCTGTAGTTGTTTTTGTACAGATGGCAGAAAACTCCATTAAATCAGTGGATGTACAAAATCACAGCGCCGCCCGCTGTTCCGTCTCCTCAGGACTGAGTGTTAAAGATCACGTTCATCCAGATTACTGCCATCAATGTTCCCATGTAACAATAAAAGCCATAAAAACTGGCATTTGCAGCGTTATAAACACGGAACAAAGTCAAATACCAGTAAAATACCGATGAACTACCGGTAATTTATGGCTTGATCGATGAGTGTAAACTCCTGAGAAGCACAGCAAAGAAATACCACCATTTCTTAAAATCCCGGGGAAAAATTAATATTCAGTTTGAGTAAATGAACGCAGGGCTTACCTGATGAAACCAAATACATCACGAGATCGGGAAACTGATCATCAGGCCATGATGTAGGTTTGTCTAATCAGGCACCAGCGGGCAGACAATGACATCACCGAGTCCAACAGACACTGGTTTGCTTCGCACCTTCTTCTAGTGTCGGCAGTAAGACTTTCAATATAACAGGACGACATTTCAACATAATGTCGAAGACAGACCAGCGGAGAAAAAACATTTAAAAGGGTGCAAAACGTTTTTTGAGGCTCACAGTCCATCAGACGCCGTTCAAATGCGAAGCATGTTTTCACTACCATCTTCTTGGTCACGTGAATTCTTGGTTGTGATGTAGGCTGACGCTGATCCGTTACGAAATAATACAACAGGATAAACTTCTCTGGTTTTAGGCTACAACTTTTTCTTTGAAATCACCTATTGGACAAACTTCACGTGTACTTCTGATGAGGCGGATCTCAGTTTGCTCTGACTTTTTAAAAATATATATTTTATGAGATAATTAAGACGTATGCGTTAAAGCTTTTATTTTTGATTAATTCATGAAATTGATGTCTTTTGGATGGGAATAAGCATCTCCAGCCAGTGATTTATAGTACACTACTGTAGGTTTAGATTTGCCATAACTTTTTAGAAATGGGGCTCCAACCCGTCAGAGACTGGAGAGGCTTAACAAACTTGTGCAGACTCAGATCTGCACAACAAAACACAAGGGACACGACTGTGGTAAGAATTCACACTCCGACTTTCATCTGTCTGAAAAAGAGAGCACAAAAAACCCTGCACTGAATGTAATTAGCAGACCTCGAAGTTCTGCAGCGAAACCTCCAAGTCTTGAAAAAGTAGAGAAAAGCAAGTTAACACCAGGGGAAAGATGATACATTTGGACCACGATGTGGTTTTATTAGACATGCAAGTTAACTAGTTTCTAGCGCTGAAAAGACAGAGAAATACACACCAGAACCAAAGAGATGCTGCAGATTTCAGAAAGGCTTTAAATTAATTTCAGCTTTATTTCTACAGTGTACGTCTAATTATGATCCAATTAAAACCAATCTGTTATATGATCCATATCAGTCTGATTTATTATAACTTTCCCGTCCTCTCCACCCCCAACCCGTCCAGGCAGATGGCCGTCCCTCCTGGTTCTGGTTGTGATGGAGGTTTTCTTTGCTGTTAGAATCTGCAGGTTCAGGTTAAAATATGTGTCCAGGTTTTCACAGGCCACCCAGTTGTCTGAGATTATAATGCACTGACTGAAATGTATATATTTAATATGCACTGATATGCATTTCCATCCTTAAAGAACAGCCACTATGCACTTTGCTTCAGTGTTTTACCAATTTCTCTTGAATTTTGGTCATTTATGTCAAATTGATTGACAAT
>JALJCO010000019.1:0-44861 GCA_023101725.1 Atherinomorus stipes
TAAAGGAATCGGGTAGGGGTGAAAATAGGAATTGGAATTGGGCCTTATTCTCCATCAAGGAGAGTTCTTCCTTCGTCGATGAAACTAGTCAAAAAATGCAAAATGTGTCCAGCGTAGTTGTAATTAACTCCATGCAGGTCTTTTTTGTGTTATGCTTTTATTTTTCCCTTCATTTACTTCTGCAACTGTAAGGATTGCATTTGTGTTCACTGCTTACTATATGTATTATGTTCTCTATTGTCATTTGCCTACATGCTCGCCCTTTTGTTTTGCTTTCCTCTTTCTCCACTTTGCGTTACAGCTAGGGTTGGCAATGTTGGAAAAATGTTTCAGCAAGCTATACATGCACTCACCTCCAACTCCTTCTGCGGTGTAAAAAAGTCCCACACTGCAAACGTCACCGCGCAAGACTTAATCCTTATCTGTTGTTTTGTTTTGCTTTGTTTTGTTTTGGCTCAGCAGCAGTTAGCAGTCCGTTAGCTATATTTGTTTACAGTGAGCGGCGCCAGGGGCAGTTCATATGGGGATTGGGGGGGTGAGACATAAAGGCACCAATTTGTTCTTTCTATGCGGTGTGAATGACCAATTCCTGCATTTTAGGTGCGAATGGGAGGGGTTGGTCAGAGTTCTTACAGACCTGCAGCTCTCACAGAGGTCTGGCTTTTTTCTTTCCTTTTTATGAATACATGATGTTGACTACTGTCGGGATGGAAGGACCATTTCACCCAGTGGAACAAAAGTGTTTCTGTGCAGGATTACCAACTCTGGATTTAATATGTGTCACATCCACTCACCCTATGTTTTGTTTTGTTGATTTGTTAATGCACACCTTATCATGATAAAAAAAAAAGACTCCATACAGACCAGTCTTCAATCTATTTCAATGGACTTCTAAAGCTTTTTGACCTGTGAGGGCAGTTGCGAGCATGCGCGATTCACGTGTGCTTCAATTCTGAAAATCGCCCATCCTTCCTGTTGTTTAACATTTTAATCAAACCTTTAATTAAACTTCTGAACACAGAACCCCAGCAAAAACCCAAATAAAGGCTAAAGTATTAACATTTTGACACATTAGATAAAGTGGTATTTTATATTTTATAAATTCTGCTTTCAGCTTTTCAGTCTCTAATATCACTGAAATGCTTCCAGAAGCTGTGTGCTTTTTTGGTTTGAGCTCATTGTTTCATTTTTTTTCTGACTTGCTCTCATTCAAATCCACCTCCTCCATCTCTTCTCAGTCTCTCAGCTGCACCACTGACTTAAGAGCATCTGCGCCCCTTTCCTTCTTTCATATAATGGTGTAATCCACACATAACGTTTGGGGTTTGGTGTTCCCATCAAGCCAAAGTCTCTTCCCCCGCCTGCTAAGCAATACAGTCTAGAGTTGACTTTTTTCATTTGCTACAGAAGACGTAATTATTTCATCACTCACCGAAGACGTTGTGAGCTTTAATTTATCCCCACCAAATTGAATTTAAACCCACACGTGGCGGGTTGACGGGTCTAAATTTGGACTCCTGGGCATAATTATCTGAGCTGATTTGCTCTCAGTGATTTTGGGTCAATTCAGATTGATTACAAACTGCGACTGGTTCTCTCTCTGCATCAGACAACATTCAATCAAGATCAGATCAAACATCCGAAAATGACGGATTATTAGCTGTAGTTGGCAATCATTTATTAGCAATGACATTGGCATGGAAACAGTTTTTCATGGCTATCCCATGGGTCAGTGGATAAAGGTCCAGACTTAAGAGTCGTTTCCTATTTTTGTGACATTGTCCAAGGACTTACACCCATCACAGAGCAAATGTTGGACTGGTGTAACACGAATCACTAGTCTGAATTGATTGTGTGAAGTCTGCCCCGGGGTGTCCACAGAAGGAGAGAGGAATAAGCCAAAAAGTCATTAATCACACCTGCAGAGTCTCCGCTCATCGCCCAGGGCTCCCGGCTGAACCAGGAGCCCAGGAACACTTCACCGTTCATGGGGTAACAACTCAGTGAGCCTCCCATGATGCTCCCGACATCCTCTAGAGCATTAGATAAACAGCTCCAACGAACCAGGCTGAGCAAGGTCACTGTGTGTGCTTGTGTGTGTGCGGGTGTGTGTGCGTGTCAAGTCTAATTTATTTATAAAGGGTTTTTTCTGCCCAGTAAACCATTTTCTGACAAGCCTGCTTCACAGAGAGGGCATAAATACAGAGAAAACAAACACATCAGAAATAGAAATCAGTAGCCGTGCACGTCTGTAAATGCGTGTGCACGTGTAAGTGCAGTCAAATATATTTATGATGCACTTTTAGTGAAGCAGGTTAGTCACACAGGAAGTGCTTCATGATGCAGTAAAACATGGAGAGATAAAGAAAAAAAAAGATGCACAGAAGGACAATTAGATATGTTGGTGTGTGTGTGTGTGGGCGCGTTTATGCTACATTATGGGGACCGTTTTCTGTATTTTACCATCACCGTGAGGACGTTTTGCCTTCGTGGGGACATTTTCCCAGTCCCCACGGGTCCAAACCCCATTTTGAGGGTCAAGAATAGGTTTTAGAGATTAAGTTACAATTAGGTTTTGGTTAGGATTAGGGCAAGGGTTGGGTTTAGGCAATCAGTTATGGGCGTTAGGTTTAGGGTAAGGGGCTAGGGCATGCTTTATGCCAATGGATGTACCCCACGGGGATAAAAAAACAGACTGTGTGTGTGTGTGTATGCATGTGTGTGTGTGTGTGTGTGAGAGAGAGAGAGAGAGAGAGAGAGAGAGAGAGAGAGAGAGAGAGAGAGAGAGAGAGAGAGGGTGTGTGTGAGCGCAAAATCAGATTTATTTGTTAAACCGTTGAAACAAAACAGGCTCAGCACAATGTGTTTCTTTTTTCAGGGGCATCTAGAAGAGAAAAACATGTTAAATGGAAACAGAGACCAGAGGCTGAGGGTGTGCATGTGTGTGGTTTTGTGTTGTGTACTTGTGTCTTTGTGAGGACCGTGTGTGCACTAAACAGTATTTATGAGGACACTTTGGTTTCGGAAAGCTGGTTTGATTCAGTTAACAGAACAACAGTGGACTGTAAGCTGTCAGGCTGTTTGTATGGATGACATCAGCATCGTAACAGGAAGTAGTGTGAACCAGCCTATTGTAGACCTGTGTGTGTGTGTGTGTGTGTGTGTGTGTGTGTGTGTGTGTGTGTTTGGTGAACGTGTTCTTGATCTCTGGAAAATTCCTGATGTTTGTCTCGTTTTTGGTTGTTCCATTTATTCAAACCATGGGTGAAGATTTGGTTATGGACAGTAGGGATGTGTCTCTTCCAAAGTCCAGCAAGTCCTGAGTTGTCTCATCATTTTCCGCCACACAAACAGCTGAGAGATCGGTGCTTCTGTACTGAATCTGCAGCCAGAGCTCGCTGCTGTAAGTCTGGCCTTATAACTCATTTCCACTGACATAATCGGCTCTGCTCTTTTGTTTTGCGCTAACGTTATTGGCTGTCTCCGCTATCTGTCACTCTGTAGAAGGAGCTGTAGCTAAAAAAACAAAACAGCCTTAAAGGGGAATTTTGCTTTTTTTTTTTTAACCTGGGGTCTGTTTTCATATGTCCTTTCATATGTGTGAGTGATGGAGAAAGGAAATTTCAAGATAGCTCCAGCATTTAGCCTAGCAGCAGCCTAGCAGCAGCCTAGCAGCTCAGCTAATGATCAAGTATGGGGTAACTGGCCCCCGCATCTAAGTTGGCCCTAAAAACGTGCTTTTTTTTCCACTCTGAAGGGCTCGAGTAGTCTCAATGAGTATCCGACAACATACTAGACAGGAGAAATGAATGAAAGTATCTACATTATGTACCAGGCAATCGCTTTTTGTTTTGGTGTTTGTGTCCAAATCTTGGGATGCTGGAAATCAAATCTCATTCCAAAATCACGCAATAACTCCCGTCAAAACACCGTTGGGGGACACTGTACAACAGTGGTGAAAGTAAGATAAGATTCTTGCAGGAACTGTGCAACTAGATTTTTTTTTTTTTTGCTCACGCGCTTTGCGTGCTCGCATCATACCAAGAGCGTGCTCTTTTCTGACTGATTTTTCAGTCTTGTACACATTCATAAGAGCATAATGTAACATATCAGACACGTCATGCAATAGATGACAAGTTATAGGCTACATTTATTTTCAGGTTAAGTCCTCATTCAGGAGAGAGAGCATCAGAACAATAACTTCAACATCACTCAAGTTTTTTCTCTGTTGTGAGAAAGAACACGTTGAGTTTCCTCACTTCCATTTTTATTTGTTTGCCAAAGGACTTACCACACATATCAAATAAAATGGATTAAACCATTGTCCACCTTAACTTGAGACTAATCCTATTTTTAATCCAATAGGTACCAGACTAGTTAGAAATTAGACTACTGTGTCAACCATAGTCACTCAGTGTATCTGGTTCCTCTGCAGAATGACAGTAACATTTTAAATAATCTACACCTGTAAAGTTAATTGCATACTGAGTATCATGAGTAAAATATAAATCTAAAAGCATCACCTGCATGTTTAGATTGTACTTAAATTGTACCTGGAGGTTCCTGGTCTGATTCCTGACTGCTGCTGTCCACCACTGCTGACTGCAGTCCTCTTGCAGCTGCTTACAGGCAGACACTGCTCACTTTTCCATCTTTGTAAGAAAAGTTCAAAAGTCACCCATAATTCCCAGCTATTCAGACTCAGTAATTTACTATTTATGCAATGGCTATATATGCTATATAACAACCTATTTTTTTTTTTTAATCTTAATGGGATTTTAAATAAAATATCATACAGCCTAAATAATTCAGCATTCATATCATTAATTATCTTGCTTTATGTAGTTAACCATCTTCTAGAATTTGTAATATCCTTTGTTACAACTTTAAACTTTTGTTTTATCAAGTTAGTTTTATCCATCAGCTCCTACTTATTAAGCTAGTGGTGCTGGATGATCTGTTGTCTCACCTGCTCATTCACTGACAAACATGTCGGTTATCTTCCAGAACTTTGCAACATCTCTGGCCTGTGCTTTTTTCTTTCTTTTTAAGACTCCTCAGCTTTATTTTTGCCTTTTCGATCTCGCTCTGCATCTGCAAAGGTGTGGGAGGAGGGTAAGGAGGGGGGCAGGTGCGCGTGTCCAACGTTGTCGCAGACAGTAGGGTGTGTTTGTTTCTGTCCAACGTTGTTACGTTGTGTGAGCTCCAGCGGGGTACAGTAGATGCCCTGATAAGCAGCATGACGGCTTGCTTATATAAATATCAAGCGCGACCTGACTGTGTGCAATCACTGAGCAGCCAGTTCGGCGGGCAAAACGCGAAACGTCTCGGTGCTCCCGATGGTCAGCCCGCCAGTCGTGAAAGTTGCTTTGCGTAGCGTTCCGGTTCCGTTCTGGTAGGAGAGGTCCCGAACATTTCTTACCGGAACGCAGTTCCGGGCCGTTCCAGCTTACTTTCACCTCTGCTGTACAACCGTACAACTGTTTCAAACATTGTCATATGTCAGCACTCTCATACTTCCATGGGTCTTTTAAAGCAAACCTAACTAACTTTTTCACCTCAATAAATGCTTTTCTGAATCCCTGTGGGTCTAAACAAAGTGTTTACGGGGCGATTCGATGTTTCCTCGTCTCCCCCCGGTGTCTCTGGCCTGAGAGCAGCACTTGCAAGTCTGCCTGAAGCAGGTCTGACACAAATCTTGCGACAACACAGACTGCCATACGGCACTCAGGCCCCCTTAGCACTGAGCTGGTTCCAGTGCTGGTTCAAACCAGAATCAGTCTAAGCACTGGTTTTAATGGCTTTTAACACCTAAACACCAGCTGCCGGTTCTCTAAACTGGTTCTACTCAGTCACCAACTCTTTGCTGGGTCAGTATGAAGAGCCGGTTCTTGTAGCTTTTGGCAGGGGTTGGGGGCAGGGGCACCTGGCCAACGGAGTGTTTTAAACCAGCAGCACAATGGATTAAAAAATAAACTGTCCTGTTGGTAGTGCTGAGTTCAGAGTTTCAGACTGGTTGGTAATGCACTGCTATCGAGTTGTTTACAACCATCCAACACAATCATCTCTACGGTTGTTGTTTTCAGCTCTCCTTCTTCTTCTCCAGCTTTTTTTTCCCTATCGTGTTGCTTCCTCTGTCTTTTCCTTTCTCTGGTTGCACGTCAGCTCTGTAGCTCAATCCTGATATTGCGGTTTCCGGAAGTATTGCTTCGTTTTCTGCTTTCAAGTGACAGATCCAAAGTCCCCTGAAAACGGACCAAATTACATGTGTGACTGAAGCAGGAGACTGGGGAAACTGTCCACATGTCTACGTATCCATCTTCTGTGTCGAGCACAAATGGGCCTTGAAACTGCAGAACTAGACTCTGGCCTTGTGGGAAACTTTCTCTTAAATAATGTTGACATTCCAAGAATTGTTACCAAACCCTTGAATGAACCACTGGTTCCATATATTCCTGTAAAAGTTTTTAAAATTTATGTGCTCATTAGTTTTCCTTCCTGACTTTGAATATTTACAGAGAGCATGTTGGAGTCACACGTCTTGGCTCTGCAAACGTACTGGATACACTGCCTGCTCCCAGATCCTGTTAACGAACCATTGACTGTGTATTTACTAAAAATATGTCGTCCTCAAGCCCCTCTGGCTAACCAGATGTGTTTCTTTGAATAAATCCCTTAAATCCCTGGCTCTGTATATTTTCTGGGTAATATCAGTGTGTTCTCGTGTGTTTGTGTGTGTGTTTGCAGTTTCCATAGTGATGGGGGTTCCCAGTGTGAAGAGGGAGGTCCACTCCTACCTGACCGATACGCTCAGCTCTCTGATGTCAGAGCTCAGCCCGGCGGAAAAGGACGACTGCGTCATCGTCGTCCTCATTGCAGAGGTCAGTGTGTGGGAGATCATATCAGCCATGAAGTAGAGACAAACAGGAAATTACCAGATGGAAGTACACGATGATGCACACAAACCTGTCAGAGACCAGTTAGAAACCAGTTAGAGGAATCTGAAGACATACTTTCATGCAGTGTGTTTGTTCACATGAACATGTGGTTAAAATCAAGTTTCGCTGATTCTTTTTGTAACTTCACGTACTTTGGGTGCCAGGTTTTTATTTCTGACTGACGTTGTCATCAACCCTCACAGGCTAAACCCATTTTTTAAAAAATATATTTATCATAATAATATGAATTTATTAACGTCAAATGCTGATTTTTCAACAGCAAACTAAAATGTAATAGAAGAATATTTAGAAGAATTTAGCCGCAGAAAGGAGTTAACTCACAGGCCACATGAAGTGGTGTTCTTTTGCAGCCTTTGCTGTCACTGACAACATTTACAGGGGAGTTTTAATTCTTTGAGTCTAAATAAATTAATTTTGCTTAAAGACTAAAAGAAGACCATGTAAACCCCTAATTCCAAATGGAAATGATAATTCCAAGTAAAACTTAATTCCAAACTAAGTGGTTGGTTTATTTCTCTTTTAATTAGAGATGCACCGATCCGATATCCGGATTGGATATCGGCTTCGATATTGACTAATTAGCTGGATCGCATATTGGATGAGTGAGGCCGATCCAGCTTTTCGATCCAGTCATTTCTTTTTTTTTATTAATATCATAATAAATGTACACTTTATTTGTTGAAAAATAATATTTACGTCTCTTTTAATTCATCACCTTTTTTAACAAGGCAAAATGTTGATATCAAGCCTGATGCCTTCATTCACATGGCAAGGTCTACTGTTCATTCATTCAACTGTAATATCTGATTGGTATCGGGTATCGACCGATACACTCAGCCCAGGAATCTGGAATCGGATTGGATAAAAAAAAAACTGGATCGTGCATCTCTACCTCTCAATAAAATAATTCCCCTGTCATGTAAACCTTTTATTCTGCTCTAAATTAATTCCTGCCATTCTGTGCATGCTCCTTTCCTTGTCCTGTTGTAATGGCGGACTTCAAAGCACACGCGAAACAAGCGTTGGACTCGAGCCAGCTGGCAGAAATGAAGCAAAGAGAAAATCTGTGTCATTATGTGGTTTTCATGTCGTAGTAGAAATTTTAAAAAAGCGGGAACCAGGGTTTGTTTACTCCTGGGTAAATGTAAACAGGCATGTATATATGTCACATCTGCCTCCTGTCCAATCAGAACCCTTCCCAACCCCCAGATCTAGTTTTCCACGTAAACCTTAAATCGGAATTATTATTTCCATGTAAACACGAAAGAGAATAATTTGATTCTGTATTATTTAATTCTGAATGATTCATTCAGAATTTAAAAGACATTATGTAACCGGGGCTAATGGCAACTTTTAAACACAGTTGAAACAAGTTCTGCCCTTCACAGGTAATGGCAGGAACAGTTTCCTCTAATAATGATTAAAATCAAAAGAACAAACAAAAACGCAGCAGTGGGCTCTGTAAATTCACAGATTTCACTTATTACAGTTAATTAAAAAAAAAAAAAAACAGTTGTTCATCAGAGGGCAGTCTCCAATCTGCACCACATGCAGGCTCATTTCTTTAGAAATCACTATTAAACCAGAAAACAATTTCTTGGGGCCGCCCCCACGGTGCCTGATTACAGTAAAACCGCAAAGGTTTTTTACCAATCCATCCTTTCCTCCATATGAAACTGGGGATTAGCCTCCATGACAGCGATTGTCTGAAACCAGGTGCCAGGCTGGAGAGGTTTGAAACCTCCACCATCTATGACCTGTCAGGACAGTGTAACCGCACAACTATGACGTCAGTGCACAATAAAAACTACTGGTGGGTTAAAAAAAAAAAAAAAAAACCTTTGCTGGGTTAAAAAGGGACAAACTAATTTCTGGGTTACTTTGACCCAGAAAATTGGGGGGTTTTTTTTTTTTTTAACCCAACTTTCAGATTGAATACTTGACCCAGAAGTTGGGTTATATTGATTACAATGTTGGGTTATTTTAACCCAGAAGTTGGGTCAATAACCCAACAACCCAAATGTCTGAGTTGAAATAACCCAGAAATTAGTCGGTCTCTTTCTATCTCAGCAGTGTGTGTTTTTTTTTTTTTTTTTAACCCACCAGGAGTTTTTAGTGTGTGTGAAGATTATTCGCCAATCACAACCATAATGGCGTTGGTGAGCAGCTGTGTGGGGCTGCGCCAGACAATCATGGCTTGTTTACAGCTTTTGCACTAAAATGCGCAGCAGGAACAAACCGATATGGAGACAAGCATATGTCACATTTTACTATGTCACATGAGGAGTGAGCCTTTATCTGCGCTATGTCTTGTTCTAGCGTTAGAGTGTTAGGCCCCGATTTGTAAAAGGTTTGCACGTGTTAAAACGGTGCTATCTTCATTACACACACAATAATCCGCCGGAGCTGATTTACAAAGCAGGGCAAAAGGACGTTTGCGCCTGTTAATGGGCAAAATAGCCCCGCTGTCCATTTTGTGTGTCTGCTCTAGATGAATATGCAATGTGGGTGTTTCTGCCAAAACGCAGCAAAGATATTGGGAGGAGACTCTGCAAAAATAAGTTAATACCACCCAGATTAATAACGGCACTCTCCACACTGCTGCTGCTCTGAGGTTGCGTAAAGTTGCCCCCACCCCACAGAAAACTCAGTGAAAAAAAACTAGTAACATAGCACAAACTATTGTATACTGTATATATATATAGGCTATATAATAATCAGCCACTGCCATCGGCGAATGTCATTTTTATTGGCCGATGGCAGTTAACAAGGCAAACATCGGCCGATACCGATGTCCAGCCGATGCATCGGTGCATCCCTAATTGATACTTTATTTAACTGAGTTTTGCATGGGATGGGGGGCAATTACGCAGGTCCAGCACCTGGCATTGTGCCAAAGAAAGTGCACTGCATGCGTAATATCAGACCATCTTCAACAGCGTCTCCTTATCCATGTCCTGATAAACTGGCCTCTTCTATACGGCCCATAGAGATACCTGCTGCATTGTTTTTATGTTATAGTTCATTTGCAAAAACAGACAAACACCACTGTGGAAAAACAAAGTTAACTGCTTTTCGTCACTGTCAGGTACAGACCTCCTATCTCCATTTTACATCATTAAAACCCTCTCCTTTATGTGAGCTTGATTTGGTGAAAATATTCAAAAAGTAAATGAAGAGTTTATTTGCAAAAGCAGTTAAATCTGTTTTTTCTACATGGTGTTTGTCTATTTTTGCAAGTGAACTCTTCATATTTATTATCTTATATTCTGTTTTTTACTTACCTTATATTATATCTCTGGAACTAATGTCTCTCTATTAGCTCGAATTTCATTTTGCGTTTACCACATGCTCTTCTGAACTTTCCGTAGCACAGCAATAGCGCAGCTAAATCCTCATTTAAATACTGTTGTTTGCACCTGTTACAGATTGCGTGTGCAATCTTTGTAGATCACCTGCAAACGCTAAAGAGACATTGCACGCTATTTATCTGCGCGGCAAAGAAATTAGCAGCCTTTATTTGGGTACTTTGTAAATGAGGGCCTTAGTGTTTAATCGTCAAGCTCCACCCACAGTCTTGTAGTATGTAGTACAGCAGTTTGTGGGAATGGTGAAGCCTTTCTCTCAGTTTTAATGTCAAACAGGAAGGACAGAAAGTGGCAAAGTATTGGTGGAAAGATATCAACACCATTGACACTACCATCAGCAAGCCGAAATTTGCAACATGCTGAGCATACTTTATACACGTAAAAGTCAATAAAGCAGTACAAACTAATGCAGGAAATAAATTACAAACCACAAGCATTACAGAACAGAACTTCTAACCATTTGTAAACACCTCAAAGGGGGTATTTTCTATGCCTAAAAGAGAGCTTTACATTAATAATTGATCACCTGGCTACATCAGGATGTGGACACAGTTCACTTTTAAAAAAAACAAAAAACATATTTACTTAAATTAATCTCAACATTATGTGAGATCAGTAATGTTGTTACATCAGACTAAAGCTCAGTAGTGCTTGTTAACTGGGATGAGGATGGTGGCTGAGTTAAATTACCAGGTTGAACTCTGAAACTCAGCTCAGCTGTGCATAGAACCGTAATGACTGGAATGTCCTCTGAAGTCATGGAAACACTGTGTGTGTATTTGACCATCAGAATGAATGTGTGTTGATGCGTGTGCATCCTTGCATGCTTTATAAAGGCCACTGGTTGAGCTAATGAACCTTAAAATACACACATCACACACACTGATAATGCCACCAACTCTTTCTGTTTAGTTCCATGAAAACGCCAACTACTGCAGGCAGGCTGAAGGATAATGGGAAGTTTGTGTGTGTGTGTTTTCGGTTGAAGTGATGAAAGGTCACATTCAAAGCTGCGTGTGTTGTGGTTTCTCATCTGTTCGTATTTTAAGGGTTCTTTTCTCATTATGTCAGGAAATCTCATGGACACATCCAAACTAATCCGAATCTTTTTTCATCACATAGTGGAATGTGTTGAAAATATAATGATATGTGAATAATCAAAGGAAACCAAAATTATTAACCCACGGAGGTCTGGATTGAGAATCATACTCCAAATAAAAGTGGAAAAACAACAGATTTACATGTTGATGTTACATTAGGTGGAGCTCAGGAGTTGCCAGATAAATAGCTCTGTGTAGAAATGACAGATTCCTTGTGTTACGTTACTCAAATTCTCCTAAACATTCTCATGTTTAGATCCTAATGATCTAAACATGTTTTACAGGGAAACTGTTACAGTGAGTAATGGCATTGTACAGGCACATGGAAAGGACTTAGGATTTCATAATATACCATGAAAGACTTGCTTGGTATCTCTTTTCCCTGTCCACCTACGGCAGGATTCCCCAATCCGGTCCCAAATCTGCAGGTTTTCAGTGTGTCCCTGCTCAAACACACCTGACTCAAACCCACAGCCAATGATGATCAGGACAATGACTCATCAGTTGTTTGTTTGACAGGGACACAGTGAAAACCTGCAGGGTTGCGGCCCTCGTAGGACCAGATTGGGGAACCCTGACCTACGGTATTAGGCGTACCTGGCAAACAGTTTAATATTGTTGATTAAAATAGTTGATGCGAGAGTGAGTGTGATTGGTGAGAGGAATTTATCTTGCAGCTATTCCCTTTCCCTAACATGATAGTTTTACTTTTACATACTTTAGTTTTCCTTAATTGCACCTATTGTCCGCTGTACTGTATGTGTGCTGTTGCAGAATTGCACATTTCCCCATTGTGGGACAAATATCTTATCTTCCAGTAAAACCTGTTGCTCCATTCTTCTTGTTGCTGTATCGTACCGTCTTCTTCCGCTTATCCAAGATCAGGTTGCGGGGGCAGCAGCCTAAGCAGGGAAGCCCAGACTTCCCTCTCCTTGGCGACATCCGCCAGCTCATCCGGGGGGATCCCGAGGCGTTCCCAGGCCAGGCGAGAGATGTAGTCCCTCCAATGTGTCCTGGGTCTCCCCTGGGACCTCGTCCCGGTGGGACATGCCTGGAACACCTCACCAGGGAGGCATCCAGACCAGATGCCCGAGCCTCCTCATCTGGCTCTTCTGGACGCAGAGGAGCAGCGGCTCTACTCTCATCCCCTCCTGGATCACCGACCTTCCCACCCTATCTCTAAGGGAGAGCCCAGCCACCCTTCAAAGCAGCTTTGTCGCTATATTTAGCTACTTTTCAGACCCCTATAGCGACTTATTTTCAAAAAAGCGACCAGCGACAGAGCTAGCGACCTTTTCTGGTTTTCATGGTGACAGATAGTTTACATCGCTATCTCCGTCCGTTCTTCGGGTGCTGCCTGCCTGTCCGCGCTGCTGCTGTGAGATGTTCACTCCTCCTCATCCAGATAGCAAATGAATTGTGCAGGCGTGAGAAGATACTTTCTTTTTTCCTGGCCTAAGCATGTTTAAGGGATAGAACATCTACAGAATGATGTGCCTTCATTTTCTACTCATCCTTATGCTGAGTAAGACTGTGGAGCACTTTTTTAATATCTCAAATGGAGGGGTGGGTGGGTGGGGGGTGTTATCCACCGACTTTCATATAAAGGGGTGAATGATGCTAAAAAGGTCCATAAAAGTCCACTAAACTTGGCGATATTCCTCCGTCCAATGTAATCCAAGTGTCCTGAGTGGGTAGCGTCCATAGCTTACTCAAAACGACATCATTTAGTATATTTTTATAGCCTAAACAGTAGGACATCGCACTTCCTGGATGTGCGTTCACACGAGTTCACTACTCTACGGAAGCCGGGGCAGACCAAACCAGACAAGATCACGCATTTGTTCTCTTTCTTTCTTTCTTTCTTTCTGTCTTTCTGTCTTTCTTTCTTTCTTTCTTTCTTTCTTTCTTTCTTTCTTTCTTTCTTTCTTTCTTTCTTTCTTTCTTTCTTTCCGTACCGTATCCATAGTGTCCGTTGTGTCTTTAGTGTCCGTAGTGGCTGTAGAGTCGTAAACTCGCATGGACATGCATCAGGGAAATGCGATGTTCTATGAAGGAATATTGTCAAGTTTTTGTGTACTTTTATGGATCTTTTTGTTTCAGGCGCCAGGAATGCTACGGAATTATTTTATTCAATTTCTTTTTGCCACAATGTCCATTATACATATATGTTAATAGTCGTAAATTGTCCACTGTAGCCTAATATAACAGTTGCTGTTATATTTAAAAATAAAAAAACAAGTTGCTGCTTATTTCCCATGACACCTGGGTTTTATTTGCACCATAAGTCAAATATGTATGTCACACCTTAAGTACCCTTCATGGCTGTCAAGTAGACATGACATTGTATTACTCGTGTAATAATGACTGCCTGCCATGGTGATGATGTCATTCAACAACTCCTACCAACTTTTACGGAGACCAATAGTGACTTTTCATCCTGAAGAATTGGCAACAGTGGATCTCGTTCTTTCAGTCACAACCCCCAGCTCTTGACCATAGGTGAGAGTTGGAACATCGATCGATGGAAAATCGAAAGCTTTGCCTTCTGGCTCAGCTCCTTCTTCACCACGACAGACTGATGCAGAGTCTTCATCACTGCAGATGCCGCACCAATCCGTCGGTCGATCTCCCGCTTCATTCTTCCCTCACTTGTGAATAGAACTCCGAGATCTTGGGGTTGTTGCCATGGTGATTAATAAATATTCTGGTTCTGAAATGTGGATTCACAGTTCTTCCTGTAAAAATGTAGGCTGTTATTTTGTTTTGGTGATAAAGTTCTGAGTCATATGATTATTATTTTAGTTAAAAATTAACAGCAGTTCAAACTTTACTCGATCCTTAAGTTTCATTATAAGCTGATATTCGAGAAACGTTATCTGAATTACTAATTATTTCCACGGAAATTACCCAGGAAACCTGACTTTTCATAGTCCGTTCCCCCCCGCCCCCCCCCCAGACTCAGGCTGATGGAAGAAAGTTTTGTTCTGGACTTGAGTTTCGACAGCTGCTGGTCAACCAGGACCAGCTTCGCTCTGGAGCTGCAGAGTACTCTGTCTCATTTGGTTTTAGTGATTTTGCACATTTCCAAACTCCTGCTTCAGCTTGTTTCTGTCAAGGTCATATCTTTTTTTCATTTTCCCCCCAGGCTGATCTCATATTTGAAATCCTCGGTGGGTTTTTGTTCTTTTTACTCGATTTTTCCCAGAGTTTGTATCTGCTTTCACTCTAAATCATCTCATGTCAGGGTTCAGACCTTTGTGGACTAGAAGAAGTGGAAACGGGTGCAAATGAACAACGTGCACCAAAGGCACTCACTTAAAGCTTTTACAGTGAGGAGATGTACTGCATGAATATTACATGACAGAAGCATGTTACAGAGAAGCATGTGAAACACACAGATCACCACACACACTCACACACAGACACACACATATCACAACTCTATTACCTGACTGCAGGATTACATCTGTTTTTCTGCAAATGTTGAGACATCATGAACCACATTTTGAGACCAGATTGTAGAAAGAAAAAGGTTTCTTTTGAATTAAACTCTATTTTCTTTAAAAGGCCACATTTTCACCGTTTTTAAGTTGAGTAAATTCAGACGTTTGCACTGATGCAAATGACACAAGCTTAAAACACCTTGAAAAACTATTAACGATGATTTGAACTGTGGAGTTTGTCATTAATCTTTCGTTTAGGGTTTTTAAAATCACAGCTCCTTGATGCAGTAAAGTGATTATGTAGGACAACTCCACCTCCTACAGTGGAGGGCTATATTATCCTACTTGAACCAGCAAACGCGCCAGCTAGCAGTGAAGCTAACAGTTAGCTCTACTTCTTCCTTCGATGCCAGGATTTGAGCTGCTTACTTAAATAAAAAATGACAAAGAAACTGAAAAGCTAAGCATGCCAGATGTAACAGTAAACATGTTTTAGTATAGGAATGTTTGTGTTACTCTTGCCAAGACTAAGGCCCAATCTCAGTTCTCTGTCTTAGGCCTTCCCCCTCCATTTTTGAGCATTCACGTGTAGGGGTAGGCTTCTCAATCCTGTTATGGACGGAGGGGTAGGGGTAAGTGGTAGGAGTATATGTCCCTTCAAACAAAGGGTTGCTAGCAGATAGGGATGGGTGATACTGTAACCCAGTGTTACTTAAGTCATTGTAAGTTCTTATAATGTCAGCTGTCTGTATTTTTTTCTTTTGGTAATCAGCCACAAGTCATTACTGTTTTTTTGCGACTGCTTTACGACAGTCGATTTACGACGCATGCACACACGCGGGAGAGCGAGTGAGCTGGTTCAGTGCGCCATAGCTGCAGCAGAGGAAACGTGTGTGTAAGAGAACCAGTTGCCTCCTGTATTAAGCTGTCGCCTTCAGCCACCTGCTTATGACTTTGATATTCTCCTGCTAGGTGAGAACATGTAACCCTGCCTTTTTTGTGATAACGTGCAACCATTATCAAACGTAATGATTATAACTGGTTTGATGATTATTGTGGAGTAACTTGCTAACCGCGAGTGAGCTAACCGCTAACTAGCCACGATGCTAGCGGACTTTGTATGATGAGTCTGTTTTACAAATGGCACACATTTAAACCCATCAGGTTCGTACTGCTTTGATGGTGTAAGAAGTTTGTTCTTCTCATTTTTATTTTAATTATGTTGTTCATTAAGTGATGAGTTTTATATTACTGTGAAGTAAACTAAAAAAGGTACACACACTTAATTCTGAACACGTGCTCAGAGTGAGCTGGTTCAGTGCGCCATAGCTGCAGCAGAGGAAACGTGTGTGTAAGAGAACCAGTTGCCTCCTGTATTAAGCTGTCGCCTTCAGCCACCTGCTTATGACTTTGATATTCTCCTGCTAGTGGTGGATTGGACTGGATGAAAGAGGGACTGCCATCTTGCCTGTGCCAGTGGTGGAAAAGAGACAGCGGCTGCTTCGTCCTCCTCTTCTGGATCACTTAAGTATTTTGGATCAAGACCCAAAAAAAAATTCCAATTCATAGAGCTCTATGTGCGCACATTTTATTTTATTTTTTGCTGGCCAGCAATTATCATTTTTTTCCCTTTGCGCTTGGAAAAACAGCTTTTGGATCCACAACAGAACTCTTCATATTAAAGACTATTGCAGAGTCTTTGTTTTTTTTGTTATTGAACTGAGAAAGAACTCATACGTTAAAAAGGCTGATTGTGGTCATTGCAGTTAATTCATGCAGAGTTCATAACTGAATGTCACTGCATCAGACTACACAAGGTTGGAAGAAATATTTATTTTTATTTTTATTTGATGACCTCTGTGTTTGGGATATTGGAACAGATGTTGATGTCCAGAGTGTTTATTTGTTTATTCCTTTCAGACATACTAGCTCCAGTCCAGCAATTCATGCATAACTGGACAAGATAGTAAACTGCTATCAGGACCCAAATAAATCTTTTTCCTTGTTGTCCTGGAATATCGTTTCAGTAATTATTTTTTTTGTACAGTATAACTGAGGTTCCGGTTACAACTAAAGTAGAAAAGAAAAAGTGGCGCCCGAACAGGGACTTCGAGCACATCATTCCTTATCCCAAGCACTTGAGAAGTGAACCATTTTGAAAAAAAAATGGAGTTTTGTGAAATTTATGGATTTGATCCAGAGAGTACTGTCATGATAAAAGGGGTTGAGACTAAAGTTAAACTTGAACAAGTCCAAGATACCTTTGCTGTACTGGATAATGTTGTCAGAATCCAGCATATTGACAGTGTTCCCAACACCATTTTATGTCAGTTTGCTGAATCTATAACTCCAATGCTTTTGGATGGTGATCATTTGAGTGATGATGTATGTTGGGAGATAATCCAGTTAGATGAGTATCATCCACAACAAAACAGCACAGATATGTTATCTGCACCTAGTGTAGTGCCCCTAGCTACGGCTATTGGTGACATGACTGTCCATTTTAAAGAACAAGTGCAAGAGTTGGCACAAGCATATAATATAAACCCTGCAGCAGTGAATCAGGCAGCAGTGAGTCATATGTGTGGAAAAGGTGAAGTCTATAAAAGCCTTGCAACATCAACCCCTGCTTCAAGCACTAAACCTCAGTACTCCAGACCCACTGCCAGTAGTGATGCTGATCATTCACCTACCCCTGCTCCGACAATTAATGCAAACCACCTGCTTGTTGACCCTGTGCCAGCAGATGTCCAGAGAGTCATTGTGGAGCACATCGTGAAACACGACTCGCCAGTATACACTCCTTCTACTCGGGAACTCCGCCCTTTTTCAGGAAACTCTCCAAAATCCCCTGCTGAGGTGGAGTATAGCATATGGCGGCTGCGAGCTAAGCAGGTAATAAATGACACTACACTGTCAGAGGGACAGCAGCGTCGCTTGCTACTGGACAGTCTATCTTCTCCTGCTTTAAATGTAGCTCTGTCTCTTGGCTCACAAGCATCACCATCGGAGTACCTCCACGAACTAGATAAAGCTTATGGCAATGTCACAGGAGGTGAGGAGTTGTACATTCAGTTCCTGGAGACCCATCAGAACAACGGAGAGAAGGCATCAGATTATTTGCGTCGACTCCACGCTTTGCTGCAGGAAGTCATTGAGAGTAATGGTGTGGCTAAGAAGGACACTGATTCTCAGTTACTGAAACAGTTCTTAAGAGGCTGCTGGGATGACCTACTAATAACCACACTACATCTAAAAGAGCTATTCAACAATCCCCTTCAAAACATTCCCACCTTCTCAGAGCTACTTTTTAAAGTCAGAGCTTATGAGAAAGAAAGTCTGCTGAAAGAAATGCGTAGAAAGCGGCACATGGGGGGAAGCTCAACCAAAGTCCATACGAAAACCCTTCTGGCTAACAATAGCTGTGAACCCTCAAGCAACAATGCATCTCCTAGGCTGGATGTGCACACCAGAGAACAACTAGAAGAAAGAATTAGACAGCTTGAGGCTGAACTAGCGAAAAATACAACTATTAAAGCTACTCTGCCCCCCAGAAATGACAAATCTAAGCAGAAGTTCCCCCAGAAAAACAAGAGCAGCACTTCAGCTCCATCTAGTCCTGTTGTGATACCTGGAGAACACAAAAGAATTGGGAAATTTTGTTACAACTGCGGAGAGGACTCTCACATGCTCCCACAGTGCTCCAACCCAACTAATGCTGTTTTAGTGCAGAGGAAATTGTGTGAGAGGCACCACACAAAACAAAGCCAGTCTGCACCAACTCAACAGCTTGCAAGTCCACAGTCACCCCTGTCTTTAAACAGATAGGAGCTCCTGCTGGGGAACAAGCAGGAGCTGACAGCCAGACAAGTTCCACCTCATTGAGTCAGTGTGTGTATGACCTCCCAAGTAATGCAGAGACCACTCAGATCCCCCATGGGCTCATTGGGGAGCCTTGTGTTAGTGTAGCATTGCTAGATAATATTCAGTGTCAGTGCTTAATAGACACAGGGTCACAAGTGACCATAATTTCTCAGTCTTTCTATTTGAAGTACCTTTCACATAGAGAGCTATTCTCTCTGAAGCAGGTGCTTGACATTGAAGGAGCAGCTGGACAAAAAGTTCCATATGTAGGCTATGTGGAAGTAGATGTTCAGTTCCCAAAAGACTCTTGTGGCACAGATAGATGTTTTAGCATTCTAGCTTTAGTGAGCCCAGACCAGTCTTACAACAACAGGTTCCCTCTTCTTGTTGGCACAAACCTTCTACGCCCAATGATACAAGATTGTCAAGAAAGGGGTGGAGTAACATTTCTTGAGACCCTGCCCATTCAGACAAATTGGGCTTTGGCTTATACAGAATGCCGTAAACAGGCTGACCCACAAACTGCCAGTGTCAAAGTCCTGCGTGTGACACTTTGTAGCAAAGTACCTGTACGTTTGAAGCAAGGACAGATAAGCACTGTAAAATGCATCTGCCACACTAAGCCTGGGGCTGAGAAATTTCAAGCCCTTATTTGTAGTTCAGAGGACTTGCCCACACCAGGGGGCTTATCATTTATGATCAGATAGTGGATGTGACGGCTGCATCGCACAGTAAATTTAAAGTTGCTGTTAAAAATGCTTCTCAACATGATATCACTCTTTATCCAAAAGCTATCATTGCAGAATGCTCCCCGATTGACTGGGCTGTGCCAGTTGCCTCCTCTCACTTAGACGCACAGCCAGGTGAAGCTCTCCAGCGGGCACATTCTTTGTTGATTTCCCACAACAAGGACCAAAGTTGTGCTGCCCATCCTATTGATCTGGATTTTGGTGACAGTCCATTATCTGAGCAGTTTAAAGAACACATGAGAACAAGAATTTCCAAAGAAGCATGCAGTGCTTTTTCCAGACATGACCTTGATGTTGGCAATGTTCCAGGAGTCACTCACCGTATTGAACTGGAGCCCCATGTCCCGTTCAAGGAACGAACAAGACGAGTCTCACCTTCTGATTTTGGAGATTTAAAAAGACATCTCCAAGACCTTATAGCTGCAGGCATTATAGAGGAGTCGCACAGTCCCTACGCCTCCCCAATAGTGCTTGTCAGAAAAAAGAATGGGGAGTTGCGCATGGTGGTGGACTACAGGCGACTGAACAATCTTACAAAAAAAGACGCATACCCATTACCTCGTATAGAGGAGACATTCACATTGCTGTCAGGCTCAAAATGGTTCACTGTTCTTGATCTTAAAAGCGGATATTATCAGCTGGAGGTTGAAACATCCGACCGTCCTAAGACGGCATTCACAACGCCATTTGGGACATGGCAGTTCCGCAGGATGCCTCAGGGCTTAACAAACTCCCCTGCAACCTTTCAGCGAACCATGGAACGAGTAATGGAAGGAATTAATCTCCATGAAGTTGTCGCCTTTCTTGATGATCTCATCATATTCTCGGACTCCCTGGAAGCTCACGAGGAGAGATTAATGAAAGTCCTCAAGCGCATTGCTGATTTTGGGCTGAAACTGTCGCCTTCAAAATGCAAGTTTTTTCAAACTTCCGTGAAGTACCTGGGGCATGTCATCTCTGCCCAGGGAATCCAGCCAGATCCGGACAAAGTTTCCGCTGTGAAAGAGTGGCCTTGCCCACAAACAGCCAAGGAACTTAGATCATTCCTGGGTTTCACTGGGTACTATAGGCGGTTTGTTAGGGATTACTCTCGTATCGTCAGGCCCCTTAATGATTTGTTGAAAGGGGAGTTGGCCCCCGCACACAAAAAGTCTAAGCATTCGACCCAAGCAAAATCTGTCCCCCTTGGAACAAAGTGGACCACTACTTGTCAGGCAGCGTTTGACCTTATCATAGAAAAACTGACCTCAGCACCATTGCTTGCTTTTGCTAATTGGCAGCTCCCCTACGTGCTTCATACTGATGCTAGCATGACAGGTCTAGGTGCAGCCCTGTATCAGGTCCAAGATGGTCAAACTAGAGTGGTAGCTTATGCTAGTAGGGGCCTTTCTAAAAGCGAAAAGAACTACCCAGTGCACAAGCTGGAATTTCTCGCCCTCAAGTGGGCGGTCAGTGAGAAGTTCCATGATTATTTATACGGGACGAACTTTAGGGTGCTGACAGATAACAATCCCTTAACATATGTGTTGACTAGTGCAAAACTTGATGCCACTAGTCATAGGTGGCTTGCTTCCCTGTCATTGTACGATTTTGACATTCATTACAAATCAGGCCAACACAACATTGATGCGGACGGGCTCTCTCGAAGGCCCCATGGACCCACTCTGGAGGATGAGGAGTCAAGGGAGTTGGACAGGAGGATCTCCAGTATGCTAGATCGTGTGCGTTTGTCTCCAGAGGAGTTTAAAGTTCTGGATGGCGATACAGTGAATACTCTGTGCATGCTTCATGGAGTCGGCACCCATCCTGATGTGGATGAGAGTATGTCAGAAATGGACTCAGGGATTCCTGCTGTGGAGACACTTTTGTGCAATGACAGTGCTGTCCCTGAGGATTTTGAGGATCCAGTTCCTTTACCAGGACAGTCACCTCTCCCAGAAATGTCTGTTGAAGACTGGCGTGAGTTACAAAAGAGAGATGACGCACTGTCCCGCATAATACACATTCTAGAAACAGAGAGTGAAACTGTAGATAGGAAACTTGAGGAGCCAGAGGTGGTTCTACTTCTCCGAGAAAGACCCAGGCTACTTTTAGTTGATGGAGTGCTTTATCGCAAAGTTCAGAACCGACGATCCGAGGTCTTTCATCAGCTCGTTATTCCAAAGAGTGTGAGAGAGCGAGCTCTTAGAGGGGTTCATGATGAAACTGGTCACATGGGTTATGAGAGGACCTTAGAACTTGCCAGGGCTAGGTTCTACTGGCCAAAGATGGCAAGAGACATAGACACCAAATGTAGGACCTGCGAAAGATGCGTAAAACGAAAAGCGAGGGTACAGAAAGCTTCCAAGCTAGTAAACATCAAAGTCAGTGGTCCCCTCGAACTAGTTTGCGTAGATTTCTTGACGTTAGAACCTGATTCAAAAGACACCAGAAACATTTTAGTAATAACTGATCATTTTACAAAATACGCTCAAGCGTATCCAACCAAAGATCAGACTGCGAAAACAGTTGCTAATGTTTTGTGGGAGAACTTTTTCAGCCACTATGGTTTCCCCCCGCAGACTACATAGTGACCAAGGAGCCTGTTTCGAGTCGGAGGTCGTGGCAGAACTTTGCAGACTTACCGGTATTTCAAAATCCCGCACGACCCCTTACCACCCACGGGGCAATCCTGTCGAAAGATTCAACAGGACGCTACTGGACCTTTTGGGAACTCTGGAGGAAAAGAAAAAAGAGGAATGGAGAAAGTATGTTCGCCCACTTGTACATGCTTACAACTGTACAAGAAATGATTCAACTGGTGAATCCCCATTTCTTCTAATGTTTGGCAGAGAGCCACGCCTCCCCATTGACCTTTGTTTTGGAATCAGCCCACACGGTCTAGATGCTAGTACACACACTCAGTATGTGCGAGAGCTAAAAAAGAGGCTAAGATATGCATACAGTTTGGCTTCGCAGAATGCTGAGAAGAGACAGTTACTGAATAAAAGACGGTGGGATGCTAAAGTCACAGCACTGCCTTTGGAAGTGGGTGATAGAGTCCTTGTGAGAAATCTGAGTATCCGGAAGAAACACAAAATCTCTGATAAATGGGAGCCTAATGTACATGTTATTACCAAGCAGCCAGATGAGTGTATCCCCGTCTATGTGGTGAAACCCGAGGATGGTGAGGGAAGAGAACGCGTTCTGCATCGTGATATGCTCCTTCCCTGTGGATTTCTCCCCTTAAATGTGGAGCATGACGACAAGGCTGGTAGGCAAGATGTTCCCACTCAGGCCTCTTGGACAGCAGAAGCGACTCAAAACATAGAGGCGACTCCATCTGTTGAGGAAGTGGATCCACAGGAAAACCTGGATCCTCAGTCCACGCATCTTCGTCCTCCAGATCATGACACATCAGCCACCGACGGGGAGGATGATCAGTTTGAGGAACACAATCATTCTCAGTCACAGTTTCTTCTGAATCCTGCAGCTCCAGAGTTTGTCTCAAATCGAGTGGAGATGTCAGAGACTGTAACTTTATCAAGTCCATCTCAAACATCTAGCAGACCCCTGAGGAAACGAGTGGCTCCGACTTATCTCAAAGACTACCATGTTGGTTACCAAGTACATTGTAAACAGCATAGTTTGTGTTCCCCTACATCTAATGCACAGCTTTATGGGTTTTTAATGTCATTGCAGCACCAAATTGCAGAGTTAGTGCAGTCTCTGTCTAGTGACGAGGGCGTCACATTCTAAGAAGGGGAGGATGTAACCCAGTGTTACTTAAGTCATTGTAAGTTCTTATAATGTCAGCTGTCTGTATTTTTTTCTTTTGGTAATCAGCCACAAGTCATTACTGTTTTTTGCGACTGCTTTACGACAGTCGATTTACGACGCATGCACACACGCGGGAGAGCGAGTGAGCTGGTTCAGTGCGCCATAGCTGCAGCAGAGGAAACGTGTGTGTAAGAGAACCAGTTGCCTCCTGTATTAAGCTGTCGCCTTCAGCCACCTGCTTATGACTTTGATATTCTCCTGCTAGTGGTGGTTTGGACTGGATGAAAGAGGGACTGCCATCTTGCCTGTGCCAGTGGTGGAAAAGAGACAGCGGCTGCTTCGTCCTCCTCTTCTGGATCACTTAAGTATTTTGGATCAAGACCCAAAAATTCCAATTCATAGAGCTCTATGTGCGCACATTTTTATTTTATTTTTTTGCTGGCCAGCAATTATCATTTTTTTCCCTTTGCGCTTGGAAAAACAGCTTTTGGATCCACGACAGAACTCTTCATATTAAAGACTATTGCAGAGTCTTTGTTTTTTTGTTATTGAACTGAGAAAGAACTCGTACGTTAAAAAGGCTGATTGTGGTCATTGCAGTTAATTCATGCAGAGTTCATAACTGAATGTCACTGCATCAGACTACACAAGGTTGGAAGAAATATTTATTTTTATTTTTATTTGATGACCTCTGTGTTTGGGATATTGGAACAGATGTTGATGTCCAGAGTGTTTATTTGTTTATTCCTTTCAGACATACTAGCTCCAGTCCAGCAATTCATGCATAACTGGACAAGATAGTAAACTGCTATCAGGACCCAAATAAATCTTTTTCCTTGTTGTCCTGGAATATCGTTTCAGTAATTATTTTTTTTGTACAGTATAACTGAGGTTCCGGTTACAATACCAACATTTTTCCTGTCGATATGATAAGACTAGCTTATGGTACTTTTTTTATCGATAACGATACTTTTTGTGCCTTAAAAGAAAATCACATGATTGTTTAATTTTTCTTAATATCTTGTATGCAAGGGCAATCCTAAATGTAAGTCAAACTTGAGATCAGAAGTACTCGAAACAAATGCTTTTAAAACATTAATACATTATATTGAAGCGTAAATTAAACAAAAATAAGATTAAACTTCTTTCAATTATCAAATAACTTGAGTACAGGTTTAGATTATTTAAATTTATTCAGTGGAAAATGTTCAAATATAAAATGTAATTGTAATATTATGGATATATTAACGTGCAGTAACCTAACTGTGAAGCTAACAGTTAGCTCTTTCCAAGTTCCACAACTGAACAATCTCAGTTACTTGGTCCACAGCTGGAGGGTGGTGGAGACATAAAATGTTTGCTGTGTCAATTTTTTTTTTCACTTCTAAGCAGTTTGGATAAAGCAAGCTTGGACTTGTTGGAGAGGGTTAAATGGAGCTGATCTGAGATCAGTAATCAGCACTCTTATCATTCATGTCCAGAGCATCTCAGAGCCGAGAGCTTCATCAGTTCACTATTCTGGAAATAATTTTATTTTGAGAGACTGAGAGAGACCATGCTGGAAAATATATTCAAATGTCTTTATCTCCAAATAATAAGGATGGTTTAGGTGTGTTGGATCAGTTCATATCCTCATCTTGACATAAGCTGATGCCCGGAAAACTGGATGCTTGCCTATAGTAAGTAAGTAAGTAAGTAAGATTTTTATTTAAGTGTCCTGCACACCATGGTGCCCGGCCCTCATGGGCTTAAGACACTCGTGTACGGTACATCACATATAAAGGTACAAGATGGTCAAAAAGAAAAAGACAATACACATAATCAAAACTGTACTGGCGGTGTTTTAAGAATACAGACTCTCTCTTACGCTTCTGCCATGCCAACTCCAGGAACTTGCCTAAAGTAAATACCTCCTCCACAAACAACCAACTTAACATTCAACATTCAGACATCCAAAACAAATCCTATAAAGCCTATAATTTACTCTCATGAGTTAATTATCTTTTTCTGTGAGATTTCATATGAGTGTTATGTTATGAGTGGGAAAAAAAGTTTTGTTTTGAACATGAACGGATGATTACGATGGGTTTGAAACTTAACAGTTTCTGTGTAACAGTACTGTCATCGTTCATCATCGTCATGACTGTGGTGATCACAGCACGGCAGTCTGTTTTCTCAGCCATGTTTTGTACTTCTGATTTCTTCTTTTTCGTGAGACTCCTATCATTCCATTTAGACACGAAGCAGAAACAAATATCTGAGTGTATCTTTAGACCGGATGCTTTAGGGCTCCTGCAATGTTCCTCTCAAGGGAAAAATATCTCAGAAGGAAAAATTGTTTTTCTTTCCGCTGAGAAAAAAGTTTTCCGTTTGAAGTGTTTGTCATTGAAGCAGCTTTCTGTGCTGATAAAAGAAATCTGCTGAATTTGATATGAAACGGTGAAATGAGCGTCTGCTCCTTGTTAACACTGAGCTTTGCGGTAAGCTCCACCCAACCGGCACCTCCAAGACTCCTAAACAAACAGCCTGTGACCAGCGGCATTTCTGTGCAGCTGCTGAAAGCGTGTGTGTGACCACACACTGACCCTCACAGCCAAACAGGCAGGTCCCACAAGGGGCCCAGTCCAGGTCCTGATTGGCCCAAATGGGAGGCTGAGCTCTGACATCACTGATTGCTCAAGTTGTTGTTGATGTTTGAGTGTGAAATTGAAAATGTGTGTGTGCTTTGTTTTTGTGCAGAGAAACAGAAAGTGTTGAGACAACTGCTGTCAGAGGACATACTTTCAGAAACTTTCTAAGATGCATGAACATTTCTGTGTGTTTTAATGTAAAACTTCAGAAACTTAGCTGTGTTTGTTTGTGTGTGTTTTCAGGCTGACCAGCAGTACGCCAGCGGTGTAGCGGACAACCTGAAGCGCCTGTAAGTCAACCTTGATGGGATGTTGTAACTGTAACATTGCAATCAGTGTGTTTTGTGTGATATTTGGGATGTTTCTGTGTATTTATTAGGGGTGTAACAATACATCGATCTAGATCAATGTATCAATCTAGCCAGGGATATTTTCCACTTCTTTTTCTCATTTCTTTTAATTGAAATGCAATTAAATGCACTTTTACAGACTTATCCAGTTGTCCACTGAAATCCTTTTAAATGTTGCTTTTGGGGCAACTATTGTTAAGTGATTAAAAACTGATAAATCAAGATTAATTACTTACAAAACCTCTAATTATTAATGCAAAAAATTATAATTGAGTCCCAGCCCTAATAAAAAAAAAAAACTGTGCAGAATGTAAAAAAAAACAATGTAATGGTTTACAAATCTCATAATCCCACATTCCCAGTAGAATAAAAACAACATACCAGATGATGAAACTGAGACAGTTTATAAGTTCATGGAAAATATGAGCTCATTTTGAATCTGATGGCAGCAACATGTCTGTAGAAAGTTGGAACAGGAACAACAAAAGGCTGGAAAAGTAATCAAAATCAACTGGAGGAGCATTTGACAACTAATTAGGTCTACATCACTGATGTGGAAGCTGCCCACGCCATAAACATGAACTGTCCACCAACTGTCCAGTGATAACAAGCCGGATGCTCCCGACCCTCTTTAGTCTGCAGGACACGGCCTCCATGCTTTCCACAAACATCCTCATGTTTTCATCCATCTGACCTCAGAACAGTTTCCACTTTGCCTCAGAGCATTTAAATGAACTTTGGTCCAGAGAAGACGGATGCTGGTGTTTCTGGATCCTGTTCACATATGGCTTCTTCTCTGCATGATGGAGCTTTAACCTGCATTTGTGGATTTTAGGGGGAACTGTGTTCACAGACAGAGATTTCTGGAAGTCTCCCTGAGTTCATGCAGTGGTTTCCAGAAAAGAATCATGTCTGCTTTTAATGCAGAAGATCACCACCTTCCAGTTTAGACCCTCAGCCATATCCAGGACACACAGAGATTCCTTCTCATTCTCTGAATCTTGGCCACATCCGCCAGCTCAAAGGCTTCATAATTTTACATTTAGGAACATTTTCTGAAATTTTTCCACAGTTATTAGAGCCAGTTTGTCTCAGATGGTAAACTTCTGTCCATTTTTACATCTGAGACTCTGCCTCTCTGAAATGCTCTCATTGTGCCCAGTCATGTTACTGACCTGTTGCCAATTAACCTGATTAGTTGTCAAATACTCCTCCAGTTGTTGTTTTATTTGTACCAGTTACTTTTGCAGCCTGTTTTTTTTGCCCCTGCTTGAACTTTTTACAGACGTGTTGGTGCCATCAGATTCAGAATGAGTTCATATCATATCAATATCATATCAATGTGTTGATGAGATTTTACAAAGTCTCAACCTTCATTAAAAGAAAAGAAATCCTCCAGTTTGATGAAGCAGTTTGATGATGAAAGCTTTTTGTTTACTTGTTTATTTGTTTGACTCTCCTCTGTTCTTGTCTCAGTTTCCCTGCAGAGATTCAGTCAGGTCTGTTGGAGGTGGTGTCTCCATCCGTCCACTTCTACCCGGATTTCTCCCGACTCCGAGAGTCCTTCGGAGACCCTAAAGAGAGAGTCAGGTGGGTGTTATTCGGGATGTCACAATGATTCGTTTAAACAACCAATCACGGTCAGGAAGATCCGTGCAACTATGAAAACTAAGTTGCACAAAACCTGTTACCTTCTTCATCTTCGTGTTTGGTTGTCCAGATGTGTTTGAGGTGCGTTACTGTCGTCTACTGTCGGGTATCATCTCTGTCTCCGTCAGCTTGTCGCACACTGGCTGCTTGCGTTGCCTTTACCTTCTGTGTGAATATCTGGAAATGTAGTCACCAGGTAGTAGACTTGTAGTCAAGACCGCCTAAACCGAGACCAAGACACTACCAAGACCAGAGAGTGTCAAGACCAAGACCAAAAAAACCTCTCTTTTTTTTGCCATTTTCATGAGTTGTAGAACCTAAGCACCATACTGGGTTCAGCTGCTTAGTTTGAAAATGAGATTTTATTATTTAGTACTTGAAGGAGTGTATAATGATACATAAAAACAAACAGTACCTGCCTGGAAATTATAGGTTACAAATCCCGCTTGCCAGTCTTGCTTGGCCAGTCCGAGACATGACAAGACCCAGACCATAGACTGCCGAGGCCGTGACAAGACCAAGACTGGGAAAAAGTGGTGTTGAGAACAAAACTGGTCTTGAGAGCTACAAGTCTACCAGGTAGGGATCCACATTTGAAATAGTTTCAAGATTCTTGGAACAACAGCAGACCATCTGTGCTACCAGGAGACGGATCCACTGGCATTTCATGCCTCAGGATAACGGCTGTGTCCAGATTTGAGGGCTACGTCTTTCCAAGGCCGGATTTGAAGACCACTTATATCACAGCGAGGTGACCAAGGCTGTCTGGATTCGTAGGCTCCTACAAATGCAGCCAATAAATGTAGCCTTTTTTTCCCCAGATTTTAAGTTTGGTCCGATGTATCCTTCGCGGCTAATCCTATCCCAAGATGCATTGCGGGCCAAACAGGACATTCTACAGCAGAGGTGTCTAAATTTAAAAGACAATTTCATGTAATTTCTCATATGATTTTATTATTGTGTACAAGTTAATATTACGGTCTTTCATTTGCTATAGTCCATGAAATTAGCTACAGTTAGCATGAGCATGAACATTTGCAGTTTTATGGGGTCAAAGAAAACTTTGAGTCTGGATGACACAGTCAGGGCATGTAATGATAAAGCACTGGAACTTGCACCAAAAAACACAGAAGCATCTCCACCATCACCTCCTCCACCACCAGAACTGACACCTAAAGGAAAGAGACGAGCCTGTCGGGGTTCCTACAGAACGTTAGCACTGCAAAGAAGAACCGGTCAGGAAGTGAAATGTGATCAGTTTGAGAGAGTTGTACTTGTCCCTCCATGTTGTCAATGCTGCTCATGACCCACTTACTGTACATGTGCAAGAAATGCCAGTGCTTTTAAAAGTGGCCAGAAAATACCTCTGCATCACTGGCACAAGTGTACTGACAGTAAGTTTGTTGTCTCCTCAATGATCAAGACTCTGCTCTGAGCATGTGAGGATGTGAACATGCCAACTTTCTTCCACTTTAACCTGAATTAAAAAGGCTTATTCCGGATTCACACTGGGTCCATGTGCAGTGTGTTCTGGCTGCGCCGCGACTTTGTTCCGACCTCCATGGTAGGTCTATTTAAAGGGGACATGTTATAGACTTAATTTCCAATCTGAAACAGTTCTCTGATATCTGAATGACATGTCAGAGGCCTACTTTGGTCAAACTGGCTCATAGTTTGAGTGCAGCAGCTCCTCTCTACCCTCCTCAAACAGTCTAATGAAATGGGTGAAGAGCTCAGGAGCAGCAGACTCCACCCATCACTCCACCCTGTCTTCTTGGAGGTGGGTCTTCGTTAAGGTCATTGACAGCTCAGGCTTCCATGATTAAAACAGCTGATTGCAAATACAAGAGACAAGAACAGGAGCTTCTGGAACCAGAGTGAGCAAGAAGCTGGTCCTGAAGCAGCTGGAGCACAAAGACTTCAACAGGACGATTTTGGTGAAAAGTTAGTCTGACATTTACAGTTGTTATATACTGTATATATAATGTTATATATATATGTATATATATACTGCAACCAGCCACTAGGGTCTTTCTTCTTCAGATTTAGAAGTAAGGAGTTGCACTCAGATGACAGCCCGAGTGAGACCCGGGCCGTTTCTCAATACCAAGTACGCTGAGAACAAATCTGTGTACTTGCTAGTATGGACTTGTTGGAAGTACAGACTTCTGAGGATAGAAGGACGCAAGTACGCTCATTGCGTTTGGAACAGAAGTATACCTGATTACTTCAAAGACGTTGCTGAAGTTGTGTCATAACAGATATCTAATACTAAAATGATAAGTAGCAAAACCCCTGCTTGAATGTGGCAGTTAAAGCAACCTTTACCGATGTTGCATTCTTACACTATTTTTCTAACAGGGTAAAATGCTATGAATGAGGTAATGGAACTCTAAAATACAAGACAGACCCACCATTAATCAAAATAAAATATTATTCCAATCTCTAAATATTCAATGAAAACTCCAACCAATCTTTGAAGTGGGGTGCACCTCTAGGATTGTCCAACGGACCTGCCTGTCAGACCTTTGATTCTGCATTGGGAGGTGGAGGGAATGAAGGGGTGTGTCTTAGGAGTGAGGCGGGACTGTTTATATTCAAATAATCTTGCTGTGCTTTCTGAAATGCACGATCGGTAAGGGTTGCTTTAAAGACAGCTAATCTGCACAACCGTCTTACTGTTAGCTACCGTTAGCTGTTCAGCCCGTTTGTGAAACCGCTAGTCACTTTTAACAGTTTAAAATTCATCAAACCATTAAGAAGTTGAAGTAAAACAACTGTTGTAGAAAAGTTATATAAAGCCAACTTTACGTAAAATAATGAGTATTTTCAGCACTTATAACTTTTCTCCTCCACCATTGTTATGCCGCAATGCCTTATGGGATATAAGGGTGTCTGAAGTCCACAAAAGTCACCTCCAATGCAGACTCGGAAAAGTGGGCGGAGCAAGTACACATCCGGGAATGTGGAGCGTACTTGTTTTGATGCGTTCTTTGAATTGGAACAGTACTTGGACCTCGACTGATGGCGTTTAAAAAATACACAAGAACGCAAGTACGCAAAAGTACGCATATTGAGAAACGGCCCCGGATTAACCCTGAGACCTGCAATGAATTATGGGAACTGACACAACAGGTGAAAACAGGAGGGACCAATCAAATCTTGTCGTTTATTTCAGTGACCTCAGATGTTTCCCTTCTTAGGTCCTCTGACATACTAACTTTGATTCAGTCTGACAGAGTGCTGTAAATAACCACAGTCATTGAACATGACGCAGTCACACACATTCATAGGTTTGAAGTTCTTTATGAGGACTTCGTCTAAACCTGCAAACGGCCTCAAAGTGAGGGCAAAATGTTTTCTCACATTTCCAGCCAGTGTGTTGGTGTGTGTGTGGGGTGTGTGGGTGTGTGAGAGGGAGAGAGGGCGAGAGAGAGAGAGAGAGAGAGAGAGAGAGAGAGAGAGAGAGAGATTTATTAGCTCCAGTTATCAGAGAAAGTTGGTGATGGTGTGTGTTTCTGAGTGTGTTTGAAACAGCTCTGCAGGCATCTGACAGCCTGTCATGGCTAATTCATGAGTCTCTGAGCCACAACAATCGGGCCAACACACACACACACACCCACACATCACCTTTCCAACTCTTGACAACACACACACACATCTCACTCTGTACATCCCACTGTACAGGGGTCAGTATGCTGATTGAGGTGTCATCGCTTTAAATAAACTGCTATAAGCTGTTTGCATCCTGTTCCCGTGGTAACGTGACAAGAGGAGGGGAGGAGTGAGGAAACACAGCTGGATTAAAACAAGAAGCAAAGAAGACAAAGATTGACATCACATGGTCTAAGACAGGCTGGGCCCAGGAAGGAGCAGAGATAGCAGATGGGTAAAAGACTGCGTGTAGAACTGAAGATCGTTCAGAAGAAACTGAACTCAGAATAATCCTTCAGCAGTAAGTGTCTGTGAAGGGACAGTAGATGTTAAAATATGTCAGGAAATCCAAGAATTGGGATCAGAATAGTACTGTCCAGGATTCGTTGGATAAAAACCTTTGACTGGATTTCAGTGGCTGGTATTAATTCTTCATAAGCTTAAACTGTTACTAAAAAGTGATGTTATATTTGGCTCTGAAGCCCTGAAGCCTGTGTCAAGGAAATGGGACGTGTCCAGCTGAAGCCTGGGTTGACATCCATGGGGTTTTTTTTATATTATGTGGCCAAAGACAGACAAGACCCCATTCTGCTGAAATCACGTGACCGCCTCGTTAGATGGTTTGAGTGGCTGAAAAAGCCGCAGGAAATCTAGGGTGTTGTTCAGGATCTGAGGTGATGCTGGGGACCATTACATGCTGGAGATTGATTGAAAGCCCTGCCTTGAAAGAGAAACCCCCAACAGAATAGTAGTTTGTGGACATTTTAACAAAGCATCTCCCAAAAATGAAAAAAATAGGCTACATATAAAACTTGATAATAATTGATATGCTTTATTTAAATTCAGACTTCAGACAACTTTATTTATCCCGTTAGGAAGTTCCTTCAGGGACATTAAGGTTCCAGACACTTAGTCACGTCACAGAGGAATAAGAGAGAAAGAATACAAAACAAAAGAGAGAAAATGTCGGGTTACTCAACAGCATCTAAGGCCACCATGTATGGGTTGGTATTCACCTTATTTTGGGGATTTGCAAGGGCGGCGCCATTTGACTTCCGCTTGTGTTGACATTTGCGGTTGTATCCGCATCCATAGCATGGCGATTTCCACCAGCGTGTCACTGACATGAAACGGTTCTCTAACCACGACTATGATTATTTTTACTGTTAGAAGTCACAACAACTGGAAAAAGAGACGTGAGATCTTGCAACAGCTTTATATCGATCACGGCAAAAAATGGACCGAATATTACGGGCCGCTGTTAGGGTTGTTATCTCCCTGTAAATACAACAAGGAACGCTGTCACCTTCTCCCTCTCTTCTGCTGCTTGAATCGTTTATCTTATACAATAACTCTCCTTTTTTCCTCTTTTAAATCTCAGTGTCTATTTTACTTTGCACTAAATATTCTAATATCACCTGGTCTGTGTAACATCGCCTTTGCAGCATCCTGATCTCAGCGACATGTTATCATGTTCATACTAACTCATACCTCCAAGTCGAACTCATGCAGATTTACTCTGTAGTATTTATTTATTTTATTACTTATAACTCAAAATCTAAATGTGGCAGTCAATTACCAGTTAAGCTTTCATGTTCAGTACATTTTAGCATCAGGGGGATTTATTATGATTTTATTATGAGTTCACGTTTTTCACTTCTTATATTAAAAACCCACCCAATAAAGTCAGTCCACCCACTCGGTGGACTTTATTAATCTCCATATGCATTTTTCAAAATTGTTTGTTTAGTTTCTTCCCAACTAAGTTGCTGCTCCTCGCTACATGGGCAATTATGTTTTTCAATGTAACTGACGAGCCGTAGCTAGCAACCGGAAATGTCAACACATTCCAGAAGACGAGGGTGTTTAAAAATGGGGGGGGCAAAATAAGGTGAATAGAAATATAGATAAAACGGAGCTGTGTCCACTCGTTCAGCTGCTTTTACCATGTTAGATCCATTGTCCGTACTTAGACATACAAGGTTTTCTTCTGTAATATCCCAGCTTGTTAAGGAATCTTGTTGTCCAGCAGCAATGTTTTCCCCAATGTGGTGTTTGGACACAGTATGATGTCTGCAAACATCGAGCTTTGAGCTTAAAGTCCTCAGTGTTAAAATGTACAGTTAGCCGTAGGTATGGGTCAGCTGTGCGGCTTGAAATCCGTCGTGGCCACGAAAAACAAATTATTTTTCAACTCAGTCGTGACTTTTTGTCTGCACTTGTTAAACAGTTGTGGTATTGCCACTTGACTAAAATGTGTGCGGGATGGGATGCTTTACTGCTTATCCAGTGTATTCATCATAGCCAGGAACCCCGGGTTGCTCACTGTGTTGAGCGGCATCATGTCTTTGGCTAAGAATTTAGTGACTGACAGAGTAATGTCATTGTGGAGTTTGTATGGAGTCGTCTTCTCAAACATTTTTGAAATGGACTGCTGTCTCAGGGTCTTGGTCTTGCCACTGGTCGGAGGGACATGACCCTTGGGACACACTGGAAGTGCACCGAAGCACAGCAGTTTCATTTCGGCGCCCATGGTAACAGACATGTCGACCATAACAGGTGCATCAAAGTGCACCAAAACCAGCACGCGCCATGGAGCGATCATTTTGGCTTCTGTTCTGTTTTCTGCACAAGCCACGGCCGAATTTGTCAAACCAGGCAGGTAGTTAAACAGGAACATGAGACAAATCTTTCAAAATAAAACCATTTTCAAAGTAAAACACCCAGATAAGTTTTAAAACCCAATCTCCTTTTAATAGATCTAAGTATATGTCAATCATGTCTTCATCTTTTATTTTGTTTGTTTTATTTAACCTTTATTTAACCAGGCAAAGACATTAAGAACAAGATTTTTACTTACAATGCCGGCCTGGCAAGTGCCATAGGCACCTGTAGGGCAAGTGGGGGAGGGGAACACAAATGAAAAATAAAATAAAAATCAGTAAAACATTTAAACAATTTAAGACATCTTTATTGAAAATTCAAGTGGAAGGATTCACACACAGAAATGTCGGCTTTCTGCTTGTAAATAGTGTGAAAGCAGACCAGATGTGCCCATTGTGGAATTATCAGCTGTAGCAGTACAGAAGCAGGACTGCCTGTCGACTGTGTGTGTCCGAAGTTTAACTAAAAGAGGGGCGGCGTCGACGAGAAAGTCGGCGCGCTGCGCTTCGGTTCGCATGCAATGTGTCCCTAGCATTAGCCATGCAAGTGTCATACAACACTTGCATGGCCCCCACACTGATGATGATGATGTTTTAAAGCAGATGATGTGGGAAATTGCATGATTACAAAATTGTGCAAATTTAAATTGCAATTAAATCACAAATGTGATTAATCGTTCAGCTCTACTTTACACACAATGGGAAGTTAAAATGTGTGTCTGGGCTTTCATAGAGCACCCACCTGTCTGAGGTTAAAATGCACTGAGTGAAATGTTTTTCATATGCACTTGTGACAGTGTGGGGGTCCTGTCACTATGCCTCCGATAGATCATGCACCCTGGCTACTTGGCCACAGGGATGTCTCTTTGGCTGAATGGATAGTGTGCATGAATTTCACCTGGGAGTCTGGGGATCGAATCCCACCTGCGCCCTCTGTTGTGTACCATGCCACATTCTGAAGAGCCGCTGTGTAACTTTGTTTTACTGTTTTACCAATTTCACATAAATTTCTGTCATTTATGTGAATTTGATTGACAATATTCTCTAATTCCTTTCAGATGGATTCACTTTGGTCAATAAATTCAGAATGTCTCCAGTGACACATATTGTGGTGCATCGTGGATTGAATTTATTGCAATATATTGTATCGATTCTTTTATCCAGATTCTTTTATCAGTCCGTCTTGCAACTAAACTTAGAACTTTGAGCAACGCGGAAGAAGTGCAGTCCATCTTGTGTCTAGGTGAGCTTTCAGAAGGAAGGCAGTGATGGTAAAAAGGAAATGATTTCGTGTGTGTACTGTTTGGCTGTTGTTATGTGTGTATGTTATGAAACTGCATTGTTTATTGTCCTTTGTTTGTTCATTGTCCAGTGTGAGCATCTGGCTGAAGTGGTACAAAACAAATTTCAGACACGTCTGACAGTAAAAGGGTGTCGTATCGTATCGTATTGCAGAGTCGCTGTATCATGATATATTTTTGTTATTGTAGGTAAAATATTGTGACAGTATCGTATCGGAGGTACCTGATCCCCACCCCCAATCTGTGGCAGGTGAGCAGCATCACTACCACACCAGCAGGAAGTCCCAGAGCCCCACAGGAAGAAGCTAAAGGAGACATTACAAAATAAAAGCCTAACAAAGACATGACTCCTGACAGGACGAGAAGAGAAGAAACACTCTTCCTCTCCAGCTGAATTATTTTCTCCTCCAGTGAGCAAGTTTAAAACTTCATTTCCTTTGGTTTGTCCTACTGAGTCTGCAGGGATCGTACATAATAAAACAGGAAGGACTCAACAGGCAGAAGACCGTCAGATCTCAGCAGAGGAAGAGGAAGAAAAGAGGTTTCCAGCTCCTAGAAGGAGAAATCTTCTGAGTTTCTGTTTTTCACTCTGACGGTTTATTGCAGAGAGAAAATCGGTCAGATCAGAGGAGATAAATATAGTCCCAATCTGGACTAAAAAACACATCATGAGGCAGCAGTGCAGATACCAGACAGGAGCTTCAGTTTTCATCAAACATCAGAATGAGGAGAAATCTGAGCTGCTGTAGCTGCTGCTGCTCGAGTCTCTGGATGTTTCCTTCTGAGTGTAACACCTGCAGCTGGAAACATCTGGTTGATGAGAGGTCGCCTTCATGGCCAACCTGCCTCATGACAACAGCCTCGCTGTTGACCTGTGGCATAGTTTTACTCAGAGGTGGGTATAAACATTTACATTTACATTTACTTTAGTTCATTTTTACATAAATTGTACTTTTAAAAGTGAATTTATTACAGTTTTTTTTTTTTACTTTTACGCAGATATATTATTTATGAGGAAGAAACGCTACTTCTACTCTGTTACAACGGCATACATCCCGCTCTGTTACTTTAATTTTTGGTCTTAAAAGAGCTCAAATTACAGTTTTGTTTTGTTAGAGAGATACACATGTGAATGTCCCACAAAACAAACGTGGCTTGCTTCAGATTCAGATTCAGAGACTTTATTGTCATTGTACCGGCGTCCCAGTGCAATGAAATTTTGTTTTCAGTACAACTCATCCAAGATTACACAGCCAGTAAACATAATACAAACAAAACCGGGCGGACTGAGGGTGCAGCCACATCAGCAGCGCACCTGTGTGCAGGATGAAAGGGACACACTGGGGAAGAGAGAGGAGGGGGGACACCTAAAAGACACAGGGGACGTATTTTTAGGTGAAAAAAAATACACCTCAATACAGTTAAGCACATATTCAGACAGGTTACAACATCATGCACACATCAGGGGTGGGTGGGTGGGGGGATCTCCCTCCCCAGCGAAGCGAGGTTGCAGTTGGCTATGTCACACGTTATGAGCTACGTTTCACTTCGTACCACCAAACAGGTGTAGCCAGGCAGTCACATGATGGTGTGGTGCACAGGAATTGAAAGAGGGATGGAGGTGATGAAGACTGACTGTAACAACAGGCTGTGGTTCGGAAGTCAACACAGAAGCCTGGAACATTCCTGGCCACACAATGAAGCTACGTTTGCCTTCCAGACGACATAAAAGATCACGTAGCTACTGTCATCCGTGTCGCCCAAACAAGCTGACATGTCAGCTACAAAATCTCAACCTCAAACATTCGTTGTAAAGTTGTAAAAAGTTTAGTTTTATGGACTGTTTGTAAAAGTTTCTGTGGTTAGTTTGACAACAGTTTAATTTTTTGTTGGTCATAAAAGAGTAAATGAGAGACGCAAACCTATCCCCTCCTGGTGTCACGTGACCAGGCTTGCTGCGAAAACAATCCTGCATCATACGTGTGTCTGTGGTAGAATGTAAAGTTTTCTCTTGCGGTTTTTCTTAGATAAATCTCATTATGTCCTACACTGATGTTGACAGCCTCAGTGTCTCAGCTGGAAACGGACATGAAACATCACTGATACTCAGAGAACAGGAGGTGACTGAATATGATGTATTTTGATGGCAAACTGGAGTAACGCAGGCAGACTGTTATTCAGCAGATGTTACAGGGCACGATCTCATGGGTTTCCTCCAGCGAACTAGACTTGAACGATCTGGATTCTCACAGCAGGGGTCCGACAACTCTGCACGGTCTCATGGTTGTTTTCTAAAACAACCATGAGACGTTTTTATTTAGGAAGGCTTTTGGTTGATTTGATGGTGATTGACTGGGTTTATTCTATGTTTCTGTTATATGTTCTTTTAATATGTTATGTTATTTCATTGTACTAATTATTCTTTATGTACAGCACTTTGTGATTTTTATCTGTGAAAAGCGCTTTATAAATAAATTTTACTTACTTACTTACTTACTAAAACTTTTTGAGGACGAAACCGTCGTCATCACGCCGTGACGCAAGTAGAAAGAGACAGCAAAACTCCAGTCCAGCTGGTGGCGTCACCACCTGTTAGAGTGTGATGTCTGTCACTAATAGACAATCTATGCACGTACATGCGTCGTAGTTGATGTTTGTGTAAATGTACTTTGTTAAATGTTGAAATGAAGAACGGCCCCTCGTCAGTGCAGCAGAGCATGCTGACCGAAAGAGTCAGCATGAAGGGAGCTCCGGCGAGAGACTAACAACCGCTGCCAGAGATCCAACACCCCCACCCCCCTTGCGTCAAACGTTCCGGACTTTGCAATCGTGCAGACGGCCTATTCCAACCGTTCCGTTCTGACAACTGTTCCGGACTTTTGGCGCTGTTGCATGGCACATAAAATACGGATCTAATCCCTTTTCTGGACTTGAGAACTTTTTAATCATGACAAACGTGTCCATGTGACCGTACCCTTCAACTCTGGTCTAGACTCTGGTTTCAGAAATTTTGTAATAAAAGACCATGAAAGCCTGAAAACAGTGTTATGAAAAGAGTATTTTATTTAATGTGGTGGATCTTTATTTATGTTAATTTTTTTTTAAATATTAAAATTATTTCATTTATTGCTATTTGATTTAAAATAAATCTGAGGTTACTCCAAAAGTACTCAGTACTTGAGTGGTATTTTCAGTGGGTTCCTTTTTATTTTTGCTAGAGTAATTATTTGGATGACTCCTTTTCACTTGTTCTTGAGTCATATTTTTCTAAAGTAACGGTACTTTTTCTTGAGTATTTTTTGGCTACACTACCCACCTCTGGTTTTCCTTGTTCCTGTGATCTGAGCTGGTGGGAGCATGTAGATGCCGAACAATAGGGAACAAAATGGAGCCTGGAGGAAATCCACGTCATCTGTGTTTGTGATTTGTGTGACCGTTTGCAGCCGAATGCCATCGTGTTTCTTCAGTGATCTCCCAGTTAATGATCGCTGTCTGGTTTGATGTTGCCTGATCTTTCCACTCGGTTTTTGACGAGCAATTTCAGGTCCACACGTCAACTGAAAGTCATATCATCCACCAAGTGTCAGGTCTCAGATGCAGCACCAGAACCAGAACCACTGGCTGTCAGAGATGACGTGAAACTTTATGATGTGAAGAAAACCCTCATAACGATGCTGAATACGTCTCCTCATCCAGCAGCGTCTGAGCGAGCAGTAAACGACAGTTTAACTCTGCATGGAGGCGTCCCACCAGGCTCGCCGCTCTCTGAGGAGAATCCCATTAAATGTCTGGTTTCTGGACTCTGTTCTGATTCTGACGTCGCGCTCAGAGGGAGACGGAGGAAAGTAAAGCCGGGCATGGTCGTGATCTGAATGCTTAATGCTGGGGCATCTTGTGAAAAGCTGAAGTGGAGACTGAACAGGAAGCCAGACGTTCACATGCTGAGGAAGCAGCAGAGGCGACGTTTGGTACGATGGGATGTTCGTGCTTCACGTCTCAGTCTGATTAGTAGTTATTCCAACTTAAAACGAGTGTTGATGTTGGTCTTCCGAAAAAATAATTTATTCAGTAAAAATGAGCGTTATCATGTGGAGGTCAGTGGTGTCTGGACTTGTTTACAGCATCAACACAAAACAACAACAAGAAGCAGGTGTCATGTTTTTTTTTTATTTATTTTTGCATGTGTTGTCTCTCTGTTAAGTTGTCTTTGTGCTGCTTTTGTGTTTTCCTGTGGTTTGTTTCATGTGTTGTGTTTTTTTTTTTTTAATATTGTTTAGATTCTCTGCAGTCTGTTATTATTCCCAACTCATTTGTTGTTTTTTGTTTGTCTGTTTGTATGTGTTGTTTTACTTTGTGGCTTTTCTTTTCCTTTCTTTATTGTAGTTTTTTTTTTCTTTTTTATCTGTTTGAATGCAGTTTTTTTTCTCTTTGTTGGTATTTAGAAGAGTAACAGTTCCTTTATGTGAGTTGTTTTGCCCCTGCGGTCTCTGTGGTCTTTGTAGTCAGTGCTTTATGATGTGAAGAAAACCCTCTTAACATGATAATATGCCCTTATAGGTTTTTTTTTTTTTTCTTTTATCGTGATAAGATGTGCATCAAAACAGAGGACAGGGTGAAAGGGCATGACATATATGTGTTAACATACAGTGGAGAGAAAGGAAAGAAAAGTAAAACAGATCATAAGCGATATCCAGTACACAATTAGGGCAAAACACAAAAAAGAGAGAGGCCTAAATAAATAAAAACATTGAATTAAATATCATTAATTAAGGTATGATGGTGCAGGGGCACTATTGCTGCATTCCATTTACCTCGGAACTGGGAAGTGGGAACTGGGGATGATGTCACACCAGACTAAACTGTGTTCCAGTTCACAGGTCGGAAAACCAGATAGCAGCTTAGCAAAACAGCGTGTTTGCTTTGGCTATTGTCCATTGTTAGCAAGTAGGTGTTGTAGTTCACATATACCACATGAAAAATGTGAATTACACTGCCGCAGCTTCCCCCTACATCTATATAAACCAATACTACATGTACGACTGATTTAATGTAACAAAAATTAGTCAGAACTGTAAATGAATGTAACATAATAAGAGCTTCTACTGCTGCGAACACTGGGCACGGCCATCTCTAAATCTGTTCTCAGAGGTGGGGAGAATCTCCGAGTTCAACTCTCTGCTTCAAGCGTCTGTGTTAACTCCGCCTCCCTCAAATGTCCGACCAATCATACAATACTTCTCGGAGCTCCCCGATAAGCAAGTTCTGTTCGGCTGAGGGGTCGGGAACGAGCCGCAAGCCGTCCTCAATCACGTCCGCGAGAACCAGTGGCGTTGCTAGGGTCTTATGGGGCTCCGAGCAAGAGGCATGGGGTGGGGGCCCAACAAGGGGGTTTTCTACTACGTGTCATTTCATTACAAAGTAAATGCCCAGTCTTGTCATTGCTGTGCAGTACAATTTGTCAGCCCTTGGGGCCCCCTAGAGACAGGGGGTGCAAGCCCCGCCTCTGGCAGGAACAAAATGACGTCATTTTGTTCTTGTGGCCCCAGGAACACGAAGAAAGTTCTGGCTTCTCGTGGAGTATGTAGCAGCCATTAGAGATAAGGTGAGAAGGTCGGCCATCCAGAAGGGACTCAGAGTAGACCAGATGGGGTGGCTCAGGCTTCTGGTCAGGATGCCTGTCTGGGCTCCCTCCAGGAAACTCAGCTGAAAACCCAGAACAAATTGGGGGGACTATGTCTCGTAGCTGGTCTGGTAACATCTGATTCCCTCCTGGGGGAGCTGGAAGAAGTGGCCAGCGAAAGGAAAGTCTTGGTTTCTTTGCTCAGGCTCCTGCCCCTAAGACCTGACTCTGGATGAGTGGTGGAAAATGGATGGATGGATGGACGGATGGATGGATGGACGGACGGACGGAAGGTGTTTATGTCCATTTGATTGTAAGGCAGCCGATGGTACAGCTGATGATATCCAGTAGCAGGCTCTTTAGTTTTACTGCACAACTTTCCACATTTCTCATGTCTTGGTCAGGGACACTAACTGTAGGCTTTGTTCACGTTAACTTGATGCTAATTAGCTTTGACGCAGTTCAGCGGCAACCGGCGGCAGCAAATCAGAGTAGAGGTGTTCTTCGAACAAGTGGGCCCAAAGAAAAACGCATGTGACTTTGGTTCAAAGAACACACTGTCACACTTATTCCGTCATGGATGCCGAGAGGCTGATTACCTGTGTTCAGGCTCATCGTTTATAATGTTCTTCTTTTTGGCTACTGGGACCAAAGTTTTTAAAAAAAGAAAGAAAAAAAAAACCTGCTGGATGTCAAACCTGAAGTCCCACTGGAACCGTCTGTCCAGCCGCAGCTCCAGCACAGCCGAGGAAACCTCCTGCACCCGGCGACGGCGTCCTCTTCAGGTGTTCAGGCAGCAGCAACATCACTGTGATGTCATCCACATCCATGATGAGCTGACATGATTTTAAGGCTTAAAAGCGCGTATTTATAGTCGTGACAGACCATGTTAATGAGACAATGATAACAATTATGAAAGAGAATTAATTTCATTTACTGACCGCGTCACCCCTTTCCCAGTTCTTCCTAAAAGTTTTCCGGCTCCTGGGTGTTTTTCTTTAGGCCTTTAGACCACAGACACACACACACACACACACGTGCACACACACACACGTGCACACACACACACGTGCACACACGTACGGGCGCGCTCCTCAACTCATCTCAGCTGCAGCGCAGCTACATGTGGTGTCTGCTTGTCTTTGAGATCGTGTCATACAGGACTTCGTTCCCTCCCTGTGCAGCGTTTTATGCATTTCTGTGATAAACATATAAACTAGGGCTGGGTCATATCATATCGTTCACGGCAACACCGGTGTAACGTTAGAGAATGATAAGAAAATGAAATATCATGAATGCGCATGGTGGAACGTGCATGCGCACTGCCGTTGTTTTAATACTGTCAAACGCACATGCAGCCAGTCTGGCAGCGACTGAGGAGGAGGAAGGTAAAAATAACGCATTAACTTAAAGCTCGTTCCATCTTCCATGAGAAGCGAGAACTTCCTCTTGTTCTCAAGACCGCTAGAACAAGAAAAAGGTTAATTTTCATCCACGCGAAGCTTCTTCCACAGCGGGGTGGTTATTACAGTAATGCGGCCCAATGACTGTGAAAAACGTAGTTTGTCGCAGGCGGGTGGGGTTACGCACGTGGCGGTGTCCGTGTATCTAAATGCCACGTGCTGTATATATTTTTTATTTACTTACCCCTTCGATCAGCTGTTTGTTAAAGCTACTCGTTTAACTTCACATCAGCGGAAATGTGGAAGTGACAGTTTTCCAAGTCCAGCTTGTCTGAGTTAACCCCGCCCTCCTCGAATGTCAGAGTGATCACTCAATACTAGCCGCGTGAGATGAACGCTCTGCTCATAAATATGATCACGTTCTGCTCAGAGACTCATTATTTTGAACAAGGAAACAGTGAATAAATGCAGGACTAGGGTTCGGTTCTCCAGCTCTGCTATTCATGGTTCTGCTCAGGATATGCAGCCCATTTCCACTGGAAATGCTTTTTTGCTTAAACTAACTGACAGTAAGGGATTTGCAACATCTGCATAGCTGATTTCATAAAAAGTTAAAACTTTAACGCACATCAGAAACAGCTGCTTGTTAAAGTGAAAAGAAATTGTAAATTTTCATTTGCACAAATAAAGTTGTGCAATTTTCAAGTATTTTGCCTCGAGTCAATCATATCGCCAGTTATATCATTATCGCAAATTTGATCATTTATATAGTGATAGATATTTTGGGCCATATCGCTCTGCCCTAATATGAACTAAAAACATGAAATCCCCGTAATGACGCATTCAACATGCGTTAAAACGCAGCGGCTCTACATACTGTAATTGTGAGAAAACGACCAGGATATAGACGCACATTCTGCTCGTTACAGTCGCACAGTTTGTGAATTTATGTTGTTTTTGTGCGGCGACTTTTATACCTTTAGTGTTGGGCAACATGGAAAATAATGTAAAGTTGTTCTACATTAAGTGAAGTCGGTCGGCTAAACTAGCAGGCGAACTGTTGCTGGATTGACTCTACCGGCCAAACGAGACGGGCTGGTGATCCTGCGCAGAAATTCTTCCGTTTCTTTTATAAACAAAACAGAAACAGTGGTGCAGTGCTGACTCCGTCTTTTCTCTATTGCAAAGTTTGAAGCTGGACTCTGAGTTCATTGTCATCACTGCTTTTTTGTGTCAGACATATTTTCGAGTATTTCAAAGTTGTAAAAGTTGAATCCTCCTGTGGTGGAGAAATCATAACGCCACCAGTTGTTTCCTGCTTAATACTGCATGTCATTCCGCTTGTGACAATTAGATAGTGATTTTAATTTATGTCCATGCTCTGCAATTTTTTTTCTCCTGTATTTAATGACCACACAAAACATTCTGCAGCTCTGCACGCTGTAACCGAGAGGGAGGTGAGCAACAGCAACACCGCTGTCAAGAAGTCTGCTTTGCAGCTCCTTTAAATGACTGGTGTGATTTAACGTTGGCGTCAGTCTTGGGCGTCTTTGCCGCTTTTGTCGCTTTTGGTCTGAACATACAGGAAGAGAAAGCAGGAGTTTCTAAACCATTAGTTTTAGAGATGAAGATCTTGTTAGTTATGATCATTTCATGAATTCAGAAAAAACAAAAACACATTTTATGTAAAACATCTGTAAGGAAACCCGAGAACAAATCAAGACACACAGAGATAGATTTCTCTCTTTTCTTTTTTAAGTATTTCTTTAAAAAATATATCTTATGGTGTCAGAAACAAACATATTTTTATGCAACATGATCTCAATAATTTAATTTGTGAATGCACACATCTGTATAAAGCTAACTCAGAGATAACATAACAAGAAAAACTGTTAAAACCAGAACCAGAAAACCTGCAGACCCCTCTTTTGTTCTCCAGTCCTGAACTTTCTCTTGCTTTTGGCTGCAGGGACTTTTTTTTGCTCTGTGACGGATGTTAAAGATGAAAGATGCGAGTCTGATGGGCAGATGAGCGTGGAGAGAGTGACGTCGGTGATTACTGCGTGGTCACGCTCCTGCTGTGTTTCTGCATGAGGAAAGTTCCTCCTTCATCTGAAGACACTGCCTCCTGTTGTGTTTGGGTTTGGGTGGAGAAGCAGCTGACTGGTGGTGGTGGCGGAGATGGACTGGGAGACAAGGCTGCTTCTGTGTTAACTTTACTGTTTTCCAATAAAAGCCTCTTTTCCCAAGATTGTTTTTAGGCCCCAGTGGGATTATAAAAGGCTATTGACTCCCACTAGTAAAAAGACTTTAAACTACTGTGTGAGGAGACGAGTGCAGGCTGC
>JALJCO010000021.1:0-14731 GCA_023101725.1 Atherinomorus stipes
TTATCAGTTCCCAGAGTCAGAACCAGACCTGGATCCGGTCTCTTATCAGTTCCCAGAGTCAGAACCAGACCTGGAGAAGCTGCGTTCAGCTTCTATGCTCCACATGTCTGGAACAAACTCCCAGAAAGTCTCAGATCAGCTGAAACAGTTTATTTAAATCCAGGTTGAAGACCCACCTGTTTTCAGCTGCATTTATGTAGATTTTACTCAAAAGTTAAAATCTGCACGTCTCTGTATTCTCTCTTTTTAATCTTAAATGCTTTTAATTTTGAATAATGCTTCTAATCGTTTTTCTCTCCCTTTTGCTTATAATGTTTTATGTAAAGCACTTTGAATTGTTCTGTACATGAAATGTGCTATACAAATAAACTTGCCTTGCCTTGCCTAGACCAGTGGTTCTCAAACTGGGGGTCGCTGGATCATTGTTAAAAAAAAATAAAAAAATAGAGGCTACATTTATCAAATAAATTTGGGATTTTGGGGGGCTATCAATATTAACACATTGCAAGCAATTAATCTGTGAAATTAACACATTAGTAACCTGAATTTGTCATCATCTCAGTGAGAGAAGCTGATGTTGGGCATGTCTGTGTCTCGTCACAGCAGTGAACCGAATCCACCAGAAAACATTGATCCTCCTCATGTATGAAGTTTCTGATAGTTTTCAAGTCTTACATGGAGAATTTTATCATTGAGTGTCCGGAAACAAAGTTGTTAGAAGTACTACATTAAAAATTCAAATTTGGCACCGTCTCTGTGAGAAAAGCTGAATTTTGGCATTTGGTTGCTTATTCCACAGATGTTAAGATAATCCACCAAAATCCACTTCATCCTCCTTATTTATGACGATTCTGACGGTTTCCAGCCTCATTAAGAGGATGGACACAGGACGACCCGTTAGATGTAATACTCAGCCGTCACGGGGTGGGGTTGGGGATGGGGGGGTCATGAACACCAACCGGTTTTATCCTGGCGGTCGTGGTTCAAAAAGTTTGAGGACCTCTGGATTAGACTCAAAACAGCCACATACATAAGACATCAGTCCTCCTGCAGGTCTCACCGTGGCCGAGTCGGAGGACACTGAAGCTCTGGACAGACATCTAAAGGACCTGGAGATCCAGAGAGCCGCTCTGCTGGACAGGAAGAGTCAATGTGTCCCCCTGGAGGTCCAAACCCGGGTGGATGCTGAGCTGCAGACCACCGAGCACCACAGAGACCGTCTACGCTCGGAGAACGACCACCTGAAGCTCCGGTAAGACCCGAAACCGAGAGCTGCTGCTGCATCGGACCACAACTTCACCACATTTGCATTTCTCCGTCTGCAGATACAAACGTCTGAGGGTGGTGTGGGACCGCCTGAGCGGCTGGAAGGAGGACGAGCAGCAGATTCCTCTGGAGGATCTGCTGGGTTCCATCCTGGAGAACATCAAACACACCACGTCACCAGGTGGCGAAGGGTTAAAACGTCCCCATGTTTCATTAGCATGAAGAGTGTGATGGTCGCCCTCATTTCTGCTTCAGTCTCCTCTGCTGCTGTTTTCACCATTTAACCCTTTAAACACATACATGTACAATTACATGATGTTTGTGTACAATTATCTAAATTTATTTACAGAAAAAATAAATACAGTGAAAAGTAACGGAAAAAGTAACAAACTAAAAGATTTAACTAAAATACAAATAAAATCATATAAATATTAATTAATAACAATTGATTAATAAAATTAATTATTGATAAAATAAATAAAAAATAAAATAATTAAATGAATAAAACAAAATAAACTAAAATAAAAAATGAAAATAAAACAATAAAATAAAAAAAAATTAAAATAAGAACAGATACAAGATAAATTTAAATAAAACAATTAAAATAAAAATAAATCAATAACTACATCATATAAAATAAATCCCTGGATATTAGTAAAAATAACTGATTAAATTGATTAAGATCAGCAGTGGTTTGTTGCAAAGGAGCCACGGCAGAGTTCAAGTTTCCTCCACTTATTTTTACTGAAACATTAATATGTCCTACAGATGATGATGATGATGATGATGATGACGACGACGCCTCCAGGATTGATGCTGAGCTGTTTGAAGACGAAGAGCCAAGCGGAGTGGATGAGTCCAGATTCCTGAAGGACTACCTGGACAGGTGCTGAGCGCCGACGTCTCCTGATGTCGGTGTGAGAGCGGGTCTAACGGCTTCCTCCTCTTCCTCGGCTTCCTCCAGGTTTGTCCAGCTCTTCGATGCGTCTCGGTACGAAGACGCCGCTCTCCACGCTGCCAGGTCTCCTCGCGGAGTCCTGAGGAACCTCGACACCATGGACATGTTTACAGGTGACGGAGATCATCAGTGTGTAGACCACCTCATGAAACTGCGTCATCCCCTCTCATCTCTCACCTGTCCATTCTCAGGTGTGGAGGGCCTCCCAGGCTCGGCCCCGCCTCCCCTCCTATTCTTCTGGGCCCTGCTGGTTACCATGGCAGCAGGTGACCGGCTGTCCGCTCCTCTGTCCCTGCAGGGCGTCCGCTGCTCCCTGACACACGGCAACCTGCAGCTGGTCTTTCACGCCGTCACCCAGAACAAGTGGGTCTGATCCACATGAACCAGAACCTGGTCTGACTCACCTGCAGCTGACGGACCTGAAGCCCAGAAAAATGCAGGGATTACCTGCCGTTTCCATGGAGATCTGACCAACGGAAATTTCATCCAGAAATAATAATAAATAAATAATAATGATAATAATAATAATAATAATAATAATAATAATAATTACTGTCATTATTATTATTATTATTATTATTGAACTAAAAATGATAAATGAATAGTTGTATTTACAGCTAAATTTTCTAACTTCAAGGCAAACTCTTCTGTTTCTCCTCAGACTGACCTTCTCCGAGGAGCTGGGCGACGTTCTTACTGAGCATGCCCAGAAGAACCCCGCTGTGGCCGACATGTGCCTGCCATTGGCCACCAGCTCGTACGAGGCCTGCAGGGCAGACAAGAAGGCGGCACTGAGCATGTGCAGGAGAGGGCTGATCCACAGCGCCGCTGAGCTGATGGAGCAGAGCGAAGGCTTCACGGCAGGTGGGTCTGTGTGCACGTCACCCCCTTCATTTAGAAAAGTAGAGCTCTTTCATCCAGGTGATGGTCAGTGGACCTGGACCGGGAGTCTAGTGTGTAAAACTGCACAGGATCCTTAGTAGAAGTGTCCATCCCAAAACGCCCAAAACCCAAAGTCTGCATCCAGCAAAAAACATTCTGATTCATGAAAATGGTTCAAGCAACCCCCCCGTTATAAATCACACTCTTACTGGAAGTTTGCGCAGATGAGTTTTGTCCCGCCCCCTTACACACCCACATTCTACAAGTATACCCGACTGCAGCCACAGACCCAGAGGCGTGTCATGAAACTGGGCATGGTTTGTACTGATGTGGGCGGGTGGTGGTTAGGGTAGGGGGGGGGGTTAGGGTTAGGTTCCACTCACTCCAACGATGGGCGTGGTTTGTAGGGGGCATGGTTGTAGGGGCGTGGTTTGTAAGGGACATGGTTGTAGGGGCGTGGTTTGTAAGGGACATGGTTGTAGGGGCGTGGTTTGTAGGGGGCATGGTTGTAGGGGCGTGGTTTGTAAGGGACATGGTTGTAGGGGCGTGGTTTGTAGGGGGCATGGTTGTAGGGGCGTGGTTTGTAGGGGGCATGTTTGTAGGGGCGTGGTTTGTAGGGGGCATGGTTGTAGGGGCGTGGTTTGTAGGGGGCATGGTTGTAGGGGCGTGGTTTGTAGGGGGCATGGTTGTAGGGGCGTGGTTTGTAAGGGGCATGGTTGTAGGGGCGTGGTTTGTAAGGGACATGGTTGTAGGGGCGTGGCTTGTAAGGGACATTGTTGTAGGGGCGTGGTTTGTAGGGGGCATGGTTGTAGGGGCGTGGTTTGTAAGGGGCATGGTTGTAGGGGCGTGGTTTGTAGGGGGCAGGGTTGTAGGGGCGTGGTTTGTAGGGGGCATGGTTGTAGGGGCGTGGTTTGTAAGGGACATGGTTGTAGAGGTGTGGTTTGTAGGGGGCGTGGTTGTAGGGGCGTGGCTTGTAGGGGCGTGGTTTGTAGGGGGCATGGTTGTAGGGGCGTGGTTTGTAGGGGGCATGGTTGTAGGGGCGTGGTTTGTAAGGGGCATGGTTGCAGGGGCGTGGTTTGTAGGGGGCATGGTTGTAGGGGCGTGGTTTGTAAGGGACATAGTTGTAGGGGCGTGGTTTGTAGGGTTTAGGGTTGTAGGGGCATGGTTTGTAGGGGGCATGGTTGTAGGGGCGTGGTTTGTAAGGGACATGGTTGTAGGGGCGTGGTTTGTAGGGGGCATGGTTGCAGGGGCGTGGTTTGTAAGGGACATGGTTGTAGGGGCGTGGTTTGTAGGGGGCATGGTTGCAGGAGCGTGGTTTGTAGGGGGCATGGTTGCAGGGGCGTGGTTTGTAAGGGACATGGTTGTAGGGGTGTGGTTTGTAGGGGGCATGGTTGCAGGGGTGTGGTTTGTAGGGGGCATGGTTGTAGGGGTGTGGTTTGTAAGGGACATGGTTGTAGGGGTGTGGTTTGTATGGGGCATGGTTGAAGGGGCGTGGTTTGTAGGGGGCATGGTTGCAGGGGCGTGGTTTGTAGGGGGCATGGTTGCAGGGGCGTGGTTTGTAAGGGACATGGTTGTAGGGGGGTGGTTTGTGGGGGGCATGGTTGCAGGGGCGTGGTTTGTAGGGGGCATGGTTGCAGGGGCGTGGTTTGTAAGGGACATGGTTGTAGGGGCGTGGTTTGTAGGGGGCATGGTTGCAGGGGCGTGGTTTGTAGGGGACATGGTTGTAGGGGCGTGGTTTGTAGGGGGCATGGTTGTAGGGGCGTGGTTTGTAAGGGACATGGTTGTAGGGGTGTGGTTTGTAGGGGGCATGGTTGCAGGGGCGTGGTTTGTAGGGGGCATGGTTGCAGGGGCGTGGTTTGTAGGGGGCATGGTTATAGGGGCGTGGTTTGTAGCGGGCATGGTTGTAGGGGCGTGGTTTGTAGGGGGCATGGTTGCAGGGGCGTGGTTTGTAGGGGGCATGATTGTAGGGGCGTGGTTTGTAAGGGACATGGTTGTAGGGGCGTGGTTTGTAGGGGGCATGGTTGTAGGGGCGTGGTTTGTAGGGGGCATGGTTGTAGGGGCGTGGTTTGTAGGGGGCATGGTTGCAGGGGCGTGGTTTGTAGGGGGCATGGTTGTAGGGGCGTGGTTTGTAAGGGACATGGTTGTAGGGGCGTGGTTTGTAGGGGGCATGGTTGTAGGGGCGTGGTTTGTAGGGGGCATGGTTGTAGGGGCGTGGTTTGTAAGGGACATGGTTGTAGGGGCGTGGTTTGTAGCGGCCCTGGCTGCAGCTAGTACTCACATTCTTCCATAAATGGTAAATTCAAAGTACCTAATGGATATTTCTGTTACAGATGTGGGCCTACCGACATTATTGGCCAATATCGGCGTTAAAGCAACTCTTACCGATGTTGCACTGTTATGATATTTTTCTATGAATGAGTTAGTGGAACTCTGAAATACAAGACAGACCCACCATTAATCAAAATAAAATATTATTCCAATCTCTAAATGAAAACTCCAACCAATCCATGCAGTGTGACGCCTGCCGGGGATTGGCCGAGGGACCTGCCTGTCAGACTTTTACTTCTCTATAGGGAGGCGGAGGGAATGGGGGGTGGGTCTTAGGAGTGTTGATATTCAAATAATCTTGCTGTGCTTTCTGAAATGCAAGATTGGTAAGGGTTGCTTTAAGAGTTGATTGTGGAAAATATTGGTATAGGTTATATCGTTTTACTAACCAAATCTTGCAAGATCCTGTTGTTCCGTTATAAAATATTGTTCCATAAGCATTGGTCCAGCATGTATGTGATCTTGGAAGAACTTAATTTCCCAGCATTCTTTTCAGAGTCATGTGACTACGGTGCAGCAGCTGCTGCTACAGACTGACTTGCTTTGAAGCTGCTGATAATATGTCTGCTAGTATCTGATATATGGTAGTATCTGATACCTGGTAGTATCTGATATATGGTAGTATCTAATACCTGCTAGTATCTGATATATGGTAGTATCTGATACCTGCTAGTATCTGATATATGGTAGTATCTAATACCTGCTAATATCTGATATATGGTAGTATCTAATACCTGCTAGTATCTGATATATGGTAGTATCTAATACCTGCTAGTATCTGATATATGGTAGTATCTATTACCTGCTAGTATCTGATATATGGTAATATCTAATACCTGCTAGTATCTGATATATGGTAGTATCTAATACCTGCTAGTATCTGATATATGGTAGTATCTAATACCTGCTAGTATCTGATATATGGTTGTATCTATTACCTGCTAGTATCTGATATATGGTAGTATCTAGTACCTGCTAGTATCTGATATATGGTAGTATCTGATACCTGCTAGTATCTGATATATGGTAGTATCTAATACCTGCTAGTATCTGATATATGGTAGTATCTGATACCTGCTAGTATCTGATATATGGTAGTATCTAATACCTGCTAATATCTGATATATGGTAGTATCTAATACCTGCTAGTATCTGATATATGGTAGTATCTAATACCTGCTAGTATCTGATATATGGTAGTATCTAATACCTGCTAGTATCTGATATATGGTAGTATCTAATACCTGCTAGTATCTGATATATGGTAGTATCTAATACCTGCTAGTATCTGGTTGTATCTATTACCTGCTAGTATCTGATATATGGTAATATCTGAATACTTGCTAGTATCTGATATATGGTAGTATCTAGTACCTCCTAGTATCTGATATATGGTAGTATCTAACACCTGCTGGTATCTGATATATGGTGGTATCTGATACCTGCTAGTATCTGATATATGGTAGTATCTGATACCTGCTAGTATCTGAAATATGGTGGTATATGATATCTGCTAGAATATGATATTATGGTGGTATATAATATCTGCTAGAATATGATATATGGTGGTATATAATATCTGGTATATGATAAAATGGTGGTATATTATATTTCCTGGAATATGATAAATTATAGAATATTATATATTCTGGAATATGATAAATGGTGGTATATTATAATTCCTGGAATATGATAAATGGTGGTATATTATAATTCCTGGAATATGATAAAATGGTGGAATATTATATTTCTGGAATATGATAAATTATGAATATTTTATATTCTGGTAAGTGATAAATGGTGGTAATTATTAATTCTGTAAGTAATAGATGGTGTAATTAATAAATCTGTAAGTAATAATGGTGTAATTAATAAATCTGTAAGTAATAATGGTGGTAAGTATTAAATCTGTAGGAGATAATTGTTGTAAGTATTAATTCTGTAAGTGATAATGGTGTAATATTAATTCTGTAAGTGATAATGGTGTAATGATGATCTGTAAGTGTAATGGTGTAATAATAAATCTGTAAGTGTAATGGTGTAATAATAAATCTGTAAGTGTAATGGTGTAATATAAATCTGTAAGTGTTGATCTGTAAGTGTTGATCTTGTAGATAATGTGTAAAATATATCACCTAGTAAATATAAGGATGTGGAAGCCAGATGTCGAAATTGACTTCCTGTGGCTGGGATAAGGAGATATTTGTAGCTTTCAGAGTAGAATAAAATTTGGTTTAAAGATAAGAGATAGAAGTTCAAAGTTAAGGTTTGATGGTTAACGGTAGATGTTGGATATTGAGGGTTAGGGTTGAGAATATGGTGATAGGGAAAATAGCCAAAATCCCAAGTGCGTGAGAAGGAAATAAGAGAATAAGAGAATATGATGCATCTGGCTAATTCATCCTCACCGCTCATCCTATTTTTTCTTCGTACGCGTGGCTCAGAGTTCACTTAGAGATACGCACATTTTCCTGTCAAGTTTTGTATTTTATAAATCACAGCTTTTGTGTGTATGAAACAGTTTTAAATGAGACCCCTGGTCTTTACCCTGACAGAGTTGCTGTAGGGGCTCATGGGAAGTTTGACCATCCAGTCTACATGTGGTTTATTAAGCGTAATACGATACGGAACAATCAGCTGTTTTGTTATGTGAGAAGCTCCATGAATCCCAGGTGAATCCTTCCACAACCACCTGGATGTATGACGAGCTAACACACAGACTGAAAGGTTGTGTGTCTGAGATGGTGGTCAGCAGCACTGGAGCACCACAAGGAACTGTACTCTCACCATTCCTGTTCACACTGGACACCTCAGACTTCCTGGACAACTGCCAGACTCTGTAGAAATATCTCTGATTACTCTGCAGAAATACTCTGATTACTCTGCAGAAATACTCTGATTTCTCTGCAGAAATACTCTGAAGACTCTGCAGAAATACTCTAACTCTGTAGAAATACTCTGATTACTCTTCAGAAATACTCTGATGACTCTGTAGAAAAACTCTGATAACTCTGCAGAAATACTCTAAATCTCTAGAAATACTCTAATTACTTTGTAGAAATACTCTGATTACTCTGCACAAATACTCTGTAGAAATACTCTGATTACTCTGCAGAAATATTCTTATGACTCTGTAGAAATACTCTGATTACTCTGAAGAAATACTCTGATTACTCTGCAGATATGCTCTGATGACTGCGAAATACTGTAATGAGTGCAGAAATATTCTGATGACTGTAGAAATACTCTGATTACTCTCAGCTGAAACCTACAACACAAACAAATAAAACCTCAGATTTAATCTGTGAAACTAGAAGATTCATCAGACTGATGGATCTGAAAGCAGTTCTGATCCAGACCAGAACCAGCAGAACCAGGAAGCTGTGGTTATAAAAACATCTCTCTCTCTCTCTCTCTCTCTCTCTCTCTCTCTCTCTCTCTCTCTCTCTCTCTCTCTCTCTCTCTCTCTCTCTCTCTCAGATGACTGTATGTGGGTCCTGTGTCACTCGCCCAGCCTCTCCCTCCTCCAGCTGTTGACGGCGCCTCTGCGGGGCCGGGCGGCCATCTTGTCAGTGGGCGGGGCCTGCAGGGCTCTGCTGGCGGACCCTCAGCATCAGCAGCTGGCACTGCAGCTCCTGGACGGCTTCATCAGCCGAGGAAGAGGTCGGTACCATACTCTTTATTTAACTATTCACTTCTAAAACTAGTATTTAGAATACATTTGCATTTACATCGGCTTTTTATTCTGTTTTTATTGTTGATTTATTTCACTCAAACACATTTTTTATTGACTCCTTCATGTTTATTTTTCTTTCACTTGTTTCTTCGGTTGTTTGATCCTGATGTTTTTCTTGTGTGTTTATTATGAAAAACCTTTGTGCTGCTTTTATGGATGAAAAGTTTTTTATAGCTAAAACCTGACTTGATGAAGAGAAGTGTGACCTCACCGTGTCTCCGTCCTCTCAGACGTGTTGGAGGACGTAATCCTGGGGGACAGCGGCTCCTCGGTGGACGTCTGGAACGATGTGGTGTCTCTCTGCTCCGAGCTGAAGCGGGAGGACCTGAGCCGGGCCGTGAGGTCCATCCTGCTGGATCAGAGCGGGACCGGAGTCCGGTCACCAGACCTGGTGGGAGCCCGGCTCATGGAGCACGTCTTTATGTGAAAACTGGACTTGGAGGTCCAGCTTCTTTCATCATCATCATCATCATCATCATCATCATCATCACATCGGCAGGTCTCCATGAATGTTTCTGGACCATCTTTAGCCGGGTCAAATAAGACCCGCCTGGTTCCTGGTTCTGTTTATGAGCAAAGATGAGGCGTAAATCTGTAGATCTGGTTTATCATAAACAGGTTATATGTTGTTTTCATAGAAGCAAAACAAAAACAAAAGAAAAGTGTAATTAAAACTCCAGCAGACGATGTTTCCCACACTGCAAAAACTCAAATCCTACCAAGTATATTTTTCTTATTTCTGGTCAAAATATCTCATCACACTCAAAATAAGACAAAATGACCTAAAGAGAAACATTTCAGTGAGATAAAGGAACTTGTTTTAAGACAAATGCATCTTATTAAAAGAAATCTTATCAAGAAAATTTCACTTGTTCTATTGGCAGATTTCTTTTTTTTTTTTTTTTACTTATTACAAACAAAAAAAAATCTTGTCTACTCATGAAATAAGTTTTTTTTAAAAGATTGTTTTGCTTGTAATATGCAAAAAATGTTCTGCCCATAGAACAAGTGAATTTTTCTTCATAAGATTTCTTGAAATAAGATGCATTTGTCTTAAAATAAGTTCCTATGTCTCACTGAAACATTTCTCTTTAGGTAATTTTGTCTTATTTTGAGTGTGATGAGACATTTTGACTAGAAATGAGAAAAATATACTTGGTAAGATTTGAGTTCTTGCAGTGTACTGTGGACACATCCTGACCAAAAGTACAGATTTGCCTTTGATAAAACGAGAAAGATCTTTGTAGATAAACAAATAAATTATCAGAATATCTTCTTTTTTCTTTTTTTTTTAAACCTGTGATCATTTTTTTGCTTCTAAATCGTTTAAATAAAAGTGGTTTCATGTTGCGTTCATGGTCCGGCTGTCTGATCTTAACTTTGACTTCTCTCAGCTTTGAGACTGAACTGTGAAGCCAAACAGCTTCCATCTGGTCCTCGTGCTCCCATTTCACCATCATACAGGTCTCTGAATCAAACCAGGCCCCCATCAGCATTTTCTGTTTTGTGCTGGGGGGTTTCCAGGAAGGACGTTTAACAGATGCTGAGCTTCAGGTGATAAATCCTCTAACATCTTAACCTGCTATGACTCGGCTATCTCGGAGTTACTCATCCTCTCTGAGAATGGATGAAAAGAGAAATATTATAATAAAAAAAAGCAGAACGGCTGCACCACCACCCGCTGGATGTTAAACAGTAGCAATTATTATTTTATTTTATTTTATTTTACTTTATTTTATTTTATTTTATTTTATTTTATTTTATTTTTATATTATATTATATTATATTATATTATATTATATTATATTATATTATATTATATTATATTATATTATATTATATTATATTATATTATATTATATTATATTATATTTAGGGGTGGGCACATTAACACATCAATTTATTAACCCTGTTAAATATTTCATAATGCATTAGCTGTCTTAATGTGAGGCTGAAATTTAAGTCTGGGTGCAGGACTAGTCCCAGGTTTCTGGCTTGGTTTTTAGCTTTTAACTTGGAAAATAAACGTAAATGTATTTTTTTTTTCTGATACCAGTATTTTTAAAGAATAAAAAAATCTTGCACGTAACTGTAATTAATTGCGATTTCATGCGATTAATCACAATTACAAATTCTAATCGTTGCCCAGCACCAATTTTATTTTATGTTATTTCATTTTATTTTGATTTGTTTTGTTTTATTTTATTCTGTTTTATTTTATTTTATTCTATTTTATTTTACTTTGTTTATTTAGTTTTATTTTATTTTATTGTTTTATTTTATTTTATTTAATTTTAGTTTATAGACCAGTCCAGAGACATGATCCTTTCAGCGTGTCCTAGGTCTTCCCGTAAAACTCTGAAATATCCAACATCATATCTTTTATAAAGTAATGCGAGTCCCATTAACATGTTTCTACACTTTTCCTGAACCACATGGAAAATGTAATGACTGCATAGAACCGTGATTCTTAACTCTTGGTTTACTGTTGCAGTATTCCTGCTCATAAATATTTAGTCTGACATTTGTTTTAAACTTTATTGAAACGTGGCGTGTTTTACAGCCAGTCAGCATTCGTTGATAACAACGTGTGCAAATTTTGATACAAGCATTAAAATTGGCACAGTTGCTCTCTAAAGCCTAAGTTAGTCAGCTGAGCGCAACAGACTGACATGAAATAATAGGTTTAGGCTCTATTTGAAAAAAACTGCACAAACAATTGAGACTATTTTTGTCTAAATTTTGACAATATGGGAACTTTTTGTATCTTAAAAACAAAAACAGCATAAACAATGGAGACTGTTTCCACTGCGGTGAGGTTGGGGGCTGATAACTGACTTCACAGGCTACAAACCAGCCTTTTCCAGTCTGAATCCACTGGCTGGTTCAAAACTAGATCTGGGGTCCTGCAAGTTGCAGCCCTCTCTACCTCCAGTAACCAGCCAGTTCTATGTTAACTGTCTTTGAGAAATACCAACGATCAGGTGCTGCTGGGATTTGAACCCAGGATCTCCTGTTTACAAGACAGGTGCTTTCACCAGCTAAGCTACAGCACCTTGTCTCTACACACCAGACCGCTGTTTGGCTGGTGCGCTGACTCACTCAGTACACCACTGATGACGTAGCAACACTGCTGCAGTCTTATGTTTTACAGACAGTTGATGGAGATGCAGCATGAACTGGGAACAAAGGAGGGTCGACCGGTAAAACAATCGAATGCAGAAAGTAAAACTGAGAATGTTTGCTCCTCCATGGGTTGGGCTAAGGGGGGGGAAGGGAAAGGGGGGGGGGGGGGGGACACACCAGACCATCACAGCACAACATATTAGTGAGAGGTTTTAAACACAACCCCAACCCCACCTCCACCCCGGAGAATGGGGTCACCCACCAGTGATGCATGACAAATGAAAAGGAGGAAGCAGAAAAAGCTTGGCTGTGAACCATGAGGAACAAACGTCTGCTTCCTGGGAACAGGCAGGAGCTGATCACGCCGGGCTGGGTCACAAGAACTGGAACTCCTCAGGACCCCAGATACTTCCAGGTATGATGCCATGTTCAGCCATGTGCAGGATCTGCTGTCAAAGAACTTTTGAATGTAGAAATGGGCAGTTAACTAGTTTATCATCCAGACGGCTCAAAATAAGGAACAGCTTGAATCGTAGGAAGTTCCTGCAGCATTTATCCAGTTGGTTCTACGTCAGGCTAACTTTCAGTGTTGCATCACATCGGAGAAAATGTCTCCTCTAGCGAACAGGTGCTGCTGGGATTAGACCCCAAGATCTCCTCGATACAAGACGTACGCTTTCAGCAGCTAAACGACAACATCTGCTCCCATCAAGACAACCTCTCGTTCAAGGAAGGCCTTGCAGATTCCAGCAGGACGTACAGAACCACACACTGCATCCATCACAACCGGGCTGAAGTCCGGGTGCTGAACTGCTCTGCCTGCAGTTCAGATCCTTCACCAAGAGACACATTTGGAGCATCATGACATCAGATATTCAGCAACCAGGTCCAAGACTGCTGAGCAGCGAGAATCCTGCATCAGACCAGAATGGGACAAAATTCCTCTCCTCAGACTCCAGAACCGGTTCCCTCACCTCCCAGACCCAGACGTTTACAGACCGATGTTAACAGAAGAAGAGATGATACTACACGATGGTAAACATCACCCTGGAACTACATTTTACAGACGTGTTACTACACGATGGTAAACATCACCCTGGAACTACTTTTTACAGACGTGTTACTACACGATGGTAAACATCACCCTGGAACTACTTTTTACAGACGTGTTACTACACGATGGTAAACGTCACCCTGGAACTACTTTTACAGACGTGTTCCTACACCATGGTAAACATCACCCTGGAACTACTTTTACAGACGTGTTACTACACGATGGTAAACGTCACCCTGGAACTACTTTTACAGACGTGATACTACACGATGGTAAACATCACCCTGGAACTACTTTTTACAGACGTGTTCCTACACGATGGTAAACGTCACCCTGGAACTACTTTTTACAGACGTGTTCCTACACGATGGTAAACATCACCCTGGAACTACTTTTTACAGACGTGTTACTACACGATGGTAAACGTCACCCTGGAACTACTTTTACAGACGTGATACTACACGATGGTAAACATCACCCTGGAACTACTTTTTACAGACGTGTTCCTACACGATGGTAAACGTCACCCTGGAACTACTTTTTACAGACGTGTTCCTACACGATGGTAAACATCACCCTGGAACTACTTTTTACAGACGTGTTACTACGATGGTAAACGTCACCCTGGAACTACTTTTACAGACGTGATACTACACGATGGTAAACATCACCCTGGAACTACTTTTTACAGACGTGTTCCTACACGATGGTAAACGTCACCCTGAACTACTTTTTTACAGACGTGTTCCTACACGATGGTAAACGTCACCCTGGAACTACTTTTTACAGACGTGTTCCTACACGATGGTAAACGTCACCCTGGAACTACTTTTTACAGACGTGTTACTACACGATGGTAAACATCACCCTGGAACTACTTTTTACAGACGTGTTCCTACACGATGGTAAACATCACCCTGGAACTACTTTTTACAGACGTGTTACCACACGATGGTAAACATCACCCTGGAACTACTTTTTACAGACGTGTTCCTACACGATGGTAAACATCACCCCTGGAACTACTTTTTACAGACGTGTTACTACACGATGATAAACATCACCCTGGAACTACTTTTTACAGACATGTTACTACACGATGGTAAACATCACCCTGGAACTACTTTTACAGACGTGTTACTACACGATGGTAAACATCACCCTGGAACTACTTTTTACAGAAGTGTTACTACACGATGGTAAACGTCACCCTGGAACTACTTTTTACAGACGCGTTACTACACAATGGTAAACGTCACCCTGGAACTACTTTTTACAGACGTGTTACTACACTATGGTAAACATCACCCTGGAACTACTTTCACAGACGTGTTACTGCACGATGGTAACATCATCCTGGAACTACTTTTACAGATGTGTT
>JALJCO010000023.1:0-27500 GCA_023101725.1 Atherinomorus stipes
AGGCCGGATTATCCAATGGGCATTCTGGGCACAGGCCCAGGGCCCACGCCCACGTGGGGCCCACTGTTAGGAAAAGAACAGAATCAGATCAGAGGCTCCGCTTGGCAGAAATACATGTAAATGCATCGGTACTCCAGCCAGTAGGGGGCCCCAGAGGACTAACTGACTATGAATACTACAGAGCAGCAGCTCTCTCAGTGGGGAGTTTGTTACTAGACTGGTTGACTGGTGGAGAACTCATGAAAGCAGGCCCACCGCCACCTCTCGGTCTGGTTTCCAGTAGCAGCGCCTTTTAAACTGGAAATGCTGCTGGCGAAATAACATAAGGTACGTTAGCTAACGTTCTTACAATGACCGTAACTCTTCGACCTCTTACGAAATTGACGTAATTTCAGCAGATTCTGAAAGCTGAGAAGCGCAGCTTTGCGCTGATACGCAGCACATTACGGTAAAGACACCGGTGTCTGCGCTGTGTTCAGTTGTGCAGCGGTGAGAAAGAGGATCAGAGTTGTAAATAATAGCGTCTTTCTGGAAGTTTGTTGTGTCGTTTGCACATATTATGACATAACTTTAAGGGGAAAAAATGAGACAATCTAGACAAATGCAAAATTTTGTCACCCAGTGACAGAAAATAAAGTTTATCTCATTTTATGAGGAAGAAGAGAGCTCCTGCTGGATCTGAGGATGAGGATGAGCAGCAGCTGTACACTAGATATTTATTCTTACATTATGTAACACCATTTATTTTCAATATCTGGGGCAATTTTTCTTATTGGCTTTGACTAAAACTGCTGTATAATTTTCTATTTATTACCTCACTGTCTTAAGTATCACTTTTATTTTTATTATCTAGACCTAAAAATAATCTTGAGAGAATACAGTAGTAGTTTCAGTTTTTCCTTGAAAAAGGGGCAGAGGAATTCACACAGAAGATATTTGTGGGAGATTTATTAAATTAATTATTGAGATTTATTGATTTAAAAAAAGAGGAAATGGACCAGGTGGACCGTAACTATTAAACTGGTAAGAGCAGGTTTATCTAATGAGGACAAGTTTTCTGCATGTTGATGGGAAAAGACAAGAAAAACAGGAAAAACTAAACAAGACAGGTTGATGGTGGTATACAGAAGCTCATTCAGGTCTGAGCAGCTCCGTTTGTCCTCCTGTTGAGTTTCCGGTTGTCATCATGTTGAAGATAAAACAGAACTTTGAATATATCAAGTGAATGCTTATTCATCAAAATAGGAATGCTGAGTTAAAGAATTTATAGAAAATAAATGACTCCAGTTCTTTCTGAAGTCAACAATCATCTCTTAAGTTGTGTTTATGTTGAAGATGAGCTGATTGTTTCTGCACCATCTCACCAAGTGACCGAGCAGAAATGGTGAGAGTACAGTGCCTTGTGGTGCTTCAGTGCTGTTGACCTCCATCTCAGACACACTGTGGTCTGTTTGGTAGCTGGTCAGAAATCCAGGTGGTGGAGGAGGAATCCACCTGGAACTGATGGAGCTTCTCACATACTGGAGCAAAGCAGCTTAATTGTATTAAAAACACTTTAGAAATCCAAGAACATGACCCTCAAAGTGCTGCCTGATTGGTCCAGATGAGAGTGGGATCTCTGAAGCAGGTAGATGATGGTGCTTTCAACCTCAAGAACATTATGATATGCAAACTGGAACGGATCCTGAGATGGTGACTGCTTACTGAGGTGAGCCAATGACAGTTTCTGCAGGACTTTCATGATGTGACATGTGAGGACAGCTGGTCTGTAATAATCTGGTTCTGATAGTTTATTAAAACATAAGAGGAGGACAGAGAAAGACAGAGATAGGAGGAAGACAAAAAAGATGCAAGAAACTCAGGTAGTTACATCCGCTGTAGTTTGATCGCAGTGTAGTGTCTTCATGTTGTTGCTGCCAGCTGAGAAATGTTGTTTTACAATAACGCAATGTGAAATCTGAATGATAGACATTATATACAATGGTCCTTTTGGTTGTGATTGGAGGGGCCCTTCAAGACTTTGTGCCCAGGGGCCCCTGCTTCCTTAATCCGGGCTTGCCTTGAGGGCTTTGCCTGTGTTGTCGGACTCCTGATTTACAAGACAAGTGTTTTTATCGTGGTAAGCCAGATCAGGCAAGTCGCCGGCACCACAGTTCTCATATATCTTTGAACAGAGATTGAGACAGATTGTAAAAACCAGGAATCCCTAATCTAACGCGATTTCACGTATTACGCTGCCTTACATCAACTTCTAGAAGATGGACATACTATGAGACTTGATTGCGGGAGGTACAGTGAACGCGATATTTTCCAAATTCCCTGGAGGATTCTTCACTGAATCCATTGTGCTCGCGCACCATGATCAGGAAACCAGCAGTCCACTATGATGGCATAAACACACAGGTGGGTGACATGCCCGCACTAGGGATCAACTGATACAAACTTTTAAGGGCCAATACCGTTCTTTTTTTCATCAGCTTCAGCCGATAAAACTCGCTGATATTTGGGGTCGATACTGCATTTGACCCTAAAATTAATACGTATAACAAAGGACACAATGAAAACTAAGACTGTCGTTTGAATCCATGGAATCGTTCCTCTGCCTGTCTAACAATTCCATAAACCTCGGACGCATTTGCGCAATGACGTCACGTACGCGTCTACCCTCATGGCGTTGCAGCAAACGTGCTCCAAAGTTTGGTTGTATTTCATTGAAAAATATGGTATAAGCGCGAGTTACACGTATGGAACGTTGATCAAATCAGAGGGAAGAAATACCTCCAACATTTTGCCACACAGCAGTTAGTTTGTCGGAATATAAAGCCCTTCGTACGTTACTAAGCAACTGTGGTGGCGCGCGGTGGTGAGCCTCAGCACGTCTTCCATCTGAAACGTTGCAGGTAACGTAAAACTCCCGCTGACTGTAATAATGTTAAAGGTTATTCAGAAAGTATTGTGCTATGTCATATTAACCTTTAGTCTTTAGTTTATTTTGAACATGTGGAAAGCAGCAGCATCTTCTGTCAGTGTGGAGTGTGTACTGCTGTGTACTGCTCTGAAAATTATAAAATATCTGACAAATGAAACGAAACACACATACACAAACATATACATACATATTTACACACATAATAATAATTTAAATTTAACATGTTCGAAAGGAGTAAAAAGTCTAACTTATTTAGTCTTAACTTATTTAACTTATTTAATCTGTTCTCTTTAAGTCCTAAAAGATCTTGTATCCTTCATCAAAAGGTAAACATGCCATTTTTTCTGCACCAAAATTGTTGCTGTACAAAAGTTGATCACTGCAGTTGTATTTTATGAGTTATTTTTTAACTGAAGTCAGCTGTAAGCTGAAGTTGAGTGCAAAAGGTTGATGCACATTTAAAATGAAAGAGTAACTGCACCCAAAGTCATTCTTACTATATTTCATCATTCAATGAAAATCTGTAAGAGAATCAATAAGGAATCAAATCGAAAAGTTGTATCAATAATGGAACCAGAATCGCTAAATTCTTAATTCCCATCCCTACTCTTAAGATAAAAAAGAAACAAAGCACTTCCATTGAAATTGTTACAGAGAAACAGTGCACATGTAAACAAATATTAAATAGAAACATTAATCTTGTAATGAATATATATAAAAGAAACAAGGCACTTGTAAGAATATCAAAATACTGTATATGAAAAACGACTGCCTGTATAGACGCCTGTCTGTAAATTATGCCGAGGTGGGGAATCAGCCAACATACCTGCCGTATCAGCTGATGCCGATACCAGTAAGAAATGGAAATATCAGCCTAAAATATCGGCCGGCCGATGTATTGGCCTATCCTTTGTCTGCACATCCTCTGAGCATCTACGGGGGAGGGGTGGGTGGGTGAGTACAATAACAGTGGGTTGTTGCAATCCAATGTCAAGTCTGAGTAAGACAAATTTCTAAAGCGGATACAATTTTTTTTCAACTTCCAATTCCAAAAAGGTTAACAATAATAAGCCAGGACACGAGACAGTGGCCACATCCTTCTCATGATGCAGCAGCAGATGGAAGTGTGATGAAGAGTTAAAAGCAGAGCAGCTATGATCAGCAGTGGCAGCGGTTTATCCGTTAATCCCAGCTAGCTTCAAAATCTAAAAACTTTCACATCCAAAACTGGACAGGGTTGAACGGGAGCTGTCCGACATGAAGGATATTGAAATCACGGCTGGGATCGTGGGATAGAGGTGTTTGCAGTGCCATGTTTACTTTATGGCAAATACAAATTATGTGTTTAAAATGAGCTCCATGTTGCATTCAAGGCCGGACACAGTAGAGTTCCTATACTGACTAGTTAACCTAAAGGGTTTTGCTTATTCGTTTCCAGTCACTGGACCAGTTGCTGTGGTTGTCGATGTTTCACCGCGAGTTTGCAGCAGCAAATTTGTCAAGTGATATTTTTTAAGTCGTGTTTTAATTCCAAACCATCAACAGATGTAGGAGGAGAAATCAGTCATAGCAGCGCATGCCCTGCTGCCATCACGGGTCCCGACCGCTGTGGAAAGTATCACTCCTCACACGTAAATGGAGATGTTAATTAATTCCTCCAAATGCAATTAAATTTGTTTTGTGCTGGTGCCTAATAACCTCAATTACTTTAAGCCTCAGGAAAATAAAAGCAACCAAGTGTTAATCTTTGCAGTAGTCCTTTTAAGCTCCCTTGTCATATTTCTGTATAATTAAGTTGGACTAGCTCCAAGTTTGCTTGTGTTTTTTTTTTCTTTAAGCTCGGCAGCCCCACGCATCAGTCGTTCCTCTGTCATCTTTCACTGCTCACAATGGCTTAGTGCCCACACTGCAAACAGCTACACACCACCAGCCGCTGCCAGAGGAAAATAAAAGGAAGATTACACAATGCCCTGCGATGTGTTTTGTTGTAGACTGTGCCCTAAGACAACTGGCTTTTGAGGATTAGAGACTAAAGGTTTAGTTTTTACCCTGCTGTCAGGCAAAGTTGAAAATGTCATCCCCCCCAAGACAGCCAATGTAAATTGGGTCTTTTATCATTAGATGAGAGTATTTAACAATTTGTGCTGTATCTCTTTTTCTTTATACACTTTAAAGGTGAATTTTGTAACTTTAAACTCCTAAAATGATCAGAGCAACGGAGTAAGGTTTTACCAAAGCAGGTGTGTGTTTTCTTTCCATTTCAAGATCAATACATTCATACATTCATTTGCAAATCTTTTTTTTTTTCTCAGTTCAACTAAAAGGAAGAAAAGTCCCAATGATGCCCCCAAGCAGTGGCCAGCGGTGGCCAGTGCCCCCCTAAATAAAAAGCTGGCCACCCCTTCAAAACTTATATTTTCAAAATTATTCATACTCTCCAATTAAAGACACAGAACGTAACTTTTAGACCTTAAAAATATGCATTTCTGACTCGTTTTGATGGCGCACCAACACTCATTATGCACATTTTCAAGCCGTCGCTGCCCAGAGGCGCCCAGAGGTTCAGAAACGGGAGTATGTAAGTTTCCGGCCCGGGACAGGGCTGTGACGTTACTGCCGACTATTGGCACTACGTCACTTACTAACAAACGGGCATGGACCAGATATGAACACAGCCGGTGTTCTGAACGCGCATCATCTCGGATTTGAACTGCCCATGTTGCTAGCAGTTAGCCTTTAGCAAACTCCGACCGCAGCTTGACCTAGATTCTCCAAATAAGGTCATAGCGAAATAAGGTGTAGCCAATCAAAATGAAGTCAACGTGGTCTCCGGGTAAAGCTCCATATCATCACCGGACCCAACTGTATTACTGAGGAAGTGAAGTCTGGCGTTTCAAAACAATACTCCGCTGTAAAAAATGCCGTTTTTTTCTTTGGAGTATTTACATATAAAGTAATGCCAACAACATAAACTAGTTTTTAACTGTTATGTCATCACTCCTTTAAAGAAAAGGCTTAATTCACAATAATAATTCAAATAAAAGGGAAACTAAAGAAAGTAATGATAAATAAAAATTTACAAAATTATAGTTTAGTGAAATAAAATATTGCTTTTGAATTGTGGTCGAAAATCTTTCCATCCGCCTGTCTTCTGGTGATTATCCGGGTTCGGGTCACTGGGGCAGCTGTGGCAGGGGAGAGGGCCACAGCTGCCAGCTTATCGGGGGGGATCCCGAGGCATTCCCAGGCCAGCTGGGAGACGTAGTCCCTCTAGCGTGTCCTCTTGGGTCTTGTCCTGGTGGGACCTGGAACACCTCACCAGGGTGAGTCCCTCCCAGATGTCCAAGCTCCTCACCCTCTGAGGGAGAGCCCGGCCACCCTGCGGAGGAAACTCATTTCGGCCGTGGTTGAAAATATTTTTTTTTAAATGAAACTAAAATGTACCAGACACATTAGCACTTTTCTCATGAATAGTGGACCAACATACCTGCCAACAGGTGTAGAAGTATTTTTGTACATTACAGAAAACACCTGATTGCAGTGATTACCTCAAAATGTTGCTCAACAAAATTATAGCTTCAAAGCCCCATTGTGCTTTTTTACTTGTTTATTTTTGTTTGTTTTTAATATTTCTGTTGAACCACAATTCAAAATCAATGTCTTGATTTTCTCAGAATTTTTATGTATTATTGCTTTTGTCAATGTCCACTTATTTTACTGGCAGCTAATTTTTTTTCTGTCTGTAATTGGAGGGTATAAATAATTGTGAGGACGACTGTATGTACTATTAACATTGTGCAGCATGCTTTATGTTTGAATGTCAAAATCTTTGTAAGCTAATGAAAATAAACAAATAAAAAATATTACACTAGACCTACCATTTTGTGACCATTAGTGTTTTGCCGTTGCTCTGTGGGTGGCCCTAAAAGTCCTGATTCTTTCTGTTGCCTGATTATCACTTTCACTTTGTCCCGAATTCATGGAAAACTAAAGAGATTCAGCTTGATCAAATTTAATATTTGATTTTCCAAAAGTAACCCAATATTTACATTATAGTTGATGATGAAGGTTGGAAAGAAATTTTTTATTGTATATTTCAGCATTTATTTTAGGTTTTAGATGACAAACTGTGACTTTCAAGTTGACAAAATTCACAAAAGTTAGTTCTGATGTTTATTCAATCCCTTGCTACCAATTGAAAAACTTCATTTAAGTTGGTTTATCATATTTTTTTGAGTGTGCAGTTTACAATATATAATTAGCTCAGTTTTTAGGCAAGTCAAGTTTATTTGTATAGCATATAGGATTGTCAAAAATATTGATTCTCCAAAAAGTATTGATACACAAACACTACTTCTGTTTATGATACTAATTTGCTATAGAGTTTGAAATTTTAGTATCGTGACAACCCGAATAGCACATTTCACATGCAAGATAGTTATTATTCTTATACACACACACACACACACACACACAAATATATATATATATATATATATATATATATATATATATATATATATATATATATATATATATATATATATACATACATACATACTGTTTATATCTATTATTTAATCTTTGCTGCTGAATACAGTATCTTCCCAGTGGTGATGTAGGTAATGTACCTGGAGCTTCTGCTGTTATTTCCACGTTTTTCACTAACTGCTCCCCGTCTCTAAGCTGTCATCTGTGTAGCCAATAACGTAACACAGCTGGATGTAGAAATGATTATGGTTAGAAAACACGGTTAGGTCTGAAATACATTCACATTTTAGAACCAGGTTGGATATTCTCTGGATGTAATTAGAGGTTGTTTCTGGCTGTATGAACAAATTTCCCATTAAGGTGGACAGTCCAGCCTTTTTTTTTCCCTCCTAATTATCGGTATCCTGTCATAATGATTTAATTACACTTCACTGTAAGTGTATGCAGTTTCAGTTGATTTTTTTATGTGACATGCAACAGACACAGCGCAGCTACTAGCCATTATGTCCCTTTGGCACAACAGTTTTGTTCCTAAAAGCTGTGAATCAAAAGTCGCTTTCAGACTTGCACTGTAGAATATTTGCGGTGGTCCATCTGCTTTCTAAAGGGACGAGAAGCAGGAGTTGTGATAGAATAAACATGCATGTCCAGTTTTTTTATGCTAATGGGTGATGAAGTATTAAAAACCAAAAAGAACGAGCCCACCCACGTCTCTCTCCATAAGTGCCATGAGCCTCTAAAAAAGTCCCTGTCCTGGTTTAGAAGAATTTACCATCATGGGGAAGACTGCTGATCTGACAATTGTGCAGAAAACCATCATCGACTCCCTGCACAAGGTGGGAAAGACACAAAAAGTGATAGCAAAGGAAGCTGGATGTTCTCAGAGTGCTGTTTCAAAGCACATTAATGGGCAGTTAAGTGGAAGGAAGAAGTGTGGAAGAAAACGGTGTAGAAGCCGGAGGGCTGATCGCAGGCTGGAGAAGATGGTCAGTGTTAAGTTCTCCAGTCTGTGATGACCTGTGGATCCATGTCAGCTGCTGGTGTTGGTCCTCTGTGCTTCATCAAATCCAGCATAAATGCAGCTGTCTACCAGGACATTTTGGAGCACTTCATGCTTGCTTGAGCAGACCAGCTGTATGAGGATGCAGACTAGGGATGGGCAATATCGTATCGTTTGTGATAATACCGGTAGTTTTTTTGACACCGGTAGAAAATGTAATACCGTGATAACACATGATCTCGCATTTTTGGCCTGATGACGTCATTCAGTCACACCTCAACCCGCAGCATCTGTTTCCCCATCATTGACTCAGTCGTGACGGCTATATTGTTCGTGCCACACAATCCTGGGAAATAAATCATTTTTCATGGACATCAAAAATGTTAACTGAAGCTGCATTGCTGCCTCACAGGAAGGATAAGTTGTCAGAAATCCGTGGAGAGAGAGAGGGAGAGAGGCAGAGCCCACAGGCAGGTAAACTGCTCCAGCATCTGACAAGCTGATTACGTGTGGAGTCCAGGAGGACGGACATCTGTGTGTTCTGAAGAATCCCTGAACACCCGGTCCTCCAGGGTGGCCGGCGGCCAACCGGGTCTCGCTCAGTTCCAGCAGTGTCGCGGGTTTGTCCCGACCTTCGCCGCACGTCAACTCTCACCAGCCTTTAACGTAACGTGAGTGATGCTTAGCGTCCGTGAGTGCGGGGATCCACGAGAAAACAAATGATTAAAACAGCCGTGATCTGCTCTGGAGGCCACGCTGGACACAGGCTGGGTGGGAACTGACGGATGAAGCTACTAAATGCCGCTAAATGTTTAGCTACAAGGCAGCTAGCAGCAGCACTGCAGCACAAGTTCATGTTAACGTTAGCAGCGTCCAAGAAGTGAGTGGACCTGCATGTGAAGATGATGGACAGAGATGAGCTGGTGGACGTTCCACATACATGAATGGTTGGTAAGATAAAGGAAGAAATAGAACTAGCTTACTTGCGTGGGCTGATGTTTGTAAATGTCAAGTTGCATTTTATATCTATACCCAGGTTGTGTTGCTCAGTATGTAAAAACGTAAATGAAATGATTATTAAAGTAGTTAAAATGGCTAAACTTGAAGCATTTTATCTGTAAAATGCCACATGCAGCAGTAATAACACATATGTGTAATAGTGTGAATAAACCTGTAGAGGCTTTATTAAAAGTTGGTATGAGTGAAAGGATTTTACAGAAGCTCTGACTTCTCAATAAGACATCAATATCGTCTGTGATATCGTCATCGAGGTATTTTGGAAAATATATTGTGATATCATTTTTGGGCAATATCGCCCACCCCTAATGCAGACTTCATCTTCCAGCTGGACTTGGCACCTGCCCACACTGCCAAAAGTACAAAATCCTGGTTCAACAACCATGGATCACCATGCTTGATTGACCTGCAAACTCACCTGACCTGAACCCCATCGAAAATCTGTGGGGCATTGTCAAGAGAAAGCTGAACGGGAAGAGAGCAAACAATAAAGAAGAGCTCAAGGCTGTGATGGAAGCATGCTGGTCTTCCATAACACCTGGCTGCATCCATGCCATGACGGGTTAAGGCAGTCATTCATGCAAAAGGCCCAAACCAAGTGTATTTTAGAGGGCCTGACTTTTTTGCTTTTAAAATCCTTTTATAATTGATTTCATGCAGTATTCTAATTTTTTGAGTTTTTGCCGTGATCACGATAATGATTAATCATTAGCCTGGTTTTTGGTGCTCCTCAGCCTTACGAGCAGGTTATGGTAGAAGCAGCTCAGAACAGACACAATAGTTAACCTGGAAAAAAGCCTGCCCCCCCCCCCCCCCCCCCCCCCCATCTTATTATGGCTTACAGACAATGACTGAGTTTTTAAAACTGGAGAAGATCAAATTTACACTCAGGGGTGAGAGGTTTTCTCCAAAATGGCAGTCATTCATTAACTATTTTAATAGCTTGCCAACTGTCTCCACTGACTTGGTATCACCTGAAAAATCCAGTTGTGTCCTGTTATTATATTTATTCAGTTATTGATCTCTTTTCTCTTCTCTTACGTTCCTCCCAGACCAAGTAGAATGCCTTCTTTGTAAGTGTTCTTGAATGGTTTCTGACCAAGCCCATTACTGTAACTTTAAGGTAATTAAACAACTTGTTTAGATTAATTTATTTACCTTTTTTTTTTTTTTTTTTTAAGTTTCTTATTATTAGTGTTATTACAGAGGGGGGGGTCTCTTTTTTTCTCTCCCTAAAACAAAATCCTGGTGTTATGTGAAATATGTCTCTGCATTAATATTCATCAAAAAAAATTCTCACCAATAAAAAAAAGAAAAAAAAAAAGAGAACAGACACAATAGTACTTCTATATTTTAAGCCTGTTCTACAGTATTTAGGCTGTAATCATCCAGAGGGAACATACAAAACTTTCCACTTTAACACGGGACAACATACAATAGTTGCAACATCATTTATGTTGAATCCCAGGTTTCCAATAAAGGAAACAAAAATAAATAAATAATTTAGATTCTCTGCGTCCTCGTCAGCCTCACGGGGACAGCCGGCTCTGATGTCACTCTCACTGACAGAAGTTCGTGTGCTTGAAAGGCCTTTAGAGTAATGTAAAAACAAAAATCAGGCATGTTGGTTTAGCTTTTACTGCACATACCACCCCGCTTTCCCCCACCAGCATCACCCCCACCCCCCCATCCTGTTCTCATTAATACCTCATGTTTTTACATTTGATTGATGTGTGATCTGCAGTCTTCACTCTGTATCATGTATCAGAGGAACGAGTGTCAGAAGCCTGAACTCGTTCGTGTGAGAGAGCGTGTGTGAACACAGTAAATCTGTGTGTGTGTGTGTGTGTGTGTGTGTGTGTGTGTGTGTGTGCGCTTGCTGGATAACGCTTCCTCTCAGCGTGGCTTTGTTGTGAGCTCACAGCTCGCTGCCTCAAATCCTAGAGCCAATATGGGTCCATCCATTTAAGGTTGCCAGCAGATGCTGTGCATTTAAGCGCATGCTATCACACACCAACAGGCGTTCCAGGAGGCGTGCGCACACGTATGAAAACACAGCAGGATGCACGGCTGCAGGTTTGACTGTGCTGCCTGGGCACCAACATGACAGAGCGTTTTTACCCCCTGAATAACAGCACACTGTGATTTGGAGCAAACAGCCGGACTATTACTCTTCTCTGAAGTTTCTTTTTCATGTGGAGCATCAGCAATGTTCTTGGTTTTTCTGCCATCTTTGTATCTACCATATCCCACTCCAAAGATGGATTCGCCCCCTCCATCCTAAAACTGCAGGAGACAGGAAATGACTTTCCGATCCTTTATATGACGAATTATCAAATGCAACTATCATAGCACCTGATCAGCACCTGCATCCCCATTATTCATTAAATAAACATTAAAGCTAGGGTTGGTAATGTTGGAAAATCGGTTGGAGCGAGCGTCATTTAAAAAAACACACACCACCTGAAACCACGCCTTCAGAGCGCAGGGACGTGTGCGCCGATGTTTTACCAGCAGGTTAACCGATAACAGCCGAGTGGATAGCTAGTTAGATTGATAGTAAACAGCTGAAAAACCATGTAAAAGTTTTAATCCATCCATAACAAAAAGTTTTTCTGAGCAGGATTACCAACACTGGCTTTAAATTATAATAAATATATAGTTATATAAATGAGATCATTACATCAAAGTATTCTTTATTAGTTATCATCTACTTTCAGTTGTTGATGAACACAAAAAAATATCACACATTTCCAGCACACGTAGTACATCGTCTGCCATTGTCAGATGGAACCCACCCTTCCCAGCCTCACTCCCAGTAATCAATAATCAGCTCCTAACTCCTACTTTTCAACTCCTGGTAAACAATAACCCAGAAGATTGTGCTTTTAGTACTGTGTTGTAGTTGTAGTATTTCAGCCATCAGTACTGACTTTCTGCCTCATCCCTCATATTTATTTATAAGCCCATTACTTCTTTCATTGGTTTTTGTACACTGCAAAAACTCAAATCGTACCAAGAAATCTTATCAAGAAAAGTTTGCTTGTTCCATTGGCAGTTTTTTTTTTTTTTTTTTTTTTGCTTCGTACAAGCAAAAATTTTGGCCACTCTTGAAATAAGTAAAAAAAAAGAAAAAAGTTTTGCTTTGTTTTGTTTGTAATAAGCAAAAGAAATTCTGCCAATGGAACAAGCAAAATTTTCTTGATAAAACTTCTTGAAATAAGATGTATTGCCTTAAAACAAGATCTTATTTCTTACTGAAATGTTTGTTTCTGTTTAAGTAATTTTTCTCTTATTTTGAGTGGATGAGATATTTTGACTGGAAATAAGAAAAACATCCTTGGTAAGATTTGAGTTTATACAGTGTTGGCACACTTTGAAAAGTGAGTTATTTTTCAAAACATTTCATACAATTCACCGAACAGCCTTGATGTTTTGACAAGAATGTCAAGAATGGTACCGAATGTGCTGACGTGGATTGCTGTTTATTGTACTGGATGTAGAAAAGAGTTTTTATCATGCAGAAACGTCTGTGTGACAGATCTGTACATCTGCTGAGATCCGACTGGTATGTTTTCAGCCAAGCACTGTATGCATCCTCACCTGCTGGATGTGTTTAACCACTTGACTCTCAGGGCTGGATCTATTAAAGGTTTACGAATACATGAGCGATGTCTTTGCACACAAAAAAATCTACAAACTGATTTACAAATAAGGGTTGCATCTTTCAAAGGTGCAGGATAATATATCCGTATCCAGTTACAGTACATCTGCTGCAATAAATATGCAATATGGGGCATTTACACGCAATTGTAAATGCAATAGGAATAGCAATAGGAAAAAATGTAAATATATTAATTTACCGCATCTGAATAACAAATGCAAACTGAATAAAGGCTTTAGCTACTGAGGGGGACCATGCTGGACACACATAACTCTGATTCAAAATAATTTTTCATGACCAGTGAGGGCAACGTGTGGGTTCTCATTTTTTAATTCAGTAACGATCAACACAGCAAACAGCGCTGGAGCCATTGGCATGGTGCCAAAGTGTGCCCACCTTGTGCCTAATAGATGTCAGAGACCATGTTCAAGGTTGCAGACACTTTCATTTGTTCAGCAGCTCCTGATCCATGTCCTCATAGATTGGCTTCTGAAGTGGGTTTTCACACATATTTAGGTTGAGCCAGGTGCTGCCGCAGCAGTGAAATGTATACAATGTTTTAATTTTCAACTAATACGGCTCCATTTCACATATGCTTTTTTTATCACGGCACTGAGCAGTGACGCTACAGACTGGAGCGTTGTGTATCCATGTGTATCCCCTTGCAAAGGGGAACCTGGCACCTTTTGGAGGACAAATTAAGCACTGATCATTCTTGTTTTACATTTTTTTTACTAATATTTCTGTCTCCTTTTGGTCGTATTTCCTTTTGCACCTTTGTCTCTCAAAATTGGCCACGCTGCAAACCTCGAAACATGCAAAACCTTCATTTATATAAACTGTAGGGGTGTTTCCAACTCGTTTGCGCCTGCTGCCATTTATGCTGTCACTCTTTATAAAACAGCCACAGACTGTGGTTCAGCCCCATGTGCAAGATATATTTTGGTGCCATAAGCTGATAAATCTGTTCATTAAAGGAAAGGTTCACTCACAGAATGATTTGACTTTATTTTCCACCTACCCTCATGATGAGCAAGACTCTCGAAGACTTTTTTAATATCCCAAATGCAGCCGATGATCAGGAAGGTTTCTCTTTTTCCCCCAACTTTCATATAATGGAGTTCGCCAGGGCCCGAGCCAAAAGGTCCATAAAAGTCCACAAAAACTTGTCAATATTCCTCCATACTGCTCGTCCAGTGTAATCCAAGTGTCCTGAGTGGGTAGCGTCCATGATTTTCTCGAAACGACGTCATTTAGTATATTTTTAGAGCCTAAACAGTAGTACATCGCATGTCTAGCAAGGACGCCGATGCATGTTCACGAAACTACGGAAGCCACGGCAGACAAGATCGCGCGTTCTCTTTTTCCTTTTTTCTTTGTTTTAAATCAATATCCAACCCTCCTGTGTTTGTCCCAGTTTGTCTGCAGCTCTGGCGCTCTTACCACAATGCAAACAGTGAATTTCTTCTTTTACGCTTGCATTATCGGCAGAGTAGGCTCTGAACGCTGAGGCTTCTGTAGTTTCGTACCGCGCATGTGCGCGTTTCACAGAACTAAGCAATACTCTTTTTTAGGCTCTAAAAATATAGTAAATGACATCATTTCGAGTAAATTCTGGACGCTACCCACTCAGGACACTTGGATTACATTGGACGAGCAGTATGGAGGAATATTGACAAGTTTTTGTGGACTTTTATGGACCTTTTTGGCTTGCACCCCAGCAAACTCCATTATATGAAAGTTGGGGGGAAAAAGAGAAACCTTCCTGATCGTCGGCTGCGTTTGAGATATTAAAAAAGTCTTCGAGAGTCTTGCTCAGCATGAAGGTAAGTGGGAAATAAAGTTTCATCATTCTGTGGGTGAACTATTCCTTTAATCTTCAAAAAAGTGAAGCTGACATTGTTTTTATAGTTTTGCTAATCTGAAACTGGATAACATGTCAGATTTGTTCCTTATGTCACAATCTGATAAGTTTGTACCACAGCTGAATGCTTAGAAAATGATCACACACACTGAACTAGATGCCCTGAGACGACTTTGCCAGGAGATGAAGCTGAACTGAGTTATCCAGCTTGAGTTTGTAGCCTCACTCCTCTGTCTTTCTTCACCTCTGCATGTCCAGGTGTTTTGGTGAGGACACTTGCATCACCATCCCCACCATCGATGCAGTGGTGATGGTGCTGCAGCCCAGTGAACCCAGGATCACCATCACTGGAGTGGAGAGGCTCAGCCGGCCAGCCTCCAACTTTGGATCATCGGGAGGCATCGCTTTGTTCCAGGACCTCCACATCATCAGCACCGTCACCAGGGCAGACGCTGCTGCACATCACGCAGGTTAGTACGTACACGGTACACCAGCTGCACCAGAGCAGTCAGGAAGTATGACAACACAGCTGACAGAAAACCAGTGATGGATCAGCTGCTGATTATTGGCTCGTCTCTTCTGTAATTTATACAACCCTCTGGTCAGAAGCAGGCATCAGCCTCAGAATGGACCACAGTTCATGGATAATAGATTTTATCCATATTCATAGATGATGTCAAACTAGGAGAAAGGAGAGGGAAATTTAATCTAAAACCTACTTTTTGTGTTTAGGTAGTCTGATATGAACCAATAGAAGCTTTTGTCTTTGACAACTTCTCTACTTTTAAGGATACTGGTGATCAAATTATGTATAAAGTAGAAATGTACATGATTTACTTGCATAGTTATTTTCCCACTGACAAGCTCCCACACCAAATGGCAAAAGTCTGACTGCACCTCACAAAGTTGGAGATTCAGTATTCACATTCCCGCAGGTAGAAATCTGTCTTCACTAAATATTTCACTCCCTGCTTTGCATTTTTATGATTTGTTCACTCATTCATGAGGTCCCATAGCATATTCACACACCTGCCTCGCAAAACAAACCTTCAGAGAAAGCTAAACAGTTCATCACACCTCATGAGACTGTAAATACGCAGCAACGTTTCATCTGATGCAGATGCACGAGCTGAAAGTCGAGGAAGCAAACACCGTGCTCTAAATGTTGCACTGAAAAATGCAGTGTCCGTTTTCACTTCGTTTTTTCCTTCCATTCATAACTGCAGAGAGTTAAAATAGTCTGAAATTAGTGCGTTTAAAGTTAAACAGAACATCTAAACTGATAATGCAGAGCATTGCATAAAGTCCTTAAGATTTGTCTCAATCTCTAACACAAAAAAAGCTGCAGAAGTGTTTTCCAACACTCACATCTCATGGCCACTGTTACATCAGAAGGATGAAATAAAAAAGTATTATTCCAACCATAGTTAAAGTCTTTTAAAACACATATCTGATAGTAAATCAAGCTTACGAGCAAACAGATAAGTGAGCTTTCATATGACAGAGTAAACTAGCAAATATGATGAGGAACATTTTCTGTGCTTCTATTTAGTTTATTGATACAGTAAAAACTATCAGTCATCTTTAGATGCTTCAAAAGTCCAAGTTAAGAAGTTTGATCCAGGTCCAGTCAGGTGCAGGCCAATTCACTGAAACTGAAACTGGACATTTTATTAGCTTCACGTGTTCAGTTTGTTGTTAATACAGATATCTAATAACCCGAGTTGGTGTTGGTCTGAGTATTTCATAAACTGCTGATCCACTGGGATTTTCACATGCAACCATCTCTAGGGTTTCCAGAGAATGGTCTGAAGAAGAGAGAATATCCAGTGAGCAGCAGCTGTCTGGACCAGAATGTCTGGTTAATGTCAGAGGTCAGGAGAATGGGCAGACTGGTTGGAGATGATAGAAACACAACAGGAAGTCAGATAAGAACTGGTTCCAACCAAGGTATGCAGAGGAGCATCTCTGAACACACAACACGTCCAGCCTTGAGGCGGATGGGCTACTGCAGCAGAAGACCACAGCAGGTGCCGCTCCTGTCAGCGAAGAACAGGAAACTGAGGCTACAATTCACACACACTCACCAGAACTGGACAATAGAAGATGGACAAAAACAGGCTGGTCTGATGAGTCTCCATTTCAGCTTCACATTCAGATGCTAAGCTCAGAATGTGGTAGAAACATCATGAAAGCGTGACTCCATCGTGCCTGGCAGCAACGCAGGCTGCTGGTGGTGTAATGGTGTGGGGGAGATTTTCTTGGCCCACTTTGGGCCCGTTAGTACCAACATGGTAGCCTGGCACACCAGCCTGATGAACTCCATGAGATACACGGCAAGTCAGTCTGGGATCCTTCCGTTGGAGATTGATTTTCAATTCGAGACTAGAGGACTAACAGGAACAAAGAGAAGCGGAGGGAACCAATCAGAGAAACACAGAAGTGTTTTTGTAAGAGCAAAGTCCTCAGAGCAGCAAGCTGTTGCGGTTTTGATGATGCCCTCTCTGATGCCTAAAATGAGCTGCACATGTCCTTAAATCCGGGGCGTCCCACTCCGGTCCCTGGATCCTGCAAATTTTGGTTGCATCTAGGGATGTCCGATATTATCGGCCGATATTGGCATTAAGATGTAATATCGGAATATATTGGTATCGTTTTTTGGGGGCCGATATTTGAAATAAATGAAATCTCGCGAGATTTCATTTCGTTGCTCGTTACGAAATCTCTTGTTCCATTAGCAGTGGTCCAGCAAGTAGAAAAGTCCCTGTTATCCTGAAAGAACTTCATATCCCAGCATTCCTTTCAGGGTCATGTAACTACGGTGCAGCTGCTGCTGCTGCAGACTGACTTGCTTTCAAGCTGCTTACAATATCTTTGGTTTTAAGTTGTTGGTTAAGTTACCAAGCTGTCAGAAACATTATAATTAGCCACATGTTGGCTAATACCTGCTAGTATCTGATATTTGGCAGCCAGATGTCCAAAATGAACTCCTCTGGCTGAGTTAAGGAGATTTTGGGATCTTTACTCACAGAGCAGAATATAGTTGTATTTCTCAAAGTATGACAGATACAACCTCACAGTTCTCAGCATGTATCTGTTTCAGTTGATATCAGATATCGGAATTTAAGAGCTGGACAATATCGGTATATCAGATATCGTTAAAAAAAAAAAAGCCTAGATCAAACATCCCTAGTTGCATCCCTTCTCCAACACACCTAAATCAAATGAACGGCTCGTTAACAGGCGTTTGCATGTCTGATTGACATGAGGAAATTAACTATTGACTCAGTTGTGTTGGAAGACTTACCAGTTTTCAGATTTTCCAGTTCCACTTTTTTTCATAGTTTGGCTGCTCTTGTGACATACGGTGCAGAGTGACTTATATATCAAAATATATACAATTTAACATATTTTTAAATGTTAAGTCATATTGACTGACATGAGCCAAAGAGTAAATATTACAATCTAATGTAAGACGGCGCTCCAGGCTTCAGCCAACTATATTCTATATTTACATTATATATCAGGCTCATGTGTTTTTTTTTTCTTTTTTAAATAGCTTTTAGTGTCCTTTTGAATGTTTTACGTATATTCTTCATATTCTGCTACACTTTTACTATTTTTACTTACTTTTTATCTTACTTTTATATTTGTGATGTACAGCACTTTGTGTTTTCTACTGTAAATAAAACTTGAATGGTATATTTTGTTCAGAGGGCAAAGATCCCAAAACGTCCTCAACTCAGCGAGAGGAGTTCATTTTGGACATCTGTGCAGTGGAACAAATCCCAAATAATAATAAAAAAATGTTCATCCTTAATTTTGCTGTTTATGATCATTTACATGGATTAACTGTTGGAGTGATGGGGGATTTTTAGCAGTAACAAATAGATATGAAAAAACTGAAAATCATCCTGTTTTAATTTAAAAAAAAAAAAAAAAAAAAACACATGACTTATAGTCCAGTGCAACTTGTTTATGTTTTTTTCCTCTTCATAATGCATTTTTTTACTTCTGCAACTTCTACCCCGGAGCGTTTTATAGTCCGGAAAATACGGAATATGCTCTAAAAAATTGTGGGAAAGTCGCTTTCAAGGACTGGACTTGGGCACCCTGCTTTAAATGAAGTCATGTAACCGTTACCATGGATATGAGGACAGCTGGAAACTGCAGCCTTTGTTTCAGTGGCCAGTGGAAAATCTCCACAACTCAGACTGCATTTAGCTCCGTGACCGTGATTATAAAAAGAGGGGATTTCTGGTCTGGACAGCTTCAAGTGAAAATAGGGTTGAATGCTCTTTGTATTATAGATTTTATCTCATGGAGTTTTTATATTTGTAAAACCCTCCCATAGAGCAGGATTACTTGGAAATACTTAGAACCTTTAATGATAAATCCTTTTATACAATCCCAATCTGACAAAGAGCGTCGCCATGGCTGCAGTCAGACTTTATGGAGTAGAATACAGCAAAAAGTTCAACTTTGCAGGAAATGGTTAGAGTATATCTGAAAACTAAACGAGTACTTTTCCCTCAGAAAGCTTTGATGACAGGCGCCTCTTATCGCCCGCAGTACCTGCAGTGTAAGCAAGAGCTCTTATTGTCAGATTACCTTCCCAATATGTTGAGTAATTTCCCTCCAGTACAGTTCATTCCTCTCCACGCAGATCTGCAGGTATCAGCCCCTCAACAGTTGCCATATCCTCTCCTCTTTGTCACTATGCAATTGCAGAGCTCCTCCTGCTGAGTAAGGTCTGAACCGAGCAGAAGTCTGGCGCCCCCGGTTGCACTGCCTTCTCCGGTGGCAAAATGAAAACGATTAAAAGTCCCAGCAGCTGTAGTCTCATCCAACAACCTGACCACAGAGGCAGGAACCGCCCGGCTCGGCCCCCAGCCCCGCCGCTGGCAGTCAATTAGGAGCAGATAAGCAGAGCGAGAGGGAGGTGTTAACTCTCCATTGTGCTAATGTACTGGAGGGAGGAAGAGGAGCAGAAAGTGGCGTCGCTTTCAGGAGTCGGAGAAGCGCTTTCAGCTGCTGAAATAGAGACCACAGCTGGGAGGGAGAGATTAGCTGGAAACCAAAGAAAGACATAGAAACGGAAAGAAAGGGAGACAGAGGGATAGAGAGAATTTGTGTGGGGGGTGGAGGAGGGTGGTGTTTACAATGAAGTTTCTTAACGGGCCGATCTTGTGTCTCGAGTCTTTTGCAGAGCAGTAAGTTTCTTTAGGATCCTGCTAATCACTCCTTTGCCCTCTTCCACGCTTTGTCTCTCTGTCATTCATTTGTCTTTCCCCGAGCCGACTCAGCACTGCCTCGTCTCCCCGTCGCTCTAACTCTCATACTGCGCAGTAGTTTTCCGAGGCTTATTCTGATGCCTTTCCTCAGAGCCAAGGTCATTACATCTCCCTTCAGTTCATCATATTTAATGCTCAACATTTTGACAAGTTTGCTTTAATGGTCATCTTCTGCTCTCTTACTTTCTGCTTCGCTTTAGGGGTTTTATCTTTAGTCTCCAGTTCTTCACTCCCAGCTAGTCTGCCCTCCCAGTCTCTTCATCTCCAGTCTTTCCTTTGTGATTCTGTCAGGCAGCAAAGCTCTTTTTCCCCTGAAGATAAAGAATCTGTGATCACACAAACTATGCGACCACTCTGTATGTGGTTTATGCTTCTCCCAAAGCACCAGAGCAGCATTTAACCAGCACAACACAGAGGCCAGACCCAAAGGTTTAATGTTACGAGAATCAGTTGCAAACACATATTCATAAAAATATTCATGTTTTTCCAGGAAAAGATTTATAAATTGGTCTAAAAAGAGCATTTTGGAAAGTATTGACAATATAAATGTTATTTTAAAGAAAGGTAATCATTTGTGGTGTTACTGTTGTTACAATTCATGTGGGGGGTTTTTATAGGGGGGGTGTCGTTTCACTTTTTTGAACATCTGTGACACATGGACACTTTTAAATTGGGTCATTTTACCATTTCATGGAAAATATGAGTTAATTACAAATCTGATGGCAGCAACACATTAATAAAAGTTGGAACAAGAACAGTAAAAGGCTGAAAAGTAATTGGCACAAATCAAAATCAACTTGAGGAGCATTTGACAACTAAATAGATTAACTTGCAACAGATCAGTAATATGACTGGAAATAAGAGGAGCATTTCAGAGGCAGTCTCTAAGATGTAAAGATGGACAGACGTCTCCAATCTGAGACTAAATGTGTCTAAAAACTGTAGAGCAATTACAGAAAAATGCTCCTTACTGTAAAATTGTGAAGACTTTCTTTGAAAAGCCCACTATCTACTGTGTAAAAGAATCAGAAGGAATCTCTGTATGCATGGGACACAGCCACAGGTGAAAACTGGATGTTCTCCGAGTTCTCAGGTGGCACTGTATGTAAAAAAAAACGGCATGATTCTCTGCTGGAAATTGCTACATGGGCTCAGGAACATCTGTTAAAAGGGGAAGTTCAGGATTTTTTACATAGGGCGTAATTTTTTAGTTACATTATTTTGTTAACACGGCATTTACACAGACAGTCTTGTGTTATAAGTGATTTGCCTCAGGTGTGGCTGTGGAGTGGATACGATTGTTATTAATGACAGGCTAGCAGATTCCCATTGACTTGTGCTAGCATTAGCATCAGGGACCACGAACGTGAGATGAAATAAGATGAAACTGTCTACAGTGATAAATAGGACCCTGGCTCACTCAAAAATGAGGTCCTATGTCAAAACTCCTAAACTTCCTCTTTTAGCCTATATTTTCCATGAAATGATGAATTTTATGTTTAAACTTTCAACATGTGATAAGTTGTTGCTGTTCTGTTGGGAGTGAAATGTGAGTACATGAGATTTGCAAATTATTGTATTTTTGTTTTGATTGACATTTTGCACGATGTTCCAATTGTTCTGGAAATGTGTTTTTTTACTGAGCTATGTCCTGGTAGCCAAACAACATGCTCACCTGAAGTTAGCAACTTTACAATAAACTTAACTTTCTATTGGTCAGAGAAAAATAGTTCATCTGTCTTTGACTCACTTTTAAACAAAGCTCCACTGTGATTATGAAGAGCATTAAATGTTGTGTAATAGGTCAATAAGCTCCGCTCATCGTCACAGATGGGTGCTCAGTCTGCATGTTAGCAATGGTTTTGTTGTTGTTTTGTTATTTAGTACTTTATTACAACTTCTCGCAGAGAAAGTTACAAGCAAGGCATTGTCAAAAATGATCAAAGGCAAATCATACGATCAAAAATTTAAAGCACAATTAAAAAGGAAATACATGGATGAATGATATAAAACTACAGGTTCAATCATCTTTTTGTAGCTTCACAAACAATATCAGTGGTCCAATTTGGATTTTGTCTCATAGATGACAAGAACAGTTTACACTCATTTTTAAAACTGTTTAGATTTGGCAGCTGTTTTTTAATTTATTTTAATGGATGTAGTATTTTCCCGTTACAATGATAATATTAATTAAAGGCTAAAAATTCCTCCTAAGTTTAGAGCTATAAGAAATAATATTGTCAATTGAAAATTGTTCAGTTTCATCAATTCTACTACTCATCCAGTTGTTGACATCCTGCCAGACTTTCCTGCTTACTGAGCAGAAAAAGAATAAATTATCATTTGTTCTGGATTTTCATGACACAATTCACAGGGTTCAACCTTAAAACCAAATCTACCCCTCAATGTCTCCGCCGATGTATAACAGTTTTTAAGAATTTTAAATTGCATTTCTTTCACTTTGGGGGCAATTGACCATTTCAGAAATTTCCAGTGGTTTTTGCATATTGTCGGATTATTTATTTTACATTTGACTTGTTATTATAATAATGGTTGTGCCTCTGAAAGATTTTTAAAAAATTTGTGCACATTTTTGCTGTTTCTTCACTCTGTAATAAGTTTGGGTTTAATTTGGACAATGAAAACAAATAATTATTTTAGGGACAGCTTTTTGTTAGCAATGTTTACATTATACTTATTCATCCTTTTAGCAGCAAAATGTTTTCCTTTAACTCCATGACATTGTCATATCTCTATCTGTTTAAAGCTGTACATTGTGGCTGCTACCTTTATCTCACTACTGCAGATAATAACAATGACAACTTTTGAGGTGCTTAACCAAAACAATGAGCTGATGAAGGCTAAAAAGCTGTTCACTTAGCTCCTCTTAAGTTAGAGCAACATCATAAACCAATAAATGCTTAAATACAAAATCAGTATCTTCTGTTTTGAGTCCTTTGCGACTGCCAAAAATAGCTTCCTTCCAAACAAATACACCACATTTCTGTCTCAGCCCACTGGGAAGCTGTTAAATGGGCATAGCCGCTCCACTCCCTTGGGGGCCAACAGCGAGGGTGAAGACTGGGTAGGACTGAGAAGTGGAGGCTAGTGCTTAACAGACTGTCAAAAAGCCCTCGGCACCCACCCAGAGCTGCTGTGATGAGAGTAGTCTGCAGAAATGTGGTACCACAGAAGCTCATGTTGCTGCCTGTGTTCACAGAGTTCATGAGTAATTGGAGACCAGGAGAAGGAGGAGATGCTGCTGCTGCTGTGTCCGTGGCTGTTCAAATTATGACTCCTCAAAACGTGTGGCAGTTCCCTCTAGATGTTTTAGCAACGGGAACAGCAGCTGGACTTGTGGACATTCAGTCTACATTCATTTTCAGCAGTGGCAGAAAACTTTATCGTTGGTTTGGTTCATGTTATGAGATGAAAAAAACAAAAAACAAAGGCACACATACTGATATAATTGCAATGCAGCTCCAGAAAAATGGCTTCTAAAAGAGCTGCAGGACATTACAAGTCTGAACTAAAAACAGAAAATGACCCCATATTTGACATTTTATCACCAAAAACCAAAACAAAATAAGTAACGTGTATACTATGTCTGCTTTTATGTATAGCACGTCAGCCTGGAGTGATGGAGGAGATCATTCATAACTTGGACTACTGTGACATCCTGGTGTTGGGGGAGGAGCTGAACCCAGAACTAGAATCTCTCCAACTGCAGCGAAGCTCTTTGCTTGGAAAACACCTGGATGCCACCAACTCCACCTCCGGCATGTCCATATACGGTAGGCTGGCCCCACCAGAACTGCTCCTTTGTCAGTTCCCATGAACACAACATCCTGCTGACCCTCCGCTGTTCCTGTTCTCAGGTGTGGACTGCATGGCAAACTATGAGCAGGTGATCCGACAGGTCCGCTACTACAGCTGGCAGCCTGGACAGCTAACGGAGAGAAGGTTTCGTCTAACCTGCTCAGAGCTCAACGGACGTTACACCAGCAATGAATTCAACCTTGAGGTCAGTCGTCCGAAAGTGAAGTGACCCATAGAGTTGATGTGATGATGTGAATTACACCAAGAGAAAACATGAAATAGTGACTGGGTGCACCAACCAAACTGTAGAATATTAACTGAATGCCTTCATAGCTTTTGTGTTTTGTTTTCTTTTGGTCATTTTCACTGTGATTACCTAGAAATAAATGGTTTGCTTTGACGTCTTCTTAACAAGAGTCCCCGTACAGGAGGCAGCATGCAATACACTATTTGGGCCCCGTCCCAATACCCGCACTTCCACCCTTGCGCCCCTAGAATGCGCGCTCCCGTTTAGGGGTTGAAGTGCGTAGTGTGTCCCAATTCTCCAGGGCTGCTCGAGGGCGGAAGTCCGTCACGCCCCTTTTGCATCCTCAATCCACACTTCAGTGAAGTCCGCATCCATGCAGACTTCACCGAAGCATATTGCCCATAATTCATTGCTGCATGTGACGTTTTGAACCATATAGGCGGAACATGTCCATGTTTGGTGATGAGTTCCTGCCTGTGGTGAAAAAAAAAAACCCATTTCAGATGTAAAGATTAAAATATTTTATCTTTTATGCTGTAGGTGAAATAATTACTGAAGTTTGCCATGTTACTTCGAAATATACTTTGAATATTAAAATTCAAAGCATTTGAATAATAAAAATTATCAGTTTACTGATAAAAGTAGCTAAATTATCTTTTTATTTAAAAACTTTATTTACAGGTAAGTCCAGTCAACAAGGGAAACCTGTTTACCTGACATAGTTCAGTTTAGTTTAGTTTATTATGGATCCCCATTAGTCTTCACCAGTGAAGACTATTCTTCCTGGGGTCCAGATCAACATCAATTTTGAACATACAATTAACAAAAACACAGGTTAACTAAATTAAAATACAATACTAAGCAAACATTTTAAAGGAAAAAAGCAAAAACTAAATAAGTATACAATACCAAAGCATCTATTTACAATGAAATTAAGAATAGAATAATTATGCAGCCATACTTCTGTAAGCCTTACAACTCATGTAATTAATATGGGTCTCAGTTTCCAATGTAACTCAAAGAACTTATACGTTTTTATGGACATTTGGACATTTATGGACATTCTATGCTAACGATAACAGTCACAGAGCAACAATTTAATCATTATTATTTGTTTAGAATGTAAGTTATTTAACCTGTACTGGTGAAATTCTCCTGCCATCTTACATACATTAGTTCAGTAATTCATTTATTTATTAATCAAACTTGTGTGGATTTCATAACATCTATTTTACAAGAACAGATGAAATGAACTTTATTCAGTTTATGTTTGAAAATGACGTCTCTTCACCATAGAACAGAGGAACAGAGATGAAGCTGAGTTTGGAAGCAATGACGTGGTTCAAACTGGAGAAGCCATCACTGCCCCAATTCTGCCTTTTTCCCGCACTTGCAACCTGCACACTCCGGCCCTTAATGTGCACTTCTGCCAAGTGCACAATAAGGGTGTAGGGTTTAGGATTGGTTTTGGGACAGGGCTATTGACAAAAGTATTTCTTCACCTGCTTTGACTCACATATGAGCTAAAGAGACATCCCATTCCTATTTCATAGGGTTCAATATGACGTTGTTCCACCCTTTGCAGCTAGTACAGCTTTAACTCTTCTGAGAAGTTTGTTTATGGGAATTTTTGGCCGTTCTTCCAGAAGCTCATTTGTGAGGTCACACACTGATGTTGGATGAGAAGGCCTGGCTCTCAGTCTCCACTTTAATTCATCCCAAAGGTGTTCTATCAAGTTGAGGTCAGGACTCTGTGTAGGCCAGTCAAGTCCATCCACACCAGACTCTGCCATCCATGTCTTTATGGACCTGGTTTGTACACTGGTGCACAGTCATGTTGGAAGAGGAAGTGGCAGCCCCATCTGCCAGTAAAATAAGTTGAAATTAACAAAAGTAATGACAAATAAAAATTTTGACAAAATCATGACGTTGATGTTGTGATGTTGAATTATAGTGTAAATGTAAGAGATCATCACCAACACAAGGCTTGAAAATATCACATATTCTTAAAAGAATTCCTTTGATCATCAGGAATAATATTAGCGAGATATTTTCAGGAATGATGCATTTTTAATACAAAGTGAAGGCAAACAACCTTAAACAGGCAAGGCTGGCTCTTTGGTCACATTTAAGCCTTGCAGAAATAAGCACTGTGTTCATGCCAGTCGTTTGACAGTCTTTTGACACTGAAGCTGAACGTTTCTGTAAAACACTTTCCAGCTGCTGTTTAACGGCAAAATATGGGCCAATGGACAAAAGTAGACCTGGTCTAAGTAGGGCTGTTGCAGAACTTGGTAACAGGACCAGGACCTACATGTTTGAATATATAATAAAGTTTATGAGGACATGGATCAGAAGTAGCTGAACAAATGAAATTGTCTGCAGCTCCGACATGGTCTCTATTACGTGCAAGGTGCGCACTTTGGCACAATGCCAACGGCTTCAGAGACTCGCGCTGCCAGATGACTGTGATCCTGTCCAGCTGATAAAATCCAAGTTAAAATGTAACATTGGCAAAAAGGGGAATTAACAAGACACACTTAATGCAGCTTTAGTTCTCATTAAGCTCCACATCAGCTGCAAACCTTCTGTTTCATTTGTCCAGAATATTTTACACGTGTGTGAAATAGTGGTGTTTGCTGTGGAGGTTTTTATTGAATTCAACAATAAGATCCAAATATGCTGCCCTCACTGCTCATGAAAAATGATTTTGAATCAGATTTGCACGTGTCCAGGATCGTCCCCCCTCAGAAGTTGCAGTCTTTTGTGTGCAAAGCTGCAATTTGCACCTGCTTTTCAGACGTACTAAAATAGACGCAAAAAAAATAAATAAATAACCAGCAAAGAAATGCGTCTCACGGTTGATGAATCACTTTGCAGAACTAAATTAACATATTTACATTTTCTCCTCCCATCACACGCGGCATATTGCATATTCATAGCAACAGAAGTGCAAAATGGATAAGAGGCGCTATTTAGCACGTTTGAACTTTTAGCATGCTCTTATTAGATCAGTTTGTACATTTTTTTGCGTGAGCAATGAGATAGCTCATGTTTTTATACACGCAAACCTTTGATAGATCCGGCCCACTGTGTTCATACGGATGAAATTTTTGATCTTTAAACTTGGGTTAGGGGGCCTAGTTTTTAAAATACTTGCATTCATGTGCATTTA
>JALJCO010000023.1:32500-106388 GCA_023101725.1 Atherinomorus stipes
GCACACTTCTGGCACAAGGGGGCACTCACGCCTCATCAACTGCCTTTCCAGCATGTTCGATCTCACAATGATAAAGAATCCTTCAAAAATTCCTGAATCCAGAAGTTGATCCGGATCACCACCAAAATTTAATGGGTTCATCCTTGGACTGAGGCACACGGCTGGTGAAAATTTCAGGTCAATCTGTCCAGTACTTTCTCCGTAAAGCTGCAGACAGACAGACAAACCAACGCTTTTGAAAACATTACCTCCTTGGTGGAGGTAAAGATAGAAAGGAGGATTTTAATCAGGCCCGGATTTAGACAGCCCCACTAGGAGGTGCAGCCAGGTAGCATATAAAGGGGGGCAAAGGTGGCGCAGCCAGAGAATTTTGGGGGTGTCTGTCAAATCCCCCAAACCCCTAAAATGCATAGAAAACTATACTAGCAATGCTATCATCATGTCAGCACATCTATCCATATCTCTGCCTCTCTTTGATCCATTTGATTGGTCTTATTAGGTTTTATGTTGTTTGCTCTTCCTGACACGAACCTCTGCATTTACTCGGGCTTGGGACCAGCACAGAAACTACACTGGCTTGTGTCTGCTGAGGCTCGCTCGCTCGCTTTATCGATAGATCTATCTATCTGTCTATCTATCTCTTTTTTGTGTATTTTTCTGTCATTTTTATTTCTTTAGTTCTTTACACAGTGTAGCTCATGTTATACATTATAAGATCAGCCGTCTGCTTGCAAAAGTCCTTACAAATGCGTCCATATCGAGGTCTGTTGTGTCCTGTTGAGGCTGCATTTATCTTTGTGTGTGTGTGTGCGTATTTGTTTTTCTTTTTATATCTATCAAATCAAATCAAATCAAGTTTATTTATATAGCCCTTTACAGTACCCATTGGACACACAAAGTGCTTTACAGGAGGGGTAACAGAAAAACATTGGGACAGGTGGGGGAGGGGAGAAAAAAAAGAAACCACTGTCCCACCCTCTGCAGAGGACGTGATAATGGGTTAAAAAAAAAAAAAACACCCTCAGTACACGTATCTATCTATCTATCTATCTATCTATCTATCTATCTATCTATCTATCTATCTATCTATCTATCCTTTTTATTTCTATCTTTTTTGTGTATTTTTTGTCATTTTTATTACTTAAGTTCTTTACACGGCATGGCTCTTATCAGTCATTATAACATCAGCCGTCTGTTTTTCTGTGTTAAAGTCCTAACAAATGCGTACATATTCACACCTGTTGTTATAGCCTTCTTGTGAGCCAGAGTAACTTGATTTTTCTCACATGTAACATTGTGCGGCGGAAGGGGGAAAAACACGAGACAAAGAGGAGAAAGAGCTCTCACATTAGAATGGTTAGAATTTGTGGTGAGTCACTATAGAGGAGCAGTAATGATCGCTCTGCCGCTGCTAATGCCGCAGTTCTGCTACCGGCAGAATTAAATATTAAATAATTAAATGATTAATTTGACCTCTGTCATTAAATAATTTTTCAATTTCGGATTTTTGCATGACATCATGTTTGGGGGGGCAGTCATGGCATTTAGGGGGCATTGCCCCTCCTTGCCCATGCCTGTATCCGGCCTCGATTTTAATCAGAAAAATGGGTCAAAATCAACAAAGAAAAAAAATACATAAGGAAGACATTATACACAAAATGTCAGTATTAAACAAACTGGGTAGATGGCTGCTATGGAAACAAGATTTACCAATATCCTAAGGCAATACACACACCACCTTATGGGATGTATTTTGTAATTCCAGACACCAACATCTATTTATACAGGAAATCTCAGGGTCAGCTAGTTTGAAATAAAGTATTTTGTTCTCAACCTTTTTGTGCATAAATTACAAAGAAGCTTCATGTTTTTACATTCAGTACTTCTACAGACATACAGATGCCTTTTTGATATGTTTTTTTAAAAAAAACATGGGATAAAATGTTTTCATATTTGTATAATATGAATAATTCAGCAAAAACATGTCTGTATTATTTCCTTTTCCTGTTCATAGCTGAGGCACGTTTGGGAATTACTGTGTGTACAGTATGTGTTTACTCTACAGTGGTGCGTTGGATGACTCACTGATGTCCACTGAAGTGGCAGATAGTGATGCACAATATTATCAGCCTGATATCAGATCGCCCGATATTGGCTTTAAAAATGAATATCAATATCGGCCAAATTTTGGCCTGATATCGGCCAATATTTTTTTATTTATCCAAATATTTATTTTTGTTTATTCAATAAGGACAGAGCATATTAAAAACAAAGAAAACTTTGAATATGCCAGATTTAGCCAAAAGGCTAGTTTTCATCTGTTGTCCCTAGCCTTAATATGTAATTAACATATATATCACACATGTTGTTTGGTGGCAAACCCGCGGGAGGCTGGGGGTTTTTTTGTTGGTTTTTTTCTTCTTTTTTTTTTTTAATCCATTGGGCATGGGAACAACATAAGGCTGCACCCACCGTCCATCATTCTGACTTCTCTGGCAACTACTGGATCTGCAACAGATGCAGCAAAAGTGTTTTTCTAATTTTGCACAAGAAATGAGTTTTACATTATTTTCAGCTTTAATATCTCTGTCGTATCTGTATCATCATGAGAACCAGAAAATGATCAGTCATCGGTATCTGTGAAAATTTTTCATATGCATTACAGGCATCACTAGTGGCAAATGTACAAATAACTCAGCTTTATTTATAAAGCCTTTTAAAACAACTACAGTGGGGCAAAAAAGTATTTAGTCAGCCGCCAATTGTACAAGTTCTCCCACTTACAAAGATGAGAGAGGCCTGTAATTGTCATCATAGGTATACCTACCTATGATGCCTAACTTTGGTATGCCTAACTTTGTGCGACTGAAAACACACAAGCATCTGAAAGCGTCTCCTTTTTTGGCAGTCCCCAGTTGTTCCACTGGAAACAGGGAGGTACAGACCCGATTTTCAGATGTTTGTGTGTTTTAAGACGCACAATGTTAAGCACGTCAGTAAACTCTAGCTGGCTAATGCTAGCATGCTGTGAAGTGCCGGTGTTGTGCCCCACGGCGACAAACAAACGTGTGTTTTATTATAAAGTTCGGCCCTTCACCGCGGCGAATCGATCGCTTTGATCCAGCTTTTGATCCAGTATCACTTCAGTCTGGAATGAAAACTTAAGTATGTTTGGAGTTTATACGATTTAAACAGTATAACAGAGCAGGAACGGCTGTTGTTAACATGGCCCGAAGGAGGAAGTGTCCAAACACCGGGAAGTTCCGGTAAGCGTGATAATCCCCTATCTTCCTCGATCTGGGGCTCCACACAAGATCTCACCCCGTGGTATAAAAATGATCACTAGAACGGTGAGCAAAAATCCCAGAACCACACGGGGGGACCTAGTGAATGACCTGCAGAGAGCTGGGACCAAAGTAACAAATGCCACTCTCAGTAACAGACTATGCCGCCAGGGACTCAAATCCTGCAGTGCCAGACGTGTCCCCCTGCTTAAGCTATTACACATCAGGCCCGTCTGAAGTTTGCTAGAGAGCATTTGGATGATCCAGAAGAGGACTGGGAGAATGAAATATGGTCAGATGAAACCAAAATAGAACTTTTTGGTAGAAACGCACTTCTCGTGTTTGGAGGAGAAAGAATGCTGAATTGCATCCAAAGAACACCATACCTACTGTGAAGCATGGGGGTGGGAAACATCATGCTTTGGGGCTGTTTTTCTGCAAGGGGACCAGGACGACTGATCCGTGTAAAGGAAAGAATGAATGGGGCGATGTATGGTGAGATTTTGAGTGAAAACCTCCTTCCATCAGCATGGCATTGAAGATGAAACGTGGCTGGGTCTTTCAGCATGACAATGATCCCAAACACACTCGGGCAACTAAGGAGTGGCTTCGTAAGAAGCATTTCAAGGTCCTGGAGTGGCCTAGCCAGTCTCCAGATCTCAACCCCATAGAAAATCTTTGGAGGGAGTTGAAAGTCCGTGTTGCCCAACGACAGCCCCAAAACATCACTGCTCTAGAGCAGATCTGCATGGAAGAATGGGCCAAAACACCTGCAACAGTGTGTGAAAACCTTGTTAAGACTTGCAGAAAACGTTTGACCTCTGTCATTGCCAACAAAGGGGATATAACAAAGTATTGAGGTGAACTTTTGTTATTGACCAAATACTTATTTTCCACCATGATCTGCAAATAAATTCTTTAAAAATCAGACAATGTGATTTTCTGGATGTTTTTTTCTCATTCTGTCTCTCACAGTTGAGTTATACCTATGATGACAATTTCAGGCCGCTCTCATATTTTTAAGTGGGAGAACTTGTACAATTGGTGGCTGACTAAATACTTTTTTGCCCCACTGTACAGTTGGAACAAAGTGCTGTGCGCACCAAGCAAATGGTACGACAATTAAAAAAACAGAACAATTTAAAAGAATAAAACATTAAAAATAAAAAAGTAAAAATAATTTAAAACAAATACATAAAAAAACAATAAATAAAAAAAACTAAAACAAGCCACAAAACACAAAAACAGAAAGAGCCTGATGGTGTGTTGAAAGCCAAAGAATACAAATAGGTTTGAAATTGTTTTAAAATGGATAGTGATGGGGCTTGTCTGATGAGGAGGGGGAGCTCATTCCATAGTTTTGGAGCAGCAACTGAAAAAGCTTTGTCCCCTCTGAGCTTCCGTCTGGACCTCGGTAGCTCCAGGAGCAGCAGGTCAGTTGACCTGGGGCACCGAGCAGGAATGTAGGGATGGAGAAGCAGAGGTGAGGAGGGGCCAGACCATTTAAAGATTTAAACACAAATAAAAGAATCGTAAAGATTAAATTAAATTAGATTAAATTAAATAAACTATGCACGATATAATCAGTGTCCTATCGGTATCGGCCTATATTGGTCTTAAAACTGAAAATCGGACATCAGCCACCCCACCAATATTTAAACGATATTTAAACGATCAGCCTGCTGTTTCTAAAGTCTAAAAAAAAATAATTAAAAAAAAAAATTTCTTCTTCAAAAACTTTATTTTTTACAGACTTAAAACTTATAAAGAGAAAAAAAAGGAAAGATTTTAAAAAATGAGAAAAAAAAGAAAAAGACTAGGGGCGGGGAAAAAATGATATACAATATGATATGCTGATATCATATTGACATTTAAAAACACATTATCAATCTATTTAACTCACAAAATCCCATGAGAACTTCACTAAATATCGTGAGAGTTTGAAACAGATGAAACGATGAAAGATTTTGTAGGGGAAAATGGATTGATACCGCATTTTTAAAAATCGATTTGATATCGGCATTTGAAAACATTGCAGTATCAATATTTTTTCCCACCCCTATTTTTCAAAGCTTTGGAAACTGATAAAAAAAAACTGGTATTTGCAATGGCTGCTTATTTTTTTCAGCTTTAATATCGGTATCAATATTGATTATCGGCCACATGAGTTTTAAATTATCGGCATATCGGATATCAGCCAAAATTCCAATATCGTGCATCCCTAAATTAAACCCTCCTAACCTACAAATATACTAGAAAACTGCTGTCAAATAGGCTTCTGCTCTAGCGGATACTATGCATGAACCAACCCCAGCACCCACTTCCTGATGCTGTTCCTGATGAAGGTCTTCTAACAAACACAAAATTAACCAGCCAGTAATGGTGCCTGATATTGTATTATGCTTAGCTGCAGCCACCGAGGCAACTTTGTCACAGCTGCATTTTCACCTATCCGCCATCTCTCCTCCTGTTCTCAGGCGTGCCGAGCGCTGCCACCGTGGTGATCGTCATGTGCATCGCGGCTCTGGTGGTGGTCGTGGTGCTGGGCATATACCGCATCCACGTGACCCACCAGCAGGAGGTGAAGCTGACGGAGACGGCAAAGGAGGCGGACGTCGCCTGGGATGACTCGGCTCTGACAATCACTGTCAACCCAATGGAGGTAGGAGGATGTGAAGGTGGAAGGATGCTGTCAGGGAGGAAGCGGGAGATAAAGCTGAACTGGCTGAATGTTGGTGACAGAAAAGAGACTCATCCAAAACCTCTGTGGAGCTATTGTTAATTAGCACAGACCTGATTTACAGCTATGTTGCACAATATGTGGCTGGTTTGGGGGGTTTACAGAAATTTTCTGCACTCGTATCAGAAATTCTGATCTTGATGGGTTGACAAGGCTGATAGGAGCTACACATACTGAAGGACTTAAATAAATAAATATAAATATAGAATAAGCAATTGTGAATCATGCAAAGCTTCTCCACGGGAGTCCTAGAAAATACCGAGCTGTGAATTAGCATAGCAGGTTCCCTTTTAAAATTCCTTCTTTGATCAGTTTGCATCAGCATCTCCTGTCAGAGGGCAAACCTTCATTTACAGTTTGCAAGTTATTGCACTGATATTTAGTAAAGTAAATACGATTTGTTGCACTTAAGTTACATCTGATATTCCTGCAATAGAAGTCACAAAATGCAGAAAACAAGTTTTAAAAGCAGTGTTTGAATAATTTGTGATCATTTACTTGGATATATTAGGATTTAATAGGTTTTCAAAGCTCAATATTGCTCCCTCCCGTTTCCTGTTCATGGTCCTGAACACTGAAAAGAAGAAAGGAGGAGATTTGCATGTCATCATGCAGAAGAATGTGGAAGCAGATCATTAAATCAAATACAGCTGTGAGTTCAGTTAGCTCGCTGGTAGTTATTGGGGGCTTTCTCTGCACTCTACAGGCCGAGCATGCCCGTGACATGCACCAGCGCAGTCCAGCTGAGAAGGGCAGCTCGCTACCCAGACACCAACAAAGCCCAATCCGCAAAACTCTGAACTCACAGGACAATAGTACTCGTTCTTTCATTCTACTTAAATGAACTATGAATTCTACATTTATATATAGAAAGAGCTTAAACTGTTATCTAAGGGTTTCCAGACACCTAAGAAGCTCCATATTTCACACAATGATTCGAACAAATCTTAAAGGAGTGATGACATAACAGTTAAAAACTAGTTTATGTTGTTGGCATTACTGCATATGTAAATACTCCAAAAAGAAAAAAACGGCATTTTTTACAGCGGAGTATTGTTTTGAAACGCCAGACCTGACTTCCTCAGTAATACAGTTGGGTCCGGTTATGATATGGAGCTTTACCCGGAGACCACGTTGACTTAATTTTGATTGGCTACACCTTATTTGGCTATGACCTTATTTGGAGAATCTAGGTCAAGCTGCGGTCGGACTTTGCTAAAGGCTAACTGCTAGCAACATGGGCAGTTCAGACAGTGTGAGCTACGTTTATCAGACAAGACAGCATTTAGAAAATAAATAAACTTACAGGTAATGACAAGGTTGTGTCCCCCTCCCTCAGTGTTGCTGCAGAAGTTTGCTTTTAAATCCATTTGTTTGAAAATCCAGACCTGACTGCAGAGAAGTTACTACTAGCTCCATACACGAAGCTGAATCAGACAGGGAGGGGGGGGGGAGCGGATGGTGCATAAACAGTTAGGAGAGAGAGGAGGGGGGGCGCTGTTTACTTGATAGTGTGCTCTTATTGGAGCAATTAAATTACGTAGAATGATAGAACTACGTAGAATGATAAGCTGCTGTCTGATTCAACCGTTTCTGAGCAGAGAGACAAAGCTGACAGACCATAAACAGGAACTTTGATTCTCACTCTGGACATTCACATGGCCTCATCAGTGCACAATAGATCATATTATACACCCAAAACCCCAGAAAAGTACAATTTGATGTCATGGCACCTTTAACAATGGTCTGGCTGGTTAGTGAAATGTGTTGACAAACCATCCCACAGTGACTTCGGTTATCTTAACTAAGGCCTCGTTTACACAATGACGCTTTTTCTAGATGTGCCTATCATTTAGACAGTGCCCGTGTTTTGGGGAGTCAAAAACACAAAAAATGAAACCACCTTCCAAAGTGGAAAACTTAAACGCTTCACTGAAGCGTTGCCGTGTAAATTGTTGAAAACATTTTGAATTTTTTTTTAAAAAGTGTTTGTCATCACCAGTAGTCGAGAAGTTTAGGGGGGATGGAAAAACTCATTGGAGATTCTTTTTAATCTGCCTTGAACATAAGAATCTTCGCTCACATCTTCACTAATTTTTGTTCCCTGACGAGTCCTATTGGTGAAAATAATATAACCACACTGGGGGGGATGGGATTTTTAAACTGGGGGAGACCAAATGATTTCAACTCAATAAGTTATTTCTGTGTAATTTGGGCTAAAATCAGCACTCAAGCAGTTACTTTGTGATCATCTATGAGCCAAAGGATTTGACTAAAACGCCACAAGAGAACTCTAAAGCAAAATCAATGATTAACAACAATCATTGTTAAACAAAGACCTGATCAATACCAGCCATGCATGATGGAACTGGTATTTGTCTGGAATGCCAGTTACCCATCAGGGCCCGGTTGTTCAATTCTCGGTTATTTTAACCACTGGTTAATCCCTAACAGTCCGTTAAATCCTTAACCTGCTGTTAGCTAGCGACTGTTAGCGAAGGACTGTTAAATATGCGTTGTTCAAAGCATGGTTAGTCATGCCGTCAGCTAACGGCACCGTAAAAGTTAACCATAGGGTTAGCGCCACTGGTTAGCACCAATGTATCCCACAATTCCCCATTTTGTTTACTTCTGGTATTGCAAAAAGTAATGTTGTACGTCTGTCTTCCTCATTGCTGTGGGGAAGACACGGGGTGCCGACTCTCACTTTATTTTCCCAACGTGAACAGAGCTGCTGTTAGCCACAACATACTCTTCCTCACCCCCCAGTCTCTCTATCCTGCCCCATTCTCTTCATAATTATGCGCCCCCCAGCTCATCCGGCCTCACAGCACAGCAAACCCTCAGTAACAGAACACACGGGACACAGAAAGTATTGATAAGCAAACGATCCCTTTCACTGCAAAGAAAAAGGCAGAAATTTTTCTGCTGATGAAGAAAATGTCATTCAGATCATAGAAGCAAGATATTAATCTTTCTAAATAGTCAGTTTGTGTCCACAGTTTGTTGCACGCTCCAAATCAACTCGCAAAGGATTACATAGACCTGATGGCAATCTTTCCCAGAGTGCTGCGCAGCTCTTCGTTAGAATAATCCCCGATGTCAAAATCAGGGCCGCAATAACCGCCGTCCTTCCTTCTCTGAACTGGCATAATAAATGCAGCATTAGCAACAAACGGCAAAATGAGAGAAAACCACACCGTTAAAACTTTAGCGGCGGTCCTTAGGTGTGTTAACTTTAACATCAAGATAACAGGTTAAAGTTAACTGAGTTTTGAACAACAAGATAACCGGACTGTTAAAGTTAACAGTCGGCTAAATGTATTTAACAGCTGGTTAAAAAATAACTGAGTTTTGAACAACTGGGCCCAGAACTTCATGCCTGATGCAAAATGTTTCATTTAACAGCTTCTGAGTTCAAAATCCCAGTTTTTTTTTTAGCTTTTCTCGGCTAGATACTGTGATACTATGATACTGTGGGAAAGAAAGTTGCTGCTTTGCAGGAGAGACCCTAGGCTGCTTCCAAGGGATGTAACGATATAAAAATTTAATATCACAGTTATTGTGACCAAACTGATCACGGTTATCATTTTTATTGCGGTATTATAGAAATATCCCCAGCATCTTTAAAAACATCCAAAATGGGTCTAAATGTCTACTTTCTGCTTCATAAAGGGGGAAAAACCTCAAGAGAACTGTCCATGTGGATGCCTTTGTTGCTTTCCGCCATGTTTTTATAAATTAAACATTGCAAACTGAGACTGCTGCTGCTTTTCCAGCCAATGAGCAGCATCACTGGGAGTTTTTCAAAGTGCAGTAATCAGTCACGGTTTTAACGATGATTACAACTTGAAACGGTATTACTAAATGTGGGAATTTTATCACAGTTAACCATTTTATCGGTTATCGCTGCATCCCTACTGCTTCCAAACCACTTTCTTCTTACTTTAGACACTAACTAGCCCCTACAGTTGGAGATTTTAAGTTGAAAATCCCAGTTTTAAGCTTTTCTCGTGGAGATATTGGGATTGGGAAAAGTAAGCTACTGCTTCACAGGGGAGACCACATGCTGGGGAGACTACCCCCCCCCACCTTCACCTCGAGTACTGGTCGTCACATAATGATAACATCACAAACAGCGATCCTACACAAACAGTGAAGGAAAACATCAACAAACATGTCGGATTATGCCTGTCTACATGCAGAATTTCTCCTCAAAACGCTTGTGTAATAGTGGAGTTGTCAGAGAAAACAAAACCTACTTTTGCGTTTTTTAAGCGGAGCATCATCGTGTAAACGTGGCCTAATGTTGTGTTTCCCATTTTCCTATAGTTCTGTTTTTTGTGTTACCTGCCATGCATGTTTTTTTACTGTTTTAGCTTCCTGTTTTTAATGTTGTATCCGCTTGTACAGTGTCCGAGGTTACTTTGAGAAAGCACTTTTCCAATAAAATGTATTATTATTATTAAGGATGTCTGATATTATCAGCCTATTATTATTGGACGATATTGGCATTAAAATGTGATATCAGAAAATATCTATATTTTTTGTTGTTGTTGTTTTTTGTTTTGGGGCTGATATTTTTAAAAACAAAATCTAGCAAGAACTTTTTCCATAAGCAGCGGTCCAGCATGTAGAAAAGTCCCTGTTATCCTGGAAGAACTTCATATCCCAGCATTCCTTTCAGTCACATGAGTACGGTGCAGCTGCTGCTGCTACAGACTGACTTGCTTTTAAGCTGCTTATAATATGTCTGGTTTTAAGTTGTTGGTTAAGTTACCAAGTTGTCAGAAACATTATTATTAGCCACATGTTAGCTAATACCTGCTAGTATCTGATATCTGGCAGCCAGATGTCCAAAATGAACTCCTCTGGCTGAGTTAAGGACATTTTTGGGATCTTTGCTCTCAGAGCAGAATATAGTTGTATTCCTGAAAATGTGAGAGATACAACCTCACAGCTGTCTGCGACTCTGCGTATATCAGTATCGGTTGATATTGGATATCAGAATTTAAGAGTTGGTCAATATTGGATATTGGTAAAAAAAAAAAAAAAAAAAGCCAATATTGAACATCCCTAATTTATTATTATTATTATTATTATTATTATTATTATCTTGGCCACCCCATTGAGTATTTCCTGGATACGCCCCTGCTGCCTCGCTGCGTTTGCTCAGCTTTAAATGTACCTCAGAGTTTCTGACGTGCTGCAAATGTTTTTTTTAATCACAGAACTTGGAGGGGCCCCAGGCAGCGGAAGAGGAGGTGAGTGAGGAGGAGGAGGAAGAGGAGGAAGAAGAAGATGAGGAGGACGAAGAGGAGGATGAAGATGAGGATGACATCACCAGCGCAGAGTCAGATGACAGTGAGGAGGAAGTGGATGTCCAGCTGCCCAGGATGCAGCACTTGAGCAAGAAGGGTCAAAGCTGGGACAAAACAACAATATCTTACTGAAACACACATTTACACCCCCTTTCTCTCTCAAACACACACACACACATTTTAAGCAATCAGATGAAAAAAAGGGAAAAAAGACTTTATTATGTTGATGCTCTAAAAACAAGGAATATCACCCCGTACATTACCTTACACCAAAAACACACACAACAAAATGATGTAACCTTAAATTTGTCTAAAAACCTCCTGTTTTATAAATAATGTGACACTAAACTGTTCCTCAATCATCGTCCTGAAGGAACGGTTCACTAAAGTTAGCTCATCCCCGTGAGGTGTGATCAGATACAGTCCTCGCTCCCATCCAGCCGTAGATCCATACGTTCACTTATATGTGTCACCGTCAGATGACTGATGTCCCATTAAAATGCAAAACAGCCTTTATTTAAGTAAAATGAGTTGCAAGAGGAATGAAAATAAGACTATTTTTTGGTTTGTATACTTATAATTTATCAGTCTTTATTCTAGCCTAAGTGGCAAATCCAGGTGATTTTACAGAAAAAAAGCATATTTTCAATGGAATTCAAAAAAAAACAAACAAAACAAAAACAGAAAAACTAAAAAAAAAAAAAAAAAAAAAAAGATTGTTGTGCCCTCGCAGACGTTATGTTGAGCTAGCCGTGGGGTCAGAGTTCCAGGTTATGGGGGAAAGCCAGAAAAGTCTCCTTGTACATTTTTATACGTTCTCTTGTAAATATTGAGTATAGTAGGTGACCCTCCCCGACCCTTCCCCTGTCCACATGACACCCGTGATTTCACCTGTACACAGCATCCACATCACCTCCTCATATGTACGTGCACAGCCCGAACCCTTAGCCTGCAGAAGTCTCTCCATCCCCGAGTCCTCTGTGTGTGTTTCTAGCTCAGTGTTCCAATCATTCCAGCCCACGTCGACCAGGGTTTGTTCAGACAGGTGCACCACAGCCGACGCAGAGGGGCAGGCGAGAGAGATGCGTGCGTTTGGGAAAAAATGAAAATAAAAAAACAGTCATATCAATCTCAATAATGAGAAGAAACTGCTCTTGCTTCAGGTGTGATTACAGAAGTAAGACCCAAAACAATAAGAACTCCCAGAAATCATCAACTCTGCTCCAGTTCTCTCCTGCTAGTTACTAATGCTGCATGAAACAGAAAGTACAAAACCCAAACTACAGAAAATACAACCAGCAGTTAAGTTTGAAAGAGACAAAGCAAAATAAACCATTTATATTTAACCTCAATACGTCAGTAAACATGCATTTACTGGGACAGATGACAGCCGCTCTCCCTCTGTGCTGTTATCAGAGCCGCTCTGTTCTGCAGCGTCCAGTCATCTCCGCTATACTCCAGTCAATGAAGCACTTAATGCATCTAAAAGCCTACAATTCAGAGAAGGACACAACTAGAGCTAAACTTGGTCTGGTTTCCCTGAGTCAGACATCTGCCAGCTACTTGAAGCTTTCCGTGAGTTTCACTGAGGTTCTGCAGTGATGTGAAACCTGCTGGCTTGCTGAAGTCTCTTTAATCATTTAATTAAAAGGGAAAATGTTTCTTTGCATCTTTTCTTTTCCCTTACTTCCTTTGATAAAAATAGGTGTTTCTTTAACAGATGGTTGACACAACAGTTTATTTAGGATCAGTAGTTTAATGGTCAAAACCTAAAACAGTTATGAGATAAACACCCAAACCAAGTGGGAGCAATGGCTCAGGCTAGGGATGGGCATATCGATACCCTGGAGTCAATAGTTCCATACCAGCCAGACAAAATATGGGAATCAGTATTTTTTTGAATATTAAGATACCACTTAAAGGCAAACAATGGCACTTTTAGCAGTTTTCTCAGTGACGCGCCCCCTATCGACGGCTAAACTAGCATCCATCTTGCATCGTACCTGTGCTGTGATTCACTCCAGCCAGTCAGACAGTCTTATCTTGACTCTTGTTCTGTCTCTTCCTCTCTTTCTTTGCCTCTCTTCCTCCAGAAATGTTTTCTTGCATTTCCTTGCCGAATCCAACATGATGCAAAACACCCGCTGTGTTCATATCTGGTTCATGTCCGTTTGTTAGTGGCACGGTGGGCAAGCAATAGTTAGCTGCCATGTCACGGCCGTGTCCTAGATACCGTTTCTGAGCCTCGGGACGCTTCTGGGCAGTGACAGTGTGAAAATGCACATACTGAATGCTGGTGTGCCATCAAATTGAGTCAGAAACGCATGCTTTTAAGGTCCAAAAGTTATGCTATGGATCTTTAAAAGGTACAAAACATGCAACTTAATCTCACTAATGCAGTGGTTCTCAAACTTTTTTTGAAGGGGGCCCCTTTTCATTGGAACTTATACCATGAGATAGATGATTGACTGCTGAGTCAATGAATAGGGAAGGCAATAAGCCTTGGCTTCAGCCTTTAACTTTTTTGGTAAATTATTGGTTTGTAATGCTCTATTTGTTTCTGGTATCGTAATGTTTTGATTAACCAAAATAAAGCTAATCAATCAAAAAATGCACTGCATTTGGGGGGGGGGAATATCTTTTCAGTCATCATTTTTTTCATTGGTACTTTAAAGAGTATGCCCATTTTCTGTTAGAAGTACAAAAATTATAGGCCTGGCTGGGGGCGCGCCCCAAGTTTAAGAACCACTGCAGTAATGAAATTATGTGTGAAACCAGCCTCTGTGTCACATGATCGTTGTAGCTATCGGATGTCATGATGATGATGTTTTGTTATTTCACAGTGGTTTAATGCCGGTTATTGCACATTATATTTTTCTAAAGTTATAATACAATATTAAGTTCCAAATAAAATTACTATTACATTCTATATTTTTTAGGAATGTCCGATATTATTGGCCGATATTGGCATTAAAATGTGATATCAGAAAATATCCGTATCATTTTTTTCAGACAGATATTTTTACATATAAAATCTTGCAAGATTTCTTAACGAAACAACAAGATCTGGCGAAATTTCGTTCCATCAGCAGCACTCCAGCATGTAGAAAAGTCCCTGTTATTGTGGAAGAACTTCATATCCCAGCATTCCTTTTAGAGTCACGTGACTACGGTGCAGCTGCTGCTGCTACAGACTGACTTGCTTTGAAGCTGCTGATAATATGTCTGTTTTTAAGTTGTTAGTTAAGTTACTAAGTTGTCAGAAACATTAGAATTAGCCACATGTTGGCTAATACCTGCTAGTATCTGATATCTGGCAGCCAGATGTCCAAAATGAACTCCTCTGGCTGAGTTTAGGAGATTTTGGGATCTTTGCTCTCAGAGCAGAATATAGTTGTATTTCTTAAAATATGAGAGATACAACCTCACAGTTGTCTACATATATCGGTATTGGTTGATATCGGAGATCGAAAATTAAGAGTTGGACAATATTGAATATCAGTTAAAAGCCAATTTTGAATATCCCTAATATTTTCACATTTTCCATTTAATAAATTTAAGCATTCTTCACCTGTAGCTAAATTATTTGATAATTTAAAGGAATTGTAACTGCAAAGTATCGGTATTGGTATCGATATCGATTTTTTTTTTTTTTTTTAAAGTACCATACTAGTATCGTATTGACAGGAAAATTTTGTGTATTGCCCATCCCTAGTTCAGGCAGGTTTATTTCCACAAACCTTTCCTAAATTTCATCGTAGCCACTGAAAAATGAGCTCTACTGATGGTAGAACTGCAGGACCGGGTTTGATAAATAAACTTCAGATTTCTTGACAGAAATACGTAAAAGTCAATATTTTAAATCCAGAAATAAGTAAAACAGTTCAGGGTTTGTTTGTTTTTTTTCCCCATTTTCCAGCTAAATATTTAGATTTTTCAACTTGAGGCCACCAAACTGCAGCATGTTCGGTGCTCGTTCGAACATTTTCCATAATCAGAAAACTCAGATGAAAATTTTCCCGTTGAAGTGAAAGGCTCCTCTCCGACCACGGCCATCCTGAATGGGGTCCGCGCTGTCGGACCGCAGGGAAAGCAGAACTGCTGACGAACAGACATGTGAACGTGCCGTCACGGTCTCCTCCAGCCTGGCGAGCCTTCGGCTGTGTCTGTGGGAGAATCTACTGTATGTGTATACTGTAGCTCTACTGTATGTTCATGTCGTTTAAGAGTTTTCCTCACCCGCCGTGACACCTGGTCTTGTGATGTCACCTCCCTCCTTGCACCCCCCCACTTTAAATCTTTGGTGGATTTTTGCATCCCCTCCTCCCCTCCCCAGTCCTACTGTTGTCCTGAAATTTGTTTTAGAAGAGGACAGTGAAATTATCATCAAAACCTTGTATAACGTGTACAAGTTTTATTTATTGATTTGTTTATTTTCTGGACTCTTTGGTCTGTTTTTCTTTGGAATGGTCACTACAGCACTTTCTGTAAATTGGCCAATAAAAACTTGTTTTGGAATCAAGCTTTGTGTCGGATTTTTTCCTTTATGATATGCATGTGTGCAAGTGTAGCTGGTGTTTTGCTGCAGCATTTATTATGTTGTTATAGAAGGTAAAAGCTCCAATCAGCGGCAGATAAATGCTGGCAATCTGATGTAAATTACAGGAAATAAGTGTCCTGCATTTATGCAGCTCTCCAGCTGTGACTTTTATTGCACCCAGGTCAATTTTTTCACAAACCAAGCCTGTGCTGTTATTAATATAATAATGGAACAGTTACCAGCTCGGAGATGTAGCCCGGGTTTTATAAGCGGGCGCTCTCCTTGGTGCTGAAACGCTGTTTGACTCCATAAGCAGCATTTAGAGCTGCTTAAACTCTGCTTGTTTAACGTTTAACTGCTGCCATTTGTTTTCTTCTTATATTTCTTTTAGTTGCGCCTAATCCAGTAAAAGTCTGCAGGATTATTGCACCCATCTCTGGAAAAGATTGTACCAGTAAGAAGGAAGACAGAAAGCAGTTTAAAGGAACAAAGTACCAGGCTGAGCTGATGCAAGAAGCAACGTAGAAAGTTTCCCTCAAAAGCAACATTTCCAACCAACAGCTGAGACTCTTTATTTTAAACACCGTCATGCTTAAAAATCTGAAGTTAGACCAGAGATTCTGTGAAAGATAATCTTCCAGTATTGTTTATAGATGACATCGAAATCACGAAAGTTGTGCTTATGCTTCACATTTATGGCATTTACGATAGTTTCAAAGCATTGTGTGTTTGAAACGATTAAATGTTGCATTTTTATGTAATCGTTTTTGCCATAAGGATTACATAACTTTTTATTTTAACTCAGTTGTTTTTCTTACAACTAACAGAACCTTAAAGGTACAGTATGTAAGAATTACTGACATCTAGTGGTAAAGATGGGTATTTGAAAGAAAAGATGTTTTCTTTCAAATAACTTCATATTCCAGCACTGTTGTGAATGTATGGTGGCCGTTAGTGGCCAAAATTTTCCCAGACATAAAGCTGTTTTCATCTGTGAATGGATCCAGTGATCTCAGGTGTAGCTATGACTGTACTATGAGTAAATACTTTTAATGTCTTTTAAGACTTTACTGATCCCACACAGTGCTTTAACTCCCATTAAACAAAGCTGGTCCAGCAGATTTAAAGTTCAGAGGGTTCTTACTTCACACACCTTGTTTTGTCTATTCAGGGACACCGTAGTGAAAATAGCGGAACAAATATGGCAGCCTCAATATGTGCACCGCCCAGTAGGTAGATATAAATGACTCATTCTAAGAAAATAAACATAAAACAGCTGTTCTAGTGCAGCGATTACATATCAGTGGAAACATTTTGAGTTATATAATCCCATTTTTTTGCCATTGATCTTTGCTCTTAGATCTTTGATTTTTACGTACTGTATCTTTAACAATTATGACGTGACAGCTGACGCTTGATTACGTTTTATGCCACAAAACAGATTTTGTTTATTCCTTTGAAAAAACTCAGACAGTCGATGTCCACTTGAAATCGAGATCTGATTCTTAATCTGGACTCATTTAGTGGAAACTAAACCACACGCACGGGAGATAAAAGAAGTTAGGATGGAAGATCCATCATTTGGTTTTTGTTGGGGATTTTTTGTTTTGTTGTGTTTGGGGGGTTTTGTGTGTGTGCGTGCGTGCACAGTTTCCAAAGTGTCAGAGCACAAGCCAAAACAGGATATAGAGGGTTCAGCAAAACCTGTTCAGACACGATCATGAACATGTTATTTGTGTTGTAGAGGTATACGTGTACAGTATATTCAACAAACCTTCTCACTGACTCAAGCTAAAAAAAAAACTGCAGAATTTTAGTATTAACAAGTGAAAGAAGTGCCTTCTACTTGAGGACAGAACAAGGCCTAATCTCAATTCTCTTTTTTACCCTTTGCCACTTAAAACGGAGGCACGAGGGGGAGGGCTGATCACATACATCATCAGTGAGCCCTGCCTGCTTGTATGTGTGCTGAGCTGTCGCTGGAGATCTCGAGAAATCAAACCATCTACAGCTGTGGGTTAATGTTACCAAGTAAGTTCGATTTGTGCATGACATCACAGCTGGTGTTATATCCCACAACGGCCTCCATGTAACGGAAGACCAGCAGCAATGTTTCTGAAGTTTTTGTTGATCACCTATCATTGTAGATTATCAGGGCTGGCTGCAGAGCACCGCTGGTTTTCAACTTGGTAGCGTTTGTTACTGAGGCTTCAACGTCGTACTAGCGATTTTTTTTCATGTGCATTTATAAAGAAAATGACCGTTAAACATTTAAACCACAAACACACAAATTTTCATACAAATTCAACTTTATCTATGGAGAAAATGTTTACATTTGTGGATTTTTTTGGACTCTGTAGCAGCTATTTTGGCGGTTACATGTTATAACTCTTCATGGTGTGCATCAGAAAACCCTTCGTTTGAATATTGGTCATGTGACATTTGTTGCTAAGATGCTATTTTGCATTAAAAAAACAAGTGTGGAAGTGAGTGCTCATCTGATCATAAAAATGATCTTATGATTGGATCCACGTGGGATTTATGAAACATTCGTATTTGACCAATCTCATCCATCATTTCTAATCTATACCTTAAAGGTAGAGTCCAACCTGATGCTCCTCCCTCTCAGGCTAATGGCCGCCTCGTTCTTCAGCCTTTTCAGCTTCAAGCCTCTCCTTCAGAGCTTGGAAGCGGGTAAAATCCAAATCAATATTAACCCTGGTTTTCCAGCGTGCACTATCTAAAGCTCTTTTCACTGCAGAATACTTCCCTTTCTTCGCAGCGTCTGCCGTTTTTCCTTTTCTATTTTCTTCGCGAGTTCGAGTGACTGGCGTCTGCTCCAATCATGAGCTTATTCCCGCACAGCGTCATGCCTTTGGTCTGGTGATATAAACAGAAATCTCCACCCAGAAACATCCCGACCACACCACAACAAAGGGAAAAGGCGAATTACGGACAGGGGAAGGAGTTGCAAACAAACTCACCACCGCACGAGAGTTGAGGCACTTGAGACGGATTTCACTTGCACACATCTTATGTTTATTTTCAGGGGGGAAACTCTGGACTCTACCTTTAAAGTTGTATAAGTGCTCAACCAGAAGACTGTTTCTTAGCTTCGCTAATGAAAGTTATCGTTTCTTCTGTCCCTGTCAGGGTCAGGCTCGGATCCGACCTGTCAGTGCGCTGCTGCTTCTGGGTTTGATGATGATGGATTTCAGACGTAGATTCTGTTGTTCCTATGATGATATTGGTCAGATACGAACATTTCTAAAATCTCACATGGATCCAATCATAAGATCATTTTTCCAATCAGATGTGCACTCATTTCCACACTCGTTTCATAAATGAGGGCTATGACTTTTTTTCCACGTAAAACGGCATCAAGCCTGGTCTTAGCAACAAATGTCACGACACTTGTTGCCCCCACTTACCCCTCTTGGGACACCCCACCTGTACACGCATAAAGGAAGGGAAGGGCTAAGGGGGCAAATTGAGATTGAGCCTTAGATTAGAGGTGAAATCAGGCATGCAGCTATGATTATGGTCGGAAGCAGGAAAAAGACAACTCTTCAGGAAATAAAGTTATCCAATGTTAAGAAAAGAAAAAGCATGTGAGGATGAAGCTGCATGGATGTGGTGGACAAGAATTCACCAGTTTGATTCTGAATAAAAAGTCTTGTTGATTGACATTAATCCAAAATAACCTCCGCTTGTTCTCAAGTATGAGCTGCTGCCCCGTAACATCATGCGGTAACCTGTGGGGAAACACCATCTCTGTTCACATGCTTGCTGGAAGATTCAGATTATTACTTATGTTGACTTAAAATCTATAGTTGTTCTTTAACATCCACTATTTAATAAACTGGAACAAACATGTAACAGCCTATCTGGTGAATGCTTTATGAATTATACATGTAAGTCAGATGAAATTTAATCAGTGGTTTACACAGATCTGCAGTTATTTCTGAGTAAAACATAACTACGCTTGATGCTGCATGAAATGTCTCCATCTTGTGGATAAAAAGTGTACAGTGGTGAATTCTGCCTTCCTGGAGTCCTTCCCAATGCTTTTCACACTTTTCTCACAGCATACTGAAATATTAATGACCTAAATTATTTATTTCAACCTCCAGCCAATCAGGGATCTGCATGATGTTTAAGAGCTCGGTTCCACTAAAACCCAACTTGCTCCTCTAAATATAACTTGTATAACCTGATAAACATGCTGGTTCACCAAACTTTTTGACTCAATGCCAAAAGATAATTTAACAAATTATCTGGAATTAACGCCCCGTCATCAGATAGCTTTACTCATTTAGCTGCAGGATCAGTCCGCCTCAGCCAAGGCAGGCACGAGTGTGCTGCCTTTTTACTCTCGTTGCACGACAGTCGTCAGCAACAAGGCTGCAAAGTCATGACTTCCTGTCCGTCACAGAGGCATCCTGCAAATGGAGGTCGAGGCAGGAGTATAAATAATGAAGTTCTGCTAGCCTGCAACAGAAATAGACCGTCCTCATGCCTGCATGAATAATTCATCATGTTTCTTTGCTGTTCAATACAGCAGGAATACATAAATGTTGACTCTATATTTAATTTCGATAAACTTTCGTAGTCAAGTTAAAAAAAAAGCAATTTTTCTCTGAAGGAATATGAGAACGTGATGTTGTACATGTTATAATCATTTGTGGAGTAATTTAAGTACCAAATGGCAGCAAAAAAACAAAGCTGCTTCCCCACAAAGACACGCATCTGTTTGACATTTTAAAGTTAAAGCAGATGGTGCTGGATTAGGTCCACAGCAGATTATGTGTGAAAGGGTTTGCAACGTTAAAGCAAAGAGAACATGAAGCTAATGCAGCCTAGCTTTCTGCATGAGGGGGGGCAGAGATTGTTTTCTGCTGTGGCCTTTACGCCTGCCTGTATCCCCGAGCATAAAGTCAGAGCTCATTGCTTTGGCGTTTGGTCATTAACATTTTACTACAAAGATTTTGCAGCCCATTGAAAAATGGGTTGCATGCATTTCAAGAAGAATTGCGAATGTTTTATATTTGCTCCACGATGAGGAGGCGGGGTGGGTCTCCCCCTCGGACAAACTGCAGACGAGCTGCAGCATGAGCTGAACAAAGCTGAAACGCTTCAGGCTTTTTCATGATGATGGGCTCGCTGCATGTGAGCAGCAGCAAATCTGGGCCAAAACATTTCTTTTTCCATAAAGGAAAACAGGATCATGACTATTTTCATTAATACAGACATTATGAAAGATTGATTTATTTAATGTAATTTATAACAATAAACAATTACGTCCTCCCTGTTTACATGACAGCTGACATCTTTGTGTCTATTTTGCTCTCTGTGATAAGTTCAGGCTTTTGTTTTTGGGTTGATGCAAGCCAGTCAGCATCAGCAACTGTCTCAATGAGGAAAGCTGAGACACGCTGCAAGAATAAAGTGTAAAGGTCAAGTTCATTTGCAGAAATAGTTAACCAACATTTAGAAAAACAAAGTTAACTGCTTCGGCAAATAAACTCATTTACTTTTTTTTAATATTCTCACCAAGTCACACTGACATGAGGTAGAGGGTTTTAATGATGTTAAATGGAGATAGGAGGTTTGTACCCGACAGCGACAAAAAGCAGTTAACCACCATTTAGAAAAAATGGAGTTAACTGTTTTTGCAAAAGAACTCTTCAAATGTTTCACAATGAGAAAAAGTAAAAAGAAGAAAAAAAAACTTTTCCACACCACCAAAGTTGGGACATTTGGACATTTTTCCTTTTCATGGAAAATATGAGTTCATTTTGGATCTAATGGCAACAATACGTCTGTAAAAAGTTGGAACAGGAGCAACAAAAGGCTGGAAACATATATGACACAAATAAAACAACAGCTAGAGGATCATTTGACAGCGAATTACTGTAAGTTAATTTTCAAAGGGTGGGTGACATGACTGGGTATAAAAGCGTCATTTACCAATCTGAGAAAAACAGCATCTAAAACTTCTGAAAATTGTGAAGACTTTAAAGATCATTAATACGTTAATATATCAGTCATCCTCAAAATGATTCATACCCTCTAATTAAAGAAAAAGCTAAAATCACAGTAGTTATTCAAATAACAAGAAACTAAAGAAGCTAATAACAAATAAAAATTACAAAATTATAGTTCAGTGAAATGAAATTTTGCTTTTGAATTGTGGTTGGAAATAAAAAATAAAAAAAAACAAATGAACAAAACTGTCCCAAACACATAAGAGCACCTTTCCCATGAACATGGACCAAACACCTGTCAACAGGTGTAGAAGTCTTTTGGACATTTGAGAAAACACCTGATTGCAGAGAAACTAGTTTATGTTGTTGGCATTACTTTATATGTAAATACTCCAAAGAAAACGGCATTTTTTACAGCGGAGTATTGTTTTAAAACGCCAGACCTCACTTCCTCAGTAATACAGTTGGGTCCGGTGATGATATGGAGCTTTACCCGGAGACCACGTTGACTTAATTTTGATTGGCTCACCTTTTTGGCTACGACCTTATTTGGAGAATCTAGGTCAAGCTGCGGTCGGAGTTTGCTAAAGGCTAACTGCTAGCAACATGGGCACTTCAGACAGTGATTTAGAAAATAAATAAACTTACAGGTAATGACAAGGATGTGACCCCTCCCTCAGTGTTGCTGCAGAAGTTTGCTTTTAAATCCATTTGTTTGAAAACCCAGACCTGACTGCACAGAAGTTACTACTAGCTCCATACACGAAGCTGAGTAGACAGGGAGGGGAGGGGGGGCGGACGGTGCATAAACATTGGAGAGAGAGGGGGGGGGGGGCGCTGTTCACTTGATAGTGTGCTTTATTGGAGCAATTAAATTCGTAGAATGATAGAACTACGTAGAATGATAGGCTGCTGTCTGATTCAACTGTTTCTGAGCAGAGAGACAAAGCTGACAGACCATAAACAGGAACTTTGATTCTCACTCTGGACATTCACATGGCTTCATCAGTGCACAACAGATCATATTATACACCCAAAACCCCAGAAAAGTGAAATTTGATGTCATGGCACCTTTAACAAACTTTTAGCTTCGGAGTTCCATCATGCTTGTTTGCTTGTTTTAGTTTTTGTATGTTTGTTTTTAACATTTCTTTCAAACCATAATTTAAAATCAGTGTCATGATTTTCATAGAACTTTTGTCAATTTCAACTGATTTCACGGGCAGCAGATTCTTTTCCTTCTTTAACTGGACGGTAATTTGGGGAAAGGCTGTGTATATACAGTACATATATATATACATATATATATATATATATATATATATATATAAACATATACACCAAGATATACGTATATACAGAAAAGCAGTCTTCATTTGAGTGTTATTTGGTGAAAATATTCAAAAAGTAAATGAAGAATTTATTTGCAGAAGCAGTTCATTCTGTTTTTTCTAAATGGTGGTTAACTATTTTTGCAAATGAACTCTTCAATACATATATATATATACAGGCTATATACACAATATACAGGATCATACTCGTTCCAAATGCTAGATCCGAATGTGGTCCAACACAGATCCACTGAGTTTCCAACACAGAGCTCATCATTAGAACACAAGTTGATAAAATAGATTAAAAACTCTGCATTGTTCGATATTCGATACGCAGTTCTCAGGGTTAAATATACACTCGTACAGTTTGGTTCCATACAGAAATGGTTCAGTAATTTTTTTCCACAACTTTCAGATGCTGTCCCTGCCCCTTTAACCTATGTAAACAACAGATGAGCCAGCCAGCAGTCCCAGCTTCCCCCTCCCTGTCCCAGTGAAGAAGCTGAGCAACATTGTGTTCAGGGACATGCCAGTTAGCATCGCTAGAGAGTCTGTGGGAATTTGACAGTCAATATTTAAATAGTGCAGTTAGATGTTTACAATGAGATTGAATAACAGCCATTAAAAGACATCTCAAGGTCTTATTATTTCCATGAAGGATAGTTTATGTGAGTAGATTGAAGCAGCTGCACCAAAAACGTATATCTGCTGTAATGTTTCCAATCTAGTGGTGTGGCCTTCACTGAACTGTTGGTTATTTATGTAATTTAATGAAAAGTCACCTGCAGAGCCAAGACCCGCTCAGGTTTGGTCAGAGATAATGTGGAAGTGGAGGATATTTTATCATTGATTTACATTCATATCCCATGACAGTTGATTCACAATCACTTGTACATGCAGCTAAGTTTAAAACTGTTATAATCTTTTTGGGAAGGAATGGGATTGTAAGTAATTAAGAAAGTTGGGAGTAGGGATGAGCAAATCTATATCCTGGAGTCAATACTTCAATAACAGCCACACAAAATATTGGGTTGTATACTTTTTTGGAGGGTAGCAAGATACCACTGTACAGATACAAAACATGCCATTTCTTTTTACTTCTGAAATATTAGGAAATAAAATTATGTGTAAACCAGTGAGATTCTAGCTTCTGTGTCACATGAGTCACATGATGGTATATTTTATAAATGTTACTTTTTATATTTGAACATTTTCCACTCAATAAACCTAAATATTCTTAACCTGTACTTAGGTTATCTGATAATTGAAATAATTTTTAAAACTTTTTTTTTTATCTACTCATCAATATAATTTATTATTGTTTTAAAAAATTGACTTATAATATTGCCCTTGCAGGTACAGTATGTAAGCATTAGTGACATCTAGCGGTAAAGATGGGTATTTGAAAGAAAACATGTTTTCTTTCAAATGACTTCATATTCCAGCACTGTTGTGAATGTACGGTGGCCGTTAGTGGTCAAAATTTTTATGTCTTTTGAGGCACTATTTATCCCAAACAGTCTCTAACTCCCATTAAACAAAGCTGGTACAGCAGTTTTTAAGTTCAGAGGTTTCTCACTTCTATCACATGGTTTTGTCCATTTAGGGACACCATAGTAAAAATGGCAGCACAAATATGGCAGCCTCCATGTGCACCCCCAGCAAGTAGATATAAATGACTCATTCTTAGAAAATAAACATATAACAGCTGATCTAGTGAAGCAATTACACATCAATAGAAACACAGTTTTGAGTTAGATATTACCGTACATTTTTCCTGCCATTGGCAAATTGTTTTTTACACACTGTACCTTTAAAGACATCAATGCAAACTGTATAATTATGTGATGTTCTTTGAAGGAACAAAAAGTATCGTATTGTTATCAGTATTTGTATCGATAATGATGAAAAAGTACCATAAACTTGTATCAAATCAACAGGGAAAAAATTGGTATCGCCCATCCAGTTGGGAGAGCTCTGGGAAATGGTAGCACCACTTGATCAACTTCTGTTGTTGCAGAACAGATTTAAGTTGTTGACTCTTTTCTGTAAAAGACCTTATATAATTCTGAAATGCACATTATTTTTCACTGTAGGGAGACCTTATCATTTATTTAATCTCTTATAAATCATCATTTACTGTAACCTTTGAATCATTATTGAGCTGAACTGCTTGAATTCCAACAACTTCTCAGCGAGACAAAGCTAAACCAGATACTGCATCCATCACCAGCATGGCTTCACAGGAGAAGAGTGCGGGTGCTGAACTGGCCTGCCTGCAGTCAAGACCCTTTACCAGTACAAAAACATTTGGAACATTGTGAAAGCAAAAACCCTACAACGAAGGTCCGGAACTGTAGAGCCGATAGTATCCTGGATCAGACCAGAATGGGGCGACATTCCTGTCCTACAACCCCAGCAGCTAGTCCCCTCACTTCCCAGACATTTAAGAGGAGATGCTACACAGTGGGAAACATCACCCCGGAACTACTTTTGGAACTGGGATTTCATGAAATGAAATGAATGAAATGAAAAATACTTTATTCATCCCGAAGGGAAATTCAGTATTGTAAAAGCTCACTTTTTTTTTTTTTTTTTTTTTTTTTTTTTTTTTATAAATAAACAAAAAGTAGTTAGTCTTGTTCTTTAGGGTGATGGTTGCTGGCAGGAATGAATTCCTGTATCTCTCCGTCCTACAGCGAACTTGACGCAGCCTCCCACTGAACACACTCTGTTGATTCTTCACCGTGTTGTGGAGAGGATGGGAAGTGTCCTCCATCATCTTCATCAGCTTGTGAAGCATTCTTTTTTGAACGATCAGCTCCAGCGGCTCCAGAGTTATCCCCAGCACAGAACCAGCTTTCTTGATCAGCTTGTTTAGTTTCTTCAAGTCTCTGGTTCTGATGCTGCTGCCCCAGCAGATGGCTGCAAAGCTAATTGCACTTTCTACCACAGACTTATAGAAGATCTGCAACATCTTTTTGCAGACATTAAATGATTTTAGCTTCCTTAAGAAGAAGAGTCTGCTCAGACCTTTCTTGTAGATGTAGTCACAGTTGCATTTCCAATCAAGTCTGTTGTCCAGCTGAACTCCAAGGTATTTGTAGTTCTCCACCACCTCCACCTCCTCTTCCAGGATGTAGACAGGACTATGCTGCTTATTCTTGCTCCTCCTGAAGTCAACAATCATCTCTTTAGTCTTGCTGGTATTTAAGATGAGCTGATTGTTACTGCACCATTTCACAAACTGATTGACAAGTTCCCTGTATTCGGCTTCTTGTCCATCACTAATACACCCCACAACAGCAGAGTCATCAGAATATTTCTGCAGATGACAGGACTCAGAGTTGTACTGGAAGTCTGAGGTGTACAGTGTAAAGAGGAATGGTGAGAGTACAGTCCCTTGTGGTGCTCCAGTGCTGCTGACCACCATCTCAGACACACAACCTTTCAGTCTCACAAACTGTGGTCTGTTTGTGAGGTAGTCGTAAATCCAGGTGGTTGTGGAGGGATCCACCTGGAAGTTACGGAGCTTCTGACATAGCAAAGCAGGCTGAATAGTATTAAATGCACTTGAAAAATCAAAGAACATGACCCTCAAAGTGCTGCCTGACTGGTCCAGATGAGAGTGGGCTCTCTGAAGCAAGAAGATGATGGCGTCTTCAACCCCAAGCCCATTACGATATGCGAACTGTAATGGGTCCTGAAGGTGTTCACTTGCTTGTTGAGGTGAGCCAGTAAGAGTCTTCCAGGACTTTCATGATGTGAGATGTCAGGGCAACTGGTCTGTAGTCATTTGGTTCAGCTGGTTGTGGTTTTTTAGGGACTGGAACAAGACAGGATGTCTTCCACAGCACAGGAACTCTGTTCTGTCTAGGCTGGTGTTAAAAAGGTGCTGGAGAACCGGACATAGTTGTTCTGAGCAGGTCTTGAGAACTCTGGGACTGACACCATCTGGACCTGCAGCCTTGTTCCGGTTCAGTTTTTCTAGTTGTTTCTTGACCTGGTCACAGGAGACAGTCAGGCTGGAGGTGGAGGCAAAAGAGGTCTCAGGATGTCCTGATGTGGAGGGAGATGAGGCTGTGTTCAGGTCCATGACTGAGGTGCAGGGTGACAGAGTGGAGGTGGGACAGGAAAGCTGTGAGCTATGGAGGGTGTGTGGAATGTTGGGTTGTCGGCAGGGGGAACTGAACCTATTGAAGAACATGTTCAGTTCGTTAGCTCTGTCCAGACCTCCGTCAGTCTGGTCCCCCTTTAGCTTGAAGCCAGTGATTTTCTTCATTCCCGACCATACATCCCTCACGTTGTTCTGCTGGAGCTGGCTCTCCAACTTCTTCCTGTAGTCCTCCTTGCACTTCTTAGTCTGTGTTTTCAGTTGTTTTTGTGTGGTCTTCAGTAACTCCCTGTCTCCATCCCTGAAAGCTTTCTTTTTGATGTTCAGCAGCTTTTTCAGGTCACTGGTGATCCAGGGTTTGTTATTGGGGAAGCACCTCACTGTTCTTGTTGGAACGATGTTGTCCACACAGAAGTTTATGTAATCTGTCACACACTCAGTCATGGTGTTGATGTCATCTCCATGAGGTTCACAGAGGACATTCCAGTCTGTGGCCTCAAAGCACCCTCTCAGGCATCTTCAGCCTCAGTAGACCAGGTTTTAATAGTCCTCCTAATGACTGGTTGCTGCTGAACGATGGGCTTGTAGGTGGAGGTGAGAAGAACCAGATTATGATCAGATCTTCCTAGAGGAGGCAGGGCAGAGGAGCTGTATGCATTCTTTGTATTTGCATAAAATAAGTCCAACATCTTATTTTCTCTGGTGGAGCAGCTGACAAACTGCTGGAAAGTTGGCAACGTAGCAGAGAGGGAGACGTTGTTGAAGTCTCCAGAGATCGCCATGAATGAGTTTGGATGCTGTGTTTGTAGTTTAGCCACGACGGAGCTGATGACATCACAGGCTGTCTCTGGTGCGGTACCTGGTATTATATAAACCGCTACCAGAATAACACAGGCAAACTCTCTGGGTAAATAATATGGACGGAAACTCACAGCTAACAGTTCAATGTCTCTTGTGCAGATCTTCTCCTTGACAGTGATGTGTCCTGGATGACACCAGCGCTGACTGACCAGCACTGCAATTCCGCCTCCCTTCCGCTTCCCGCTGAGCTGTATATTTCGGTCTGCACGGACCGTCTTGAAGCCGTGTACAGACGCATTACAGTCCGGGGATGTGTTCATGCAGCCAAGTCTCGGTGAAACACATGATACTGCATTCTCTGTACTCTTTCTGAGACCTTGTTAGCACTTCGAGCTCGTCCATCTTGTTAGCTAGCGATCTAACGTTACCCATCACAACAGTTGGAAGAAACGGTTTAAATCTCCACCGTTTTTCTCTCTGCCTTACCCCTGCCCTGCATCCTCTTGTCTTTCTCCTTAACTCCACTGGGATTTGACGTGTTATTACGCTGAAAATCTTGATTTGGGAGAGTTTTAACAGTTGATCACGGTGGTAAACAATTTTTCCGTTGCTATGGATACACATCATAACAAGCAGTGAAAAAAGCCAATATACGAGGAAAAATCTCCCGAATTGCACACCGTTGAAACCAGCATAAAAAAAATCCCCCAAGAAAAACCTAATCTGACGAATAATGTCGATAAAAAAGACAACTATATTAGAAAAAAAAAACACAAAAGTTAAGGGAGAGCTTTCACAAATTGCAGCTACCTAGCAGCGCATTCCAGAATCATTAACATTAACATTTAACATTCCTAAAGAATGTTTCACATTCATATTTTAAAACTTAGCTTTTTAAAATAACTGGAAAATGAGAGGCATGTTTATTATTTTATTTCAGCATTTATATAAAAAGGAAGAACTTAGACTTTTAACGTAATCCTACTGACTGCTGTTAGTCATTTTTCTGTTTGCTCTATAGTTGGAGCCTGAGTTGCATCTGACACGAAAAGACTGAAATCTTGCTTCAGGAAGATGCCCTGCAGCATTTTCATACATTATCATATCCAGATCATTGTGCTTTAATAATGCAGCAGTGATATTAATCAGATTAATTTACACACTTTTTTATGTCATCTATGCTATAATTTAAAAAAAGGAAAGATAAAAGGAGAAAGTTGGTGTTCTTTTTGCTCTGTACGCCTAAATTAATGAGCTGATCAATATCAGCATCATCATTAAAGCAAGCTTAGATCTGATGATTTATGATTCTTTATCTTAATAAATGCATCTAATGAAGGTACATTCTTAAAGTACATAAAGTTTCAGACTCATCCCGACAGATTCAGCTCAGATTGTTTAAATGGTGTTTGCACCAAAGCAAGAACCAACATTAAAGCCATTTGAACCACTCAGGGGGCTTATTTAGAATCTATAAGATCATTTTCTATCATCTGGCTCTATAATAATCAGTGGAAAAGGTTTTATTAGTTCAATTATTTTTCAAACTCTTTATAAGATGTGTAGATGTGAACATGGATGTAAAGACATTAACTGATGCAGTTTGCTAATCTGATTTGCTGCATATTCACATGATAATTAAGGAAAAGGCAAGAAAATCTTTTTTTTTTTCCTTTAGTAGTGATTGTGATTTAAAAATAGGTCTTTCAAAGTCAGTAGTAACTAGAAAAGCACTCGGAGAGAGCAGACCTCCACCAGGCAGCTCGACTCTTATTTTTGTGTGTTCTGGATCAAAGTATCTGGAAATTTCTCTGGATCCGGATCAGCTTTTGAAACATTATAGAACTCATTAAAATCCTTTCCTGTAATTTTTTACCAAACACTCAGGCCATTTGTATGGAGTTATGTGGAAAAATTCCAAAAATTTGGCCTATTAGGGTGATGTTGATTAAAGGATCCGCTATGGATCTGGGGCAAAGGTGCAGCTACAGCTTTAGGTCTGCCCATGCGCCGCCTGCTCCTCTGTGCGGATCCGTGGCACTGACCATTTGCTATCTGGGGTTGCCCAGCACAGTCCTGTTCTGTATTGCTTCCACCATCTTCCCTGAATCTGCCACGTCACACAAACCCAACGTGGTTCAAGCATGTGCAGAGAGAAAATTCCACAGAAATGATCGGGATGAGTGTTTACATGCTCATTTTTTTCTGCTGATCGGATCGTAAAATGGTTTAAACAACCCCTCTCGATCGGATTGAAAATTCTTTCCGATCGAGGCCGATCGGATCAGCTGACATGTTTACATGATGCATTTTTATTCTGATTGGCGTTTGATCGGATCAAAATTGTGCCACGCAAACGCAGCTCCTGCTGCTCATGAGTTTAATTTCTGCATCCTGACCACAGACCGTTGATAGAGAGGGACAAACCTTCCGCTACGTCACACGTTGGTTTCTGAGGAGCTGAAAATGAAACCAGTTGAGCGTGTCCCACCGTTGCCATCTTGCCGTGTCACGTGTGTCGTCACTCCTGGAAAATACTAAAATGCGCACAGTGCGGCCACAGGGCAAATGATTGACAGCTGACGTACTCGGGGCTAAACGCTAACCGAGCTAACTTGAAAGGAGCGAACGAAGATAAGCCTCCTAAGCGGCAGGTAAAGGTAAGACACACTTAGACTTGCTATTATCTGACTAAAAACCGCCGTTGTACAACTCTGCTACAAACTGACACCTTACTGAGAGCAAAGAAGGAGCTAACTATCAATCAATCAATCAATCTTTATTTATGAAGCGCTTTTTTCAGCAGGTTGCGCGACTCAAAGCGCTTTACAGTTTAAAAACATTCCCGCCCGCAGCCCTTCAACCCCCCCAATATCAAAGCATGTATATACTGTATACATCATTTAAAAAAACAACAAAGAAAACCTCCCCAACTCAAGTACATTGATATACCTGATCCGAGTACAGATGGAATAAGTGAGGGAACCCCATCAGAGGAGCCGTCTGCACCGGGGCGGCACAGCAACCGTAACCGCAGTGGCCCAGGGGAGGCGTGATGGAACACCAACCCCCACCAAGGCACCAGCAGCACCACATCCAGTCCGCCACTGCCACCCGGGATACAGACAGCCCCCATGAAGAAAGCACTGGAGGGACCTTAGGACCCAGGAACAATAAAAGTAATATAAGAACATTAAATAAATGTATAAAATACATTAAAATGCCAAATAGAAACATCTAAAAATACCCAAACAGTAATAAAAAGGCAATTTAAAGACAACCATTAAATAAGTACAAAATATTAGATTTTCCAGTTACTACTTAAACAGTAAAAGTCAGCTAAAAGCCAGACTAAAAAGGTGGGTCTTGAGTCTGCTCTTAAAAATGTGAACGTTATCTGCACCCCTGAGATCCTCCGGCAGACTGTTCCACAGGCGAGGGGGGTACCACTGGAACGACGCCTCGCCGTCTGTGTGTGTCCCGGCTTTGGGAATGACTGAAAGCCTGCTGCCGGAGGAGCGCAGGGACCGCGAAGGCTCATAGGATAAAAGCAGTTCTGAGAGATAAGAGGGCCCAAGACCATTAAGATATTTAAAAACCATTAAAAGAACCTTAAAATCGATCCTAAAACACACAGGGAGCCAATGCAGCGATCGTAAAACTGGGGTAATATGGGCCTCAGGACACGTGCTGCTGAATTTTGCAAGAGTTGTAAACCTGAGATGTTCTTTTTGTGAAGACCAGAAAGCAGGCCGTTACAGAAGTCAATACGACTTTTAATAAAAGCATGCATTAGCGTCTCTGTGTTGGCCTGAGAGAGAATGGTTCGGACTCTGGCTATATTTTTTAGATGGTAAAACCCTATTTTTGTGATATTCTTTATGTGTGGAATAAAAGTCAGCTCAGAGTCAAAAAAACTAGGAGTCACCGGTCGGCAGGCCGGGCTTCCGGAGGTTGCCGCTTGATCCTGACATCATGTTCTCGGTCCTGCAGTCACTTCTGCCACACGCCTCATCAACAGCATGGCCGATCTCACAATAATAAAAAATCCTGGATCCAGAAGGTGATCTGGATCACCACCAACATTTAATGGGTTCATCCTTGGACTGAGCACACGGCTGGTGAAAATTTCAGGTCAATCCGTCCGGTACCTTTTCGGTAAAGTTGCTGACAGACAGATGGACAAACCAATGCTACGGAAAATAGTAAGTTTTCTGTTAACCAGTCTGTCTGAGGCTACATAAGCTTTACCTTCATATAGAGAGCCCCTTTGAGCCAAAGTCAAACAAGGTAGTCGCAGATCTTCCATAAGATTTAAGGCTTTAAAGAAAAATATCATCATCAAAAGAAAAACTAGACAATGCATTTTTGTCCGCTTCGGTTTGACGACAAACCAAATCAAAGAAGAGGTGTTACATTTTTTGGAAATCCCCACCCAATCAGACCAAGTCCCCGCACTATCCTGGTGTGAATGCATTCTTCACCTTATTGGGATAGCAAATTCAGAACAATGGTGTAGCATTGATTTGCACTTCTTAATATCCAGCATAATGTCAGAGGATGGCAAACTGAATTTATATTTGAAACTAAGAGAAAATATCAGCAGACACGAGACATTTACAGTAAACAAGTTAACCATTTTAATTACTTTTGGCTTTAGAATTTGGAACGAAGGTTAAAAAAAACAGTGTGTAAAAATGTAATCCACTGCAAAATCTCTTAGCCTATAATAGTTGCTAACTTGTGCTTTACTTCTTATGGTAAACCTCAACGACTCTACAGCACTGTGTTGCACAAAAATAAATCAAAAGAGGAGGAATTTATTAAATTGGTACAATTAGCCCTCTGAGTGGTGCTTGTTGATTCTTGCTTTCGTTCAAAAACCGTTTAAACAGCCTGTAATAACTCTGTCAGGAATTCATTAAATTGGTATTATCTGCATGGCAACCATCATTAAAATACTGTATATAAAACTGAGGTTTTATATTCAAATACATATTTATTGTTTATTCTAAATTGTTCTTTTTTTTTCTCAAATGAAGATATGTTGACATTTCAAGCACACATTTGAGGGGCGCCCCCTGCTGGTGTGGGGGCCCCAGCTGATTCTGGCATTAACATATATGACTGGAATCGTGGTGTTGTCATGCTAAAAAACTTTGCATGTTTGTCTAAGTTTTCCTTTATTTAAGATTTGTGGTAACTTACTGACATCTTCTTAATTTCCTCTGTCCAATGGGAGACCAAAAGTAAATTGATTGGTCAGATGACACTTCCCACAAATCTTCTTTGTCTCAGACGTTTATTCCATGAGAAAGCTTGTTTTTGCTCTGAAATAGTCTCTAAAAAAGTTGTAATACATTCATTTTCTTTGCCAATCAGTATTTTTTATTCATATATTGGGGGAAAATGGGGCCTAAGTGTGAAACTAACAGAACTTTCCTTTTATTTCCAAACATGTACTTTAGAATTGTGTTGCAAAGGTGTGAGAGGACCAGATCTTGGCCCCTTTTCAGTCACCGGACTGAAACAGGATCTCAGAAAACAACCACCAGGCAGAAAGACTTGCTGAGTAACAGAAATCCCGAGCCAGTACTGGAATCTGTGGAAGGGAGATAACTGGAAGCAAGCTAGTGTAAGCGCTGTGGTGGACAGTAAACAAGTGGTTAAAGGAAAATCTATCTCTCCTCTGCCAAATATGCTTCATAAAAACTCCAATCCTGCCAGGAAAACTGGCGCACCAATACACGTAAACCAGCAAAGCCACAGTTAAGAAGAGAAAATCAGTGTCTGTAGCTCAGAATGATCCCCAAACATCACTGTCTCCAGACAAAACATTTTACAGTTCACTCACAAAACATGCTGCTGCCCGATCATTAAATATTAACTGCAAGAAGCTCCCCTCATTCTCACTGAACTTTTAATCTTGTCCATGTGGGGCAACTGAGGTCCCCTCGTATTTATGATGGAAGTCGGAAGTCTTTTGAATTCATTGTGTAATCACAGGACTTTTCTACAGAAACAGAACAAGCTGTGGCAAGTTGTACAGCAGACATATTAGACTCCTGTTTCACTAATGAGGTATACAAAGTCAACCCGGCTGGAAGAATCTCTTGCAGTTCACCAAGAAAGTTAACTTTAAAAGGGGAAAAAAAAAAAAAAATATATATATATATATATATATATATATATATATATATATATATATATATATATATATATATATATATATATTTATATATATAATCTCAATTCAAGGCCCAAAGACTAAAAAGGTCCAAGTCATATGTTTTGTGGGAACAAATTCATTTCCTTTCCACAGCTTCTGGAAATAAGTAGAATTTTCAGAAAACATCTGTAGGGCTGCAGAGCTGCACCACAGCTGAGTTTCAAGGTTATTATAGTTAACTAAAACGAACAAAAAAAATGAAAACTGAAATTGAAAAAACATTTTCTTTAACTGAAATGAAAATAAAAATGACAAATGAAACTGTTGCATCTTCACAAAACTAACTAAAATAATTGCAAAAGCATCCTTTTAGTCTTTGTAAATGTATTTGATACATCAGCCTTTTGGGTTAATATGAAATCTATTTCTAGTTTATCTACTTACTTTGCTCTACCAGTTTTACTTTGAGTGACTTCTGAAATAAGGTTCAGGTTGAAAAAAAAGAAAGTCATCCTTCAATTTCACCAATATTTTAAGTAGAACGAACAAACAAATCTACTTGTCCTGCAAGTTTAGAGTCTTGCGGATAGCAGTTCGCTATTGTCTGGATAGCTCGCTGATTTTGTCAGCTGTGTTGCAGCGGCATGCACCTGTAGAGTGTGGAGAACGCCCCAATAACTAATAGCCAACTACATTTCTCACAAAAGTTAGGGATATTCAACTTTCAGTTTTTGGAGAACAGAATGATGCAGAATAAATATTTAACCACTGAACAATGTACATGTGCATTGAAAAGTTTAGAGAAAGTTTAATTCAGTTCACCTGGAAAGGTGATGCAGCACTCTTAAAATTGCCAAGCTTCTGAAGCGTGATCATCGAACAATCAAGCGTTTCATTCAAAATTGTCAACAGAGTCGCAAGAAACGTGTAGAAAAACCAAGGTGCAAAATAACTGCCCATGAACTGAGAAAAGTCAAGCGTGAAGCTGCCAAGATGCCGCTTGCCAGCAGTTTTGGCATATTTCAGAGCTGCAACATCACTGGAGTTCCCAAAAGCACAAGGTGTGCAATACTCAGAGACATGGCCAAGGTAAGAAAGGCTGAAAAACGACCACCACTGAACAAGACACACAAGCTGAAACATCAAGACTGGACCAAGAAATATCTCAAGACGGATTTTTCTAAGGACTGATTTTATGGACTGATGAAATGAGAGTGAGTATTGATGGGCCAGATGGATGGGCCCGTGGCTGAATTGGTAAAGGGCAGAGCACTCCAGTCCGACTCAGACGCCAGCAAGGTGGAGGTGGGGTACTGGTATGGGCTGGTATCATCAAAGATGAGCTTGTGGGGCCTTTTCGGGTTGAGGATGTAGTCAAGCTCAACTCCCAGTCCTACTGCCAGTTTCTGGAAGACACCTTCTTCATGCAGTGGTACAGGAAGAAGTCTGCATCCTTCAAGAAAAACATGATTTTCATGCAGGACAATGCTCCATCACACGCATCCAAGTACTCCACAGCGTGACTGGCAAGAAATGGTCTGAAAGAAGAAAAACTAATGACATGGCCTCCTTGTTCACCTGATCTGAACCCCATAGAGAACCTGTGGTCCCTCATCAAATGTGAGATTTACAAGGAGGGAAAACAGTCCACCTCTCTGAACAGTATCTGGGAGGCTGTGGTATCTGCTGCACGCAATGTTGATCATGAACAGATCAAAACACTGACAGGATCCATGGATGGCAGCTTTTGAGTGTCCTTGCAAAGAAAGGTGGCTATATTGGTCACCGATTTGTTTTTGTTTTGTTTTTGAATGTCAGAAATGTACATTTGTGAATGTTGAGCTGTTATATTGGTTTCCCTGGTGAACATAAATAATTGAAATGGGAATATATTTGTTTTTTGTTAAGTTGCTTAATAATTATGCACAGTAATAGTCACCTGCACACACAGATATCCTCCAAAAATAGCTAAAACTAAAAAAGCCCCACTCCAACTTCCAAAAATATTCAGCTTTGATATTAATGAGACTTTTGGGTTCATTAAGAACATGGTTGTTGTTCAATAATAAAATTAGTCCTCAAAAATACAACTTGCCTAATAATTCTGCACTCCCAGTAGTACTAGTTTGTTAGTTTATTCTACTTAAAATATTGGTGAAATGAACGAGTAATGCTGCAGATAATGCCTTACAGAGAGCCCCAATCATGTTGCCCCGCCTCCCATTATGTGGATTTTTGCTGAAGGGCAACTCAACAAAATATCATAGAAAGGAGTCAAAGTGATACAGAAATTTTACGGGTGTATAAATGCATTTCTAAACTCCGAGAATTAAGGTTCAGGTTTTTTTTTAAAAAGAAAGTGATCCTTTAAGAAAGGCGAGGGAAAAACGCAAAAGCTGTGGTGGACATCCACTTGGGGAAATTGAAGAGAATTAATTTTCATGAAATAACTTCATCTCTGTTTTTAACTTAAATTAGTATCTAGTCAGACTAATGCAGGTTTGTTTGTTTTGTTTTTCTTCCACTAAATCCTCACCAGTTGGATACTGGTGTTCAATAGTTTTGTAAATAAAACAGAGGAAACTTGTTTTTATAATCATTTTGTAAACTCTTTTCCCAAAGTGTGATTACACGTCTGGTTTATGCTGCCCAACAATTAAAGCTCCTCACACTTCAGCGGCCAGCAGCAACACGCCATTTCACAGTCAAGTACACTCGAATCCACTTTGCTTTAATTATGAGGCCACCATAACAGTTGTCCCTGGAAATGAGTTGTGCCTCTCAGAAACCAAATTAATCATATAACGTAGGCAAACTCAACAAGCACGCATTAATAAAAAGAATTTCTACCCCGGTGTAAGGTCAGTTTACTGATATGTAGAGTTGTACTCATCCTTTTAAACTGTCCAGTTTAGGAGTTTTGATGGTATCATACTGAAATCATCAGGTTTGGGCCAAAAAGGACTTTTTAACAGGAAGCGTCTGATCATCCCTTTTTTCATCTTAATGATCTTTAATTAAGAAGATAGTATTATGATGTAACAGGACAAAATTTTTAGGTGAGCAACAGTACTGTAACAAAGATTTAACAGATTAAAGTGAAAACGAAACATCTGGTTGCAAATTCTTTGCTTGCAATAACAGCATTAAAGGCCTTGTACCTGATTTTATTTAATCTCTTTCAGAGAAATGCTTTCTACACGGTATAATGTTTGTTAAAGAGGTAATTTCATAAAAATAAATCACTCATTGATTGCATATATGCATGAATCTTCTCAGTAACATTTACGTCCTCGGGTGCTGGCGCTTCCTCTGCTGGTCTACCGTAGATAATACATTGTGATATTTACACCGTAACACGACGAAGCTTTACATCACTGCTTCTCGAAGTGGCCGGTTAGAAACTTTATCAGGCTGTCATGTTGTAACGTCGCCTATAACATCATAACTCGTCATAACTGTGCTTCTGTGTACATAACTGTAGTTACGGTAAACTACCGGTTATGATAGAAAATGTCATTTTGCTGATCTGCAGCCATTTACTGCAACCAAAACAGTAATTTCACTGGAGGATGCAAGTGTTCTCTGGAGAGTTTCTTTGTGCACGAGTATGAAACATGCACCTTATTTCGTGCATGTTGAGTGGGAGGAGAGAAAAACGAGAGTAGGAGCGTTTCTCACTGGGAGAAACAGTTAGGGGCGGGGCTTACAGTTCAAACTACACTCTTCACCTCGCTCACGGTTCGCATGTGCAAAAGCAGGTATAGCGCCTTTAAGTCTGTGGACCACTGACGTCACCAAACCTTTGAATTCTTCTTTTAAGATGCTTTTCCAGGTTTTCACTTCCACTTCTTTCAGTTTTTGTTAACTTTGGGTGGTTAGCCCTTTCGGTCTCTTCTCCAGCAGGTAAAATGCTGCTCCATGGGGTTTAAAAACCTTTCACCTCCTGGCCCTTGTGACGAACCATTGCTGTTTCAGCAGTGTGATGAAAGATCTAATCAGTTTGATTGCATCTTTCTTTAAATCTGATTTTGTCCCAATTTAATGTTTGTTTCTATGCTTCTTTTTAGCAAATCCAGTCTGGCCTTCTTGTTCGTCTTGCTATTGAGTGGTTTGTGTGTTGTGGTGTAGCCTCTGGCAGGTGTTTGTAAAATGGCACTGACTGATTATCTCCTCTCAGCTTCACAGTTTCTTGTTTTTCACCCAGAAAGTTCTCTGGTTTTCTTGTTAGAAATAACGCTCTGAGTTGTGTATCATATCCAGATGTAAATACCTGGAAATAAAATCTGAAATGCTGATCTTTTGTCCCATAATCATGTTTTTATGTCAAACCCATATGTTTGCAGTCTACAGCAAAAGTAAAGATACTGCCCTCACTGTCCCAAACCCTTTGGAGGTGAGTGTAATAGTTGCCATTTTAAAGGTACAGTATGCAACAAAATCAAAGGTCAATGGCAGAAAAATGTGATATAAAAATCAAAACTTTGTTTCTATTGATGTGTAATTACTGCACTAGAATAGCTGTTATGTGTTTATTTTTTAGAATGAGTCATTTATATCTACTTGCTGGAGATGCACATACATGGAGGCTGCCATATTTGTTCTGCCATTTTTGCTACAGAGTCCCTGAATGGACAAAACAATGTGTGTGAAGTGAGAACCTTTGAAAGAAAACAAAGATGTTTTTGAAAGAAAACATCTTTACTTTCAAATACCCATCTTTACCTCTAGATGTCAGTAATTCTTACATACTGTACCTTCAAAGGAACTAGAGGCAGGAATTGTGAAAGAATACACATGCATATCCAATTTAATAATGCTAATGGGCGATGAAGCGTTAAAAATCAAAAAGAACGAGCCCACCCTCGTCTCTTCTCCGTTGCCTGGGAGAAAATGTGGAACTGTTGGTGACATGCAGCACTGTTATGAAGTTATAACCTGAGATACACTACTTTTTAGTTAGATTTTCTAAAACTATTTCTCTGCATGGTGGCCGAGTTCTCCCATAAGGCAGAGACACACCGGGCTGATTTTTTCGGCCATCTGGTGTCGTCGTGGAGTCTTCTGAAGCCGGGGTCGTGAGTCAGTTTGGTGTGTTCCGTGTCGTCGGCCCTCTTTCAGCCGTCGCCAACACCGTTTACGTTCTTTTCAGCCGACTGAACATGTATAACTGGCGTCAGACAGTCATTCAGTCGGTGATGGGCTGACCAATCATATTGGAGGAGGCTTGACCTTGCTGGCGAATCAGCAGATGAGAAGACCCGAAGTGAAGGTAAACAAACCAGATGAAGAGCGGGCATAATACAAACTCACACATCGTTTGGCATCGTACTGGGACCTGAGCTAGCAGTGCTCACTCTCTAACAACAACAGCAGCAGCTTTTACGTGTTTTTGTCTTGAAAAATGGTCCGTCATTTCCGGTTTTTGGGGCCAGCGCTGCCTGCTGATGTGGCAACATTATATTTTGTGCATGTGCAGAAGGCACACCCAGGTCTGGAGTCGGCTCGGTGTGTTCTTAGGCACTTTTCTTACCGTGTTGGTGAGACTGAAGCCGATTGATCAGCCCGACCCCATGGGAATTCTGGGCTTCCCTGCTCAGGCAGCTGCCCCCGCGACCAGACCACGTATAAGCAGAAGAAGACGGTACGGTAAAAGCATTTTTCATGAGACATATCAGTATAGTCGACACTAAACCGGATTTTCCATGGTATCAGAGTTGAAAGGATATCAGTGCGATTGTTCACCATTAGCTATGATTCCAATTCAATCCATTTCATTTACCGTACAAAATAGAACAAGTCTCCAAAGTCCAGCTCTGCCATCTTCACAGCCATAACAAGAAGTGGTTTCTCCGTCTCTAATTTCTCCTGCATCTTGCTAGCTTCTCATTTCTTGGTTCTTTGCAGCACATGCAAACATGTTGTACAGTTCTACACAGCATAAAGTCTGAATGGAGGACACTGGCCGGGGCAGTCATTGTCTGAGATTGGAGGTGGGGTTCTGCAGATTCAAAAACCTTTGATAGCTGATTTTGTTCATGGTGTGTCTCCTAAAACACTAAAAAGCACTTCATGGGCATGTTATCAAGGTTAAAACAAGATTACACATCCTGTTTAATCAATCACAACTGTTGCAGGTCATACAGAAAACCAGAAGATGGCAGCAATGCAGTGAATATGATCCCACGGTTCACTTCCCAATAGTCTTCAGTTTTCAGATCACTATTGAATTCAAGGGGTTTAATGCATTTTAAGTGAATCAGAACAGAAGTTTGAATCTTTTTCTTATCATTTAAATAAAATGGCTTTCACAATCATCCATCAGAGTTCACACAACAGACTGTCTTATTAAACTTAATTCGGGAGGGGGAAAAAAAACTCAATCAAGCCATCAAATCAGGATAAAGCATTAAAGGTCACAACCCTAGATGCCCATTATTGGCTGGTTTTACATTTACATAAGGCGCAGCAGGCACAATGCTGAGGAAACAGAACAGGCCAGTGGGCACAGATGACTTTGTATAGAGAACAGTGACGTCACCCGGCGTGTGTGTGGATACGGTGGATTAACATTTGGCTCAGAACCAGTGACAACAGTAGCTGCTGTGTTCGTTCTGATGAACTTATGAGGTCATTCTCTGAGCTGCTTTCATCAGTCTGCCAGCGCACACACGTAAGACCACAGAATTTAAATGCAAAAACATAATCAGCTGCACTTCCTCTAGGATGTAGACAGAAATCAAATCCAGTGTGTGTGTGTGTGTGTATCTGTGTGCACATGCCCCAGGATATATTATCACTAATTTCAGACGCACTCTTGCAGTAAAGTGGTTTGTTTTTGCCTAACAGGCATCAGGTGACATTTAGAAAGGTTGAGATAGCAGGCAGGAGGTCCGACAGGAACCCTCGGAACATATTAACAACCTCAAACCACCAGAGTTTGTACCGGCTTGGTTTACGTTTCCTTTCCACTTAAAGGGGAAAGAGAAGTGAATATCCTCAAGTCCATTCCTCACAAACAAAAAGATGGACAGAGGAAGAAGGTGATTGTGCAGAACAGAGAGAGAGAATGAGTGTGGCTCATGCATTCTCCCACTGGTGCAGATTTCACATCAGAGATGCTAGACCTGATGATTTACAAATTTCATCAACCCACATTTATTTCCCAGTGGAACATTAAATAGTGAAAGTATCAGATGTTTAAACTGAGACATTTTATCATTTCATGGAAAATATTTGCTTATTTTGAATCTGATGACAGCAACAACACATCAGTAAAAAGTTGGAACAGGAGGAACAAAGGGCTGAAAGGTAATTGGTACAAATCAAAAACAACTGGTGGAGCATTTGACAGCCTATTAGGTTCATTTGTAACAGTTCAGTAACATGACTGGTATGAAAGGAGCATTTTAGAGAGGCAGAGTCTCAGATGGAAAGATGGGCAGAGAGGTTCTTCATTTTGAGACAAACTTTGTCAAAAAATGTGTCTAAAATCCTCCACCCACAGTGTATGTTATTATCAAAAGATTTAGAGAATTTGAAGGAATCTCTGTGGGCAGGGGGGCAAGGCCGAAGGTCAAAGTGATCTTTGGGCCCTTCAGATAGCACTGCATTAAAGCAGACATGATTCTCTGCAGGAAATCACTGCATGGATCAGGGGGAGTTCCAGAAATCACTGTCTGAACTAGGGGTGTCAACGTTTACAATTTTTTTCTACACGCGCAATCGTGACTACAAACCGTTGTGTACACGGTTACACGTCAGAGATTATTAATCTTTAAGTTGCAGATAGTGACGTCATCTATGCATCCCACTGTACTCCCCCCCACCCATCATACTGAACTCAGAGCAGAACACACTGTAGTAGAGCCAAAGTAAGGTTATGGATATTTATAAGTTTAATCCCCGAGAACTGAAACGATTCAATGGAAAAAAATCTCATTTATTGGGTGCGATCCGACAGCTGACATCGGCTGACTGGATTTTTCCTACATCTATCAGATACATGATAACCCATTTTCATACACAGGAGCAGGAAAGCTTTCACAAACAGGTATGCCTATCGATATTTCACTGCTGACTGGGTCGACCCGAAAATACGGCATGTCCAAGAAATGTTTTAGCCGAGAGAAGTAGGCTAAGTCGCGATCTGGTGATCAACTTTATGTAAACAGCGGCAACACCAGCGGTTACATCTGCTGCTAAACACATGCGTTTGTTACAGTAAGTGTCTGATCGGATTCACGCTCAGAACTTATTTTCTGAAAAAAGAAATTGTACATAAAACCCCGTTAGCAACAGCTAAAGCTAGCTCTCCTAACTTGCATTGAAACTCACCCAATACGACATTTACACTGCACAGATGCAGTCGGCGTCCGATCAGCTCTCCTGATCACTAAAAACATCTCTGATTTTCTTCTTCGCTAATTCATAAAACAAATATCTGGTCTTGTCACTGTAGACGCTACAGCATCACAAAGCGCCGGTGCTCTGCTGCTGTTCGCCGCTACTGCGTCCCCGAGTCAACTTGAGGTGACGTGACAGGCTGTGGCTGCGTTTATTAATAAAATATCAACAGAACATTGCGCCCCATGCATCTATTATATATGCGGATAGTTAGTTAACTGAAGCTTTCAGGCAACAATGGGCTGTATGCACAACTCCACTACTTCATGAATTTAGTAGTACTCCTCTGTTTCCTGTCTTTCATTACTGGACAAACTGATTAATCCAGGTGTGCCTGGCCATTGTCGTCATGGTAACTGAGATCAGGCACACCTGGATTAACCAGTTTGTCCAATCATGAAAGACAGGAAACAGAGGAGCACTTCTAAGTTCAGGAAGTAGTGGAACTGTGCATATAGCCCACTACCACCCCTAAAATACTGTATTGGTGAGAAATTAAAGAGGAGGAGACATCTCCTCCAGCTTCACATCTGTGAAGCTGGCGTGGGCAGCTTCACAGATGTGAAAGCTGCCCACGCCATAGACACTAATGCAACCCCATCCCATCAGAGATGCAGCTTTTCAACTGTCCACTGATAACAAGCTGGATGCCCCCACTCCTCTTTAGTCTGAAGGACACGGCCTCCATGGTTTCCAAATAAAATCCATCTGACCACAGAACAGTTTGAATCCAGGTGTGTCTGACCAATTACTGAGGTCAGACACACCTGGTTTAATCAGTTCATCCAGTAATGAAAGACAGGAAGTAAAGGTGCTGTTTGAAGTTCAAGAAGTTGTGGAGTTCTGCATATGGCCCAAATTCTGAGCTAGAACAGCTAGAAACGACCACATTTCTAGCTACAAAAACAGTGTTACCATAAAAACAACAGCCAATTTCAGTGTGTGTTTAATAAAAAACACATGTTCACGCTGCGTTTTAAAGAAGAAAAAAAAAAAAGACCAACTTGGTGCTGTTTACACATGAAACTTATGAACAGGAAATATCTTGTATTAAAGTTTAATAAATGCAACAATAGTACTGGACGCAGCCATCTTTAAACGTACAGTATGTAAAAAAATTTAGAGGTCAATGGCAGAAAAATGTGATGTAATTCAAAACTGTGTTTCTATTTATGTGATCACTGCACTACAATAACTGTTATATGTTTATTTTCTTAGAATTTATATCTACTTGCTGGGTGGTGCACATATGAAGGCTGCCATATTTGTCCCATCATTTTTACTACGGTGTCCCTGAATAGACAAAACAATGTGTGTGAAGTGAGAACCCTCTGAACTTTAAAAGAGCTGAACCAGCTTTGTTTAATGGGAGTTAAAGCACTGTTTGGGATTGGTAACGTCTTAAAAGACATAAAAAAAAAAAAAGTTACTCATAGTACAGTCATAGCTACACCTGAGACTGGATCCACTCACAGATGGAAACATCATTATGTCTGGGAGAATTTTGGCCACTAACGGCCACCATACATTCACAACAGTGCTTAGAATATCAAGTTATTTGAAAGAAAACATCTTTTCTTTCAAATACTCATCTGTACCACTAGATGTCAGTAATTCTTACATACTGTGCCTTTAAATCTATAATCTCGGGGATCTCTGCAAATTACAAGCTTGTATCTCGGAAAAATTAGTTCATGACGCCATGGCCTTGGAAAATTACCTCAGAAAATCGAGTTCCGACACAACTAGAACATCAGGCTGGAGCAGTGCTGATTAAACAAAATCCCACGAGATTTTGATTTTAATTTCACATTTTAATGCCAATACCAGCCAATAATATCGGACATCCATATTACCACAGTGGTAAACATCCCCCTGGAACTACTTTTTTTCGGATGTAGCGGTCGTCAGATTCACAATAAGCTCATATTTTTTATGAAATGATAAAATGTCTCAGTTTAAACATCTGATGAGTTGTTTGTGTTCTACTGGGAGTAAAATATTGGTCTATGAGATCTGCAAATCACTGCATTCTGTTTTTATTTCTATTTTACATCCCCGCGAGCCAAAGACGCCTATTAGACGTCTTGTCTAAGTTTAGACCAAAATTCACCCGACTGTAATCAGTCTATATTTTAGCCCGAATAGACATAATTTAATCCATTATTATTAAATATTATATTAAAAAAACAACTGTAGGCTGGATAAATGATGGTTGAATGTTGGATCAAAACATTTGGCCAGTCATTGATCAATGTACAGTGCAGTTTAGATTTAGTCTAAACTAGTCTAAGCTTAGACGGCTAAAAAACGTTCACTTTTAGACCAGTGGTAGACCGATTTTAGCCGAGATGTCTAAGGACCGTTAGACGTCTTTTAGACCAAAAAAATGCTCAGTGGGATACCACAGGTTGAGGTTTCATTCCCTCAGAGCAAAGTGCCATCAGATTCCACTCAGATAAAAAAAAAAGGAAAAAAGGAAAAAAAAAAAAAAAGACATAAAGCTTCTTTTTAAAAAATCAATTTTTTGCTTTTCCAACCATCACCTCTTTATGTTTTTCTCCTTCCCACTGTTACCTGTCTCCCCTGAACTCAACTCGTCCTCCGGCTCATCATTAATGTCCTCTCTCCTCCCTCTCCACTCTCCTCTGGTTATCAGCGCCGTGTTCCAGCTGGAGGAACACGCTGTTCAGGTGGCGTGTGAAGCGTGTTCTGATGGCTGATTTCAGAGCCGAAGCAGAGCTGCTGCTGCACATGCTGAACTTCAAACTGAAGCTGAAGCACTTCCTCTTAATCCAATCAAAGAAATCTTTCACATATAACTTAAAAACTCATGTTATTGCCAAGTCTTCTTTCTTAGAATCTGAAGGAATTGATGTTTTCTGTTATGTAACTAACTTGATTATCTTTTAGTAATGAGCAGATGGTCAACAATCTAAAATCCTATTTGGTATAATTGGGGAAAAAATGTTGAAAATAAACTTGCATAACCAAAGTAAGTCTTACTAAATAAAGTCTTTAATTTTCAACCAGAGTTTGTGGCATTTCTTTTCCCAGCAGATTGACTCAATATAGAACAAGGCAGTTTCTTAACAGGGAAACTACGAGGAAACATGTCAGGCTGGAGTAAATGAACAAAGGTTGTATTTATTTACAGCCACATAACTCAGAGATGGTGTCTTCAGCTGCAACTGGTGGGAAGAGGATCTGTCACAGCAAAGCATGGCTCTAAACCCATAAGAGGTCGGTGTGCTTTAAATGCCTTTGAGGAAAACTATCTGAATGTGTGCTTTGTGTTTAAAAGAGACATTGACAGCTAAATCCGAAGACAGTTAACAGTTTGGGAATGATTGGCAGGATTTAAAGTTCTTGGATAAAACTAATGGCACATTTCTGGCTCCATTCAAGAGCTCTGCTTCTGTTTTTCTGCACTGAAGAACCAGAATAAAGCTTAAAAACTGAGAAATCCATTTATAATAATAATTTGAAAAAATTCTCACACATCCTGGCGTCAGAATTCCCCTGTCATTTGGGCTCAAATTATTGTTCATATCAGAATTTATTTAGGGTGTAAACAGTCAATCGTGTTCATCACTGGATGTCAGGAGGAGCTCGGGAAGCAGGATCAATGACCAAACTAGGGATAGACTGATGACGATTTTTTTTAGGCCCAATACAGTTTTTCTCATATGAGCTTCAGTTGATGGCTGATACAACGTACTAATATTTGGGGCCGATACTGCATTTAACTCCAAAATTAAAGGTTGAATATGGAACATTTTTATTAAAGTTGTACTTCCGTGGTCATTTCATTAATATTTCTGTGTTCTCCATTATTATTGAATGCATTCTGCATCGTTTCTGTTTAAAAAAAAACCCTCTGGTTGCTTTGTATCCAGCTGTATTTGTATACTAGAAGAGAGGCTTGTGGTCCAACGGCAGGCTTTTCCGGGTCCTTCTCATGAATTTCCGTCTGATTGGCTGCCTCCCATCAGTGTATGAAGGAAGCTCCGCCCTCCGCTCTTATTTCGTTACAGACAGGAAATAGAGCCGACAAACAAGTTTGTTCCGCCATGCTAACAAACAGTTAGCTAATTAGCTTCTCAACTCCGAAGCTACAGTCGTGCCGTCTTCACTTCTAGTGTGTAGTGGAGGGTTACCTGCCTTCCAATGGACAGATGGAAACCCCACGTGGGATACGCTATTTGCAATGTTACGTAGAAGGGCAAGGCTGTTCCCGATTCGCTCTTTTCTTCGTATTGTTTCTCTGATGAGGAAGCACAGCCGACTGGGGGGAACGCAACGCTAGCAAGTCAGCATGTGTAAGTAAACAAGGGGAAACCCTCCGTATTTCAGAAGGTGCAAGTTAAACGGGTTTTCAGTGGAAGGAGGCCTTTAAAAACTATATTTAAAAAAATAAAAACTCCACAAGGTGTTTAGAGGGGTACAGAATGAAAGTACAGCATTTCCTTAAAATATTATATTTAGCTTGAAAATAAAAATAAAATAAATTTTAACGGGTTTGACAATGGCGTTATGTTTACATCTACAAGCCAATACAGGCAGCCATTGCGGGTTATAAGATCTCCATGTGGTAACAGTATGTTTGGTACAGTTAGGCTGCCACAGGGAAAAATGGTGAAGTCAGCAAGTCCAGCAGCTGCTTCAGAGCCCTGGAGATACAGTGGGTACAGAACGGCCATTCTTGTTTCTCATATACATAAATGATCTTGCAGCAGTATCAAACACTGTATGTCCAATATTATTTGTAGATGATACAAATTTACTGATTTCCAACAGAGATTTTTTTGCACTCATGAATGAAGTAAATAATGGTCTTCAAGCATTTTCAAAATGGTTTAGAACAAAAGAATTGGCATTAAATGTGAAAAGGCTCATTTTATGATATTCGCAGGGAAAATGAACTATAATTTGGATTCAGTGAAAGTACATATTGATCATGAAGAAATTATTGTGGTTTCGTCAACTATATTCCTAGGGATATTAATTGATGAGAAACTTACTTGAAAAGAGTATATTAGTTTTGTTTGCAACAAGATCCCAAAATCTCTGGGGACTATAAGAAAAATTAGTGCCTGAATACATTCATCTTGTTTTTTTAACATTATGCTATAGTTTGGTATATCCAAATCTTACTGTAATATTGTATGGGCCAGTACTTTTCCCACATATCTTCATAAAATCTTACTGCTGCAAAAGCTTTTTGCCAGAATGGATACTTTTTCCAAGTCATGTGCCCCAACCACTCCACTTTTTTAAAAAATGTAATGTACTGGCTATTTTTGATTTTAAATATTTTTCAAATATGTACATTTATCTATACACTGACGTTCATGGGTACGGACGTGCCACAAAGTTTTCAAACATTTTTTATAAGCAATTCTCAGATCATTACTCAAGCAGACAAATAAATAACTTGTACCTACCAATGTATCATACATCTCTAGGACAATTTTCATTAAAATACTGCGGAGTCCAACTACGTAATACAAATCATATTTATTGACTGATTCGTTGTCTTTATCTAGATATAAAATGAAACTCGAGTTTCTCTAACTCTTTGATGTTAAAGAGATTTGGTTTTGATTGCTTTATGTTTTTCAGCGTGTGCTGTTCTAAAATTCTATGAATTTTTTTCAATGTTTGAATATAATTTCAATTAGGCAGATTATATTTTTGCTGACACTTCACACTGCATTGTTAGTTTTATTACTGTTTCAATTTCATTTTCCTCTGTGGGGTTTTTGAATAAGCCTGTAATGGGTTTCTACCTTACCTGCACATGTGACATGTTTCTTTTATATTTCTGAAGTTTTTCTCAAGAATGTGTAAATAATAAAAAAAAAAAGTATTCAGACCCCTTTAAACTTTTCACACAGTGTTTCATTCCAGCCATTTGCCAAAATCAGAAGTTTTTATTTCTCATTAATGTACACCCAGCACCCCATCTTGACAGAAAAAAAAACAGAAATGTAGAAATTTTTGCAATTCTTTTAAAAAGGAAAAACTGAAATATCACATGGTCAAAAGTATTCAGACCAGTCAGAGCTCTGGCTGGGTCAGTCCAGAATGGTCTCAGAGTTGTTCTGAAGCCACTCCTTTGTTATTTCAGCTGTGTGCTGAGGGTCATTGTCTTGTTGGAAGGAGAACCTTCAGTCCAGTCTGAGGTCCTGAGCACGCTGGAAGAGGTTTTCTTCCAGGATCTCTGTTCTTGGCTGCATTCATCTTTCCTTCAATTGCAACCAGTCGCGTGTCCCTGCAGCTGAAAAACACCCCCATAGCATGATGCTGCCACTACCATGTTTCACTGTTGGGATCATATTGGGCAGGTGATGAGCAGTGCCTGATTTTCTCCACACATATTGCTTAGAATTAACTCCAAAAAGTCCAATCTTGGTCTCATAAGACCAGAGAATCTTATTTCTCTCAGTCTGAGAGTCCTTCATGTGTTTTTTGTAAAACTCTGTGCGGGTTTCATATGTCTTGCACTTCCGTTATGGCAGAGAGGCTTCTGTCGGGCCACTCTGCCATAAAGCCCCGACTGGTGGAGGCAGCAGTGATAGTTGACTTTGTGGAACTTTCTCCATCTCCCTACTGCATCTCTGGAGCTCAGCCACAGTGATCTTTGGGTTCTTCTTCATCTCTCTCACCAAGGCTCTTCTCCCACGATTGCTCAGTTTGGCTGGACGACTGGGTCTGGAAAGAGTTCAGGTCATCCCAAACTTCTTCCATTTAAGGACTATGGAGGCCACGGTGCACTTAGGAACCTTAAGTGCTGCAAAAACTGTTGTAACCTTGGCCAGATCTGTGCCTCGCCACAATTCTGTCTCTGAGCTCCTTGGACAGTTCCTTCCACCTCATGATTCTCATTTGCTCTGACATGCACTGTGAGCTGTAAGGTCTTACAGTATATAGACAGGTGTGTGCCTTTCCTAATAAGTCCAATCAGTTTAATTAAACACAGCTGGACTGCAATGAAGGAGTAGAACCATCTCGGAGGATCAGAAGAAATGGACTGCATATGAGTTAAATATGAGTGTCACTGCAAAGGGTCTGAATACTTATGACCATGTACTGTAATATTTCAGTTTTTCTTTTTTTTTAATAAATTTGCAAAAATTTCAAGATTTCTTTTTTTTCTGTCAAGATGGGGTGCTGAGTGTACATTGAGAAATAAAATTAACTTTTTTGATTTTGGCAAATAGCTGCAATGAAAAAGACTAAGAAGTTTAAAGGGGTCTGAATACTTTCTGTACCCACTGTATATATATACACATACATAGGTCTGTAAATTATGCCGAGTGGGGGTATCGGTCAACACAACCGACGTATTGGCCAATGCCGATACCAGCAAAAATATGGGTTGGACGATGGATCGGTCGATCCTTAAAACAAACACAACTCAGGAAAAGCTGTTCCTGTTTAGGCCTGGAAAGACGAGGAAAAACATGGACTTCCAACAAAAAATCAATGAACAAATTATCTCTGTGTGTATGGGTCCCATAAGCGAAGGTGTAATGATGAGTAGCAGTGTAATGATACATCAATTTATTGGCAGACTGATCTCTGGTGGAACCAGAAGTAGACACTCTCTCCAGCTTTAAAGCAACACTTAGAACTTTCCAATCTTAAAATTCTGTCTCCGGCTTGTTTTGCTGGCACACTGATATTCAGTATGCACATTCCTGGTGCCCTGCAGCATCCCAAGGCTGAGAAACCACATTTCCTGACCTTTTTCTCCCAGCCCGGAACATCACTTTACCACAGAATTTTTTTACGGCAACACTTCATACTCTTTCCAGGCAACCAAACGACCACTGGATATCACGCTGACTGTTTTGAATGTGCACTATGACTGAATAAGTGAACTGAAATCCAAGGGGCTAATGTTAAAAGGTGGGGAAAAAAAGAGTTAAAGAAAAAGAAAACTGAAATTTCTAAAGAGAATTTGAATGCTGCCATTGCAGCTACTGCCCTGAGCAGGGTCGAGCTGAACCTTGCAAGCCAGAGGCTTATTGTCCTGTGAGTTCAGAGTTAGCTCTCTGTTAGTTATTTGAAGGAAAACTTCAGGGAATCATAAGGAAAGACACAAGGCATGATGGGAAATATTCAAGTGAACCCGCCCCCATTACCTACAATAATCAAGTGTATCTATCCGCAGCTTGCAACCAAGGGGCGTGTCCTATAGTGGGCATGTCGCATAATGGGTGGGTCTTGTTAGGTTTCGGGGAAGGGTCAGGGGTAGGGCTAGATTTTACCGTGCTCTCATGGGTCCGGTGGGTGTGTCGTCGAGTGATGTCACTCTACAACACGCCCACTTTACAACATGCCTCTGTCTTGCGAGCCGTGGATAAACCCCACTCACCATAATGGCCATGCATGTGTTCCGGTGCTGTTAAACCAATCATAAGAATTTTACCACTGAATTACTTTATTGTGAAACAAATCTACATTGATGTGATACTTGTCAAATTCTGATTATCAATATTTTGTGCGATATTAAACTGATCATGAGGGAAGCTTAAATGTGGCGGGGTGTGTGGTTTGGCTATGGAAGGTGGAGCAGCCCCCTGCCTTTTACTGCAGTTACTGAGCTGCACATCTCATATTTCTGGACCATTCCTCGTGCTCATATGGGTCAGTTCTGCCTAATTCCGTTTAGATATCGTTTCCTTGCCTGATTGCTCAGTTTTTCTCAGAAAGAAACAGCTTTTGCGCATTTCCTCCATCTATTTTCTTTTTTTTTCGATCTGAAGTGGCTGCACTTTCACTGCTGTGTCTACGACGGCTGTGATCGCGTAACGTTGTTTCACAAGCAGAAACAATAGCTGACCATCTCATTTGGAGGTTTTCTGTATCTAAAAGAAAACAATTGAGCTGGAAGAATCCATTTACTGTCTTGTTAACACATTTGCTGTTTTTCAGCCTCCAGTACAAAACGCGTATCTATCGGCGGTCTCAGAGTGGGCCGACAGCGCGAGTGAGTGGGCCCAGGCCCAGTAGGCCCACCCATAATGCTGTGGCTCCTCTACAGGTTGCATGCATTCCCAACATGCACCACCGCAGTACAGCTGAGAAGAGCAGCTCACTATCCAGAAATGCATAGACGCCTGATCAGATACGAAATTCGTAAATGCAAAAATCTGCTCCGTTCATATCCGGTGGGTAGCGGGACTCAGCTGATCCAGCCTTTAGTCAAGCCTCAATAGGCTAAGGCCCATGATGCACCGGGAATCTCACTGCACTCATTTTCTTTGCTCTATTCTTTATCATCACTGAACTCTAAAAATATTCTGTTTTGCTTTAAAGGCATTATCGAAGATGAGCCTTTCAACAATTTTTGCGATATTCGATGAAGTTGGGTTCACTGCCCCAAAAAGCATCCTCCAATCATTTCTGCATTCTTTACATTTTTCATTTGTCTGTTGGCTTGTCAATCACTTTCACTGACGTGGTAAGAGTGATTGATGGTCAATTCAGTGGGTAATAGGTGAGACTGATCAATCAGAGTGATTGACTGCTGAGCGTAATATTGCGTGCTGGAAGCAGCGCACTCTCAATTGATGTTTATAGCAGGTAGCTAACAAACATTCTGCTAACAGCGACGTTCAGACATCTGTTTTATTTGCGTTTGTGACATGATGTGAGCATCTGTACCTGCTGTCTGCTAAACACCGGAGTGGTTCATAAACGTTGTGCCGCGGTCGGGGGAGGGAGCTGTGAATGTAGCAGGTTGGTCTTGCGCATGCCTATTATTCAAAAACTTGCTAACAGTCTCTGCTTCCTGAAATGCTGAAAATGGCTTCTATCGCACATTTAATGTCAACAAACAAAAATTTATCTCCTCATTTTTCTTTTACAAGATGTGAAAATTTTAAAGCTCAAAATCCAGAATGTGATTTCTATTTCTATTCAAAGAACAAATTTGTTTTCCTTTAAATATCTGATAAAGTTTAGAAAAAAAAACTGACTTTGATATTCTAGTAACTTTTTGTGAACAGAAGTGACTGTGTTCAACTAGCTGTGATATTGTCTCACATCGTTTCATGGATCCTGATGCAATTTTTTTATTTCATTTTATTAATCCTTTATTTAACCTGATAAAAACCCATTGAGATCAAGAACCTCTTTCACAAGGGTGACCTGGCCTAGAAAGGCAGTAGCACATGTCAGAATAAACAAAGCAAATAGACAGAAATACCTAAATTAAAATTTACAATTAAAGATCAGCAAACACTGAAGCAGTTATCCCTTGAATCAATATAATACGGTGTCATGGTCAAACTTGTAATTTACACTCCTAATGTGGGATTGATGGGGAGTTTAGCACCATTTGCATGTGTGGTCACATCCAATTTGGATTTATAGCAGACCATTCAACAAACTACTGACTGCTTTCTGCAAAACAAATCTCGGCTAGACATGGGAGGGACATTTATTGAATCTAAAGAAAGTCATCAACACTTCATCATGGTTTTCTACTTACAAATAAACCTCCTATTAAACAGATTCTGTCCTATTTAAAGGAGTGGAAAGTGATAAAATCCATATTGTCCCTTGCAGGAAAATAACAATTTTATGTATTTATTTGACCTCAGAATCCTATTTCATTATGACAAAACAAAGTCAGACTGGTTCTAATCAGATCTGCCTTTCATTTTAACAATCTCAGTCCCTGAAGAACTTCTCATATTCATACCAGGATCTGAACATTTAGCCATGTTATGTTGCACACCATCCTGATTTCTCTTAGAAACGGCTAAAGCAAAGTCAACCGAAGCTTCCAATCACCTCTGCTTAGTCAGCAGCAGGTCTCTACGCAGGTGAAGGTGATCTGATGTCGCATTTCTCTTCCTGTTGGAGTGGCAGCTGTCATCCTGATCAATGTGTTTACTGCAGGCAAGAGGACAGGAGAACGGAAAACCATTTATATTCCAGCTTGTGTGCAGACAAGTTTTCTTGCAGCAACTCAGCTCTTATGTGATCGTGTTTCTACTCTACAGTATATTACTGATCTTCTGTTTGGGATGAGTCCATCATGTTTCTGAAATGGCCAAACAGCAGGCCGCATGGAAGCTGATGACGGGTTTTCCATCTACATATAAGGAAGCTCTTCATGCAACATTTGATCTAATATGCCATATTGATGTGACAGTGTGGGGGTCCAGTCACTATGCCTCTGATTGTCCGTGTGCCCTGGCTACTCACAGGGATGTCCCTTTAGCTGACTGTTAAGCGTGCATGACTCTCTCCTGGGAATCTGGGGATCGAATCCTACGCAGGGCCTCCTTGTGCATCTTGCTACATCAGGAAGAGGGCTGATAGTGGTCCCCAATGCTACATATAAACTACCTGAAAAATAAGAAATTTAATACATTTCACGTTGTCACAAGTTTGCACATGAGAAACTGTGTTAACAACACAAGTAGAGCAGAATTTTCCTGCCATAATTATGTCTGATTAATCATAACAGCTGATGGATGTTTACCACCAGACCCTCCAGCTGCTTGACAGGGTGCCAAAGACGTAAAACTGTTGGTAGTCTGAGGAATTAGCTGAGAAAAGCTTACCTGAGTTAAGGAAGGCTGGTGTGGCTCCTCCGATGGTTAGTGTTGTTATAAAGCAGAAAACATTGCAGACCAGTTTCCTGGGCTGATATGCGGTTGTGCACCATCTATGAGGAGGATCGTGTTTGGATTTGTAGCCTGCACACGCCAACACTTTGAAGATTGTGATTCAGAATATTAATCAAAATCTAATTTCAAACTGTGGTTAGGAAACAATCCAAGGATCTTAATGTCATGCAGATAGACGTGAACAGGCCTTCTACAGTGTATTACTGTCACCATCTTTTCCACATAAATAACATCACCTGTCATCACCTCAAAACTTGAAACACAGTCAAAGGGTTGCAGCAATGTTGCTGAAAACACAGAGCATGTTGGTGGAGGCGGCTTCTTCTGCGCAGTCTTTGCTCATGTTTAAGGTTAAAACCCAGACCCCGATGACTGAAGATCACCCGTCTTTTGTTCTGGCAGAAACAAAAACTTACATCTGTTTCCTGTCTAATGGCAGTTTGCTGCAGAACAGGTCAAATCCAACACAAGTTGCAGGAAAACTTGCAGACTCATTTTCACTGCTGCTGGATGATACGTCGATAGAGGCAACATTCACAAACATGTCCTATTCTGCAGAAGTCTGGAGAGGAAAACAACTTGCCTCTCAAACCCTGACTCAGACTCCAGCAAGACAGAGGAGAAAAGTTATGTCTTGTGAGACGAAGAGAACCAAACTGGAGTCTGACCGATGTTGTGCCGAAAAACGCCCCCCTACAGCAGGAAAAAAGTGGCAAGGTTAGCAGTAAATGTAGCAATATAACAGCCATATGACTGTTCCTGGGGAAGAGATACACTGTGGCTACTTGTTAAATGTAGTTGATGCTGTAATTTCATAAGGTCATCGTGGTCTCAGCCTGTGAATTTAGATATTTGAACTACAAGCTAGCGTTAGCCTGTTGTCACCGTTAGCATACAGTTTGTCAGTTTACTTAACAATCAAACCGTAAACAACTTGCAGATTTAAAACTTTATTACCTCAGTAGACATCATGTCTCTAACTCTGGGCTCAGACTGAGTGTAATGTGGGTTAAATTAAAGACCAACGCAGTCGAAGCAGCTCATGTTTGTGCACGACATTAGTGTCACTTCCACTTGTCGTCAGAGGAGGCGAACTTCTGGAAAAAAGCTGGAACTTGTGCTGTACTCCTTTAAAACTGCAACAACTTGCTGCTCTGAGGGCTTTCCTCTTACAAAAAGACGTTTGCATCACTTCCGTGTTTCTCTGTTTGGTTCTCTCCGGCTCAATTTGCTCCTGTTAGTCCCGCCTGGAAATCAGCCTCTAAGGGCCCGGTTTAAGGAAGGTTTTTTTTTGTTAAAAAGGGGGGTATTTTTATTAATACTTTAAAAATAATCCAAAGAGTAATTACAAAGAGGGAAAAAGGAGGGTTTCTTATATTAAGAAAAAAATCAGCGGTGCTTTTTTTTTGGCTTCTGTGAATAAAAATATAATGGGGGTTTTTTAGGAGGAGAAAAAAAATGGGGGAGGATACTAAAAAACATCTTAATATAAGCAGAAAAGATTTTATAACCCTAAAAGGAAAGGGAGAAAAAAAAGTGGAATTATCACGTGTGAAAAAGGAGATATTGGGAGTTTCGCACAGGAGGGGAAAAAAATGCGTAAAAGGGACAGAAAACGGGGAAAAAAATTTTTTCTAGGGTGTGAGAGAGACATGAATTTTTATTATATAATTAAATAACAATCAACATCCTATCAACACAAATATAAAAAAAAAAAAAGAACCCACGGAAGATGAAGTAATAAAAGTAAATTTTTTTTTTTTTTTTTTTTTTTCCTTTGCAAATTAAATTAAATAAAATTTATTCCTCCTCCCAGCCCTCCCACGAGGGGTGCGTTTGCGGGAGTGGCCCCTGCCCAAGAAAACCAAGAAAAAAAAAAAAAAAAAGAAAAAAATAGTAAAAATTTATTTGTTTGGGGGGGGGGTGGGGGGACAATGCGGCTGCGGAAAGGGAGAAGGCGGTGCGAATGTAGATCATCTTCAACATCGCGTCCTTCACGACCTCCTTCTCCATGTCCATAAACTGGCCTCTTCTGCCCACCCAGAGAGCCACAGGATGTTTTTTTTATTGTTTTATAATATTTTAAAAAAACAAAAAACGGCAAATGAAAGGATAATTGTTCCGGCCTGTACACTGCATCCTATAACTACATCTAAAATCACCATCACCTTCAAGCTGATGAGTGGAGTATAAAAAAAAAAAAAATTAAAGTAATTTTTTTTTATTCTGTTTTGTTTCTATTTATAAAATTTCTAATTATATTCTTCTCTTTTTTTTTTTTTCTTTTTTTATTTTCTTATGAAATCTCTTACCGGTATTTATTTGTTACTCATTTCTTGAACTTTCCTGCGAGGGAGGGCGGGAAAATCCTAATTCATTTCTTTTGTGGCTGTTTAGAGTTTGGTGTGATCTTGGTAGTCTCTGGTAACGCAAAATGAAAGCGAAAGTTATTGTTTTTTGGTGTTTTATCATAGAATGGCATTGGATTCATTGGGAATTTAGGCAACTAACGGAGGGAACCCAGACTGAGTTGCCGTGTATCTCATACGTGGTGATAGGCTGTCGTACCAGGCCAGAAAACAGCAGAGGACATCTTTAATATTAACATTTTTTTCCATGACAACCACCTGACCTTTAGTAATCAGAAAGTTTGCCGTGACTTTAGACAAAGATTATTCACATTAAACATCGTTAAAATGTTCTTTTAAATCATGTGGAATTTGAATCTTTATCTACATTCTCTCTTCTTGTTTTCCTAAATGTCCTCTCCTGTTGTTTGGCTCCCCATTTACGCCCGTACAGAGTACACCCATCACTGTCTGCACAGTGTGGCCCCCACCTTACTCACTGAACTGCTCATACCATACGCCTCTTTCCCGGACCCAGTCAGACCAACAGCCCCGTCTGGCCCCGACCAGGACACAGCTAAAAACGGTGGGCGACAGGGCCTTTGAAGCCGCCCCTCCCAGTCCGTGGAACGCCCCCCCAGACCACTTTCGGGTCCCACAAACAGTGGACTGTTAAGAAAGGACTGAAAACCTTCCTTTTTAGGAAAGCATATACTGTAACTGCTGATTCTTGTATTTTATTGTAGACTATGTTTATTGCACCGATTTAATTTTTTTATCTTGTTTTAATATTGTCTTTAGTTCTTTTTATCCTGTAGCACTTTGAGATTTGAATTCAAATGTAAAGTGTGTTACAAATAAAATGTATTGTTATTCCTCCCCAAATTTTTGCAGAACTTTTGTTTTTTAAATGTGCTATACAAATACATTTTGATTATTAATCATACTATAATAAAAATGCCACAGTAAAACAGACCTTTGACAAAAAAAAAAAAAAAAAAACTTTTTTTCAAAAGGTTTTAACCTTTTATGTCCTGTGCCCATTTCTAAGGCATGAAAACTGCATACCGATAACAGTGGTAAAGAAAACTGCTAAAAAATATTATCTTTAAGCAGCCACTCTGCTTTGATGACAGCTGTGCAGACTTTGAATTCTTCCAACTTCATGAGAGAATCTGCTGACATGCTTTTTACCAAACAGGTGTGCCTCGTCAGCAGGTGATTAGATGCATTTTTGCACCTTGATGCATTTACTGTAAGACCATCACTTTCCATGCCCGGGAATTGTTGGTACGTGGTAAACACACTGACTGAAATTATTCATATGTTGTGAAAAGAGAAGTGTCTAACCAGCAGAAATTGTGAAATAACCACATTTCTCCTCATCTAAAGTAAAATAGAATCATAGTTCATGGCTGTTTAGTTTTATTTAAGATTTATCTGCTTGTTCTGAGGATGTTGTCTTTTGCAGAGATTCTAAATTCATATTAAAGGATTATGTTTTTATTCATGAACACAAGGATTATCTTGTATAAAATCTCTAGCTCTTTCTAACTAAAGTTTTTTTTCCACTGAGTGGAAAAGAGATTTCAGCATGAAGCAGGATTTAATTCTTCCTGATAAAATTCCTCCTGATTAAAGTCACTTTTTCCCCCTCTTCTTCCCTTTTCTCATCATTTGCGCATCAGGTTAGATGACCGTTCTATTTTCAAAAACAACACAGCGCAACATACATCCATATTCTGTATAAGAGGGCAAGTTCTTTGCTGGCAACACTGTTGGTTTATTTAACCCTGAAGAAACACCAACCGCATCACTATTAGTCTGCACTTAGTGGGAATCTCTTGTTTTTCAACTGGACAATCACCAATACACACCTGAATTAAAGGTTAGATTTATATTGGGCTTTCTGGGCACTCAAAGTGTTTACATTGAATCCATTATTCATTCTTTCAACAGTCTGTCTCACACTAGTGGTATTGGTAAGATACACTTGTAGCCACAGCTGTCCTGGGGCAGCCTGATGGAAATGTGCCAAACAAATCCTCTCAAGCTCCCACCAAACATACACTTATACACCAGTATTGCTGATACTGGAGGCCAGGTGGGTGAACTGTCTTTCCCAAAATCACTGGTTGAATCAACTAGCAACATTTTGTCGTGTGACTAGGGGTGGGTACTGGCAAATATGTCACAATGCAATACAAATGATATGTAGGTCACAATACGGTACAATATAGCAATATTGTGACACTGCAATATATTGCGATATATTGTAATATTCCAGGCACTTCAGAAAAATTTAAAATGTAGCTTAAAATAAAAGTTGTACCTTTGCATATACATCGGATGACTGAAACGACAAAATGAGTCAAAATCAATAAAATTAAATTTTTACATGCCCCATTTATTAAACTTGGACAGGTTTTTTTGCCTCTTGGATTGCACAATTAAACCATTTACAATCGTCCACCTATGTAAATATTTCTCACTTTGGGAAAACCCAACTGAATAGATGTGCAAGTAAAACAAAATTAAAGTGCTTTTGAAAACAATATTACCACAGCTTAGCTGGAAAAGTATAAATGCACACAAATTCATGTGACATTAAAACAGTAAAACAAAGTAGTATAAGAGTAAATGAAAGGGCATGTTAATACATATGAAAAAAATAATCATTTCAGTCAGTGATTTATAATCTCAGACAACTGGGTGGTTTATGAAAACCTGGACACACGTTTTAACTAAAACTTTACACATAGTGGAAAGTACAACTTGAACCTGCAGCCCGCACATAGATATCAGTGTAAAGCAGCAACTTTTCTACATGCTGGACCACTGTAAATACAACAACAAAATCTCACAAGATTTTGCAATCAAACAAAGAATCTTGCGAGATTTTGTTAGTGAAAGAGATCGATACAGCATTTTCCATATTGACATATCGCAACATAAAATATTGCGGTATTTCGGTGTATCGATATTTTGTCACATCCCAGAAACCAACAGAACCACATCATCTGCAAAAAAGCAGAGACCCAATCCTGAGACCACCAAACCGGCAAACCGGATCCCCTCAATGCCTCGGCTGCATCTAGAAATCCGGTCCATAAAGGTTATGATGGTGACAAAAGGCAGCCTTGGCGGATTCCAACCCTCACCAGAAACTATGGACCAAGCTCTGGCACTGGACAGTTCGAACAAGGGGGTCTAACACGCCATACTCCCAGAGTAACCCCCACAGGAGCCCCTGGGAGACATGGTTGAAAACCTTCTCCAAGTCCAAAAAGCATATGCAGACCAGTTGGGCGAACTCTCATGCCCCCTCCAGGACCCTGAAGAATGTGTAGACCTGGTTCACTGTTCCACAACCAGGACGAAAACCACACTAGTCCGCCTCAGAGATTCGAATATTCGGTGGACCCTCCTCTTCAGGACCCCTAAAATAGACTTTACCTGGGAGGCTGAGGAGCGTGATCACCCTGTAGTTGGAACACACCCTCCGGTCCCCCTTGTTGAAGAGGGGGACCACCACCCCAGCCTGCCGGTCCAGAGGCAGTGTCCCCCAATGTCCATGCGATGGTGCAGAGGCGTGTCAGCCAAGACAGCCCCACAGCATCCAGAGCCTTCAGGAAGTCCGGTGGTGGTCTGGGTAGATTATCTCAGTGATTCCCAACCCTGGTCCTCAAGGCACACTATCCTGAAGACTTTCCATGTTGCCCTGTCGAAACACAGCTGACTCACATTAATGGGTCAGTAGCAGACTGGTGCAGAGCTGGTCAGAGATCCATTTAATTTGAATCAGCTGTGTCCTAGCAAGGTAAAATGGAAGGTCTTCAGGATAGTGTGCCTTGAGGACCAGGGTTGGGAATCACTGGATTATCTGCATCGGTTTATACAGTAAAAAACAGATTACTTTAAAGTTTCAGGAACTGATATGACTGATTTCAGATTTCTTTTGTGGAGAATAGTTTGTGTTATTAAACCATGTTTCAAATAGCTGCGTTCTTGCTTGTTTCAACAATCCCACTGAACTCTGCTGCATCCTACATGCCGCTTTCACTTCATTAATTTCATATCCCAAGGGTGGCTTCGTGGGTGTGGGAGGTTGCATGGCAGTCCATCTTTTTGATACAACAGTAAGACAGTACTTTTAAATTCTCTTTGCAGCCATGAATAAATCTGTTTTCACCTCCTAACACCAACATAAGCGCCTCTTCCAATGCCTTATAAAGCTGAAAAATGCATCGTCACACTCTCCAAACCCCGTTCAATCACTTTAGATTAAAGACTAATGAAAGTCCAAGAGAACACAATCTCATATATGATGCTGTGAAAAAGATTAGACGTTAACAGCCAAATCCTTATCTGTGGCCCCCACAAAATGCTTAAGTAGGTCAAAAACCATCATTTACTCTTTGAGGAATCTTGCCCTCTGAAGATCTCTGTATGTGGCTGGAAGAAAGGGGAAATGTAAGCCTCCGACTCACCAGGCAGACAGGATTTTCCTCCATAAATTATAGATCTCTGCCTGTCAGTGTAGCAAGCAACCGGCCTCCATCCATCTCCTCTGCTCACTTTGCCCCATCTCCATATATACATATGGATAGTGTGAGAGAACGGAGTGGATAGAAGCTTGCAGGAGGAAGATGATGATGAAGGAATACAGCTCCACTTTTAGCAAAAGCTCTTTGTGGCTGAAAGTCAGAGGGAAAGACGGCGTGATGAATGACATGAAGCCCGAGTGTCAAGAGGCAGCTAAATATGGATCCAGCAAAGTCAAGTCACTTCTAACTAAATCAAACAAGTCATTAGCTTCAGCTTTCTGGCTTGTTCAATAATCCTTTAAATGGCTGCTGCCTGCTTTATGAGCAGCGAGGGGGACGCTCTACAGCTGGAAATTTAGTAAACCAGATCTGGTCAAAGCAGAAACTAATTTCTGCATTTCATTTTTGCGCTTTGATTTATCAGAGCGTTCATAAGCTCATCTCAAGTCTGTCTTCACGTTTTTGTCATCTTTATTGCTGAATTAGATCTTAACAGTCATTTGTCTTGCATTAGTGGTCATCTGCCTCTCACATGGAGCGGTGGGAGATGCCAGTCAGCGCGATTGTAACACTGACTGCTCTCTGCTGTCCAGCAATAATGGCTTTTCCGCTGGGAGTGCCAAAAAAAGCCACGAAGAGCTGTACTTTGATCATACCACCAGCTTTGTTCTGGTGTTCAAAGCCTATCATGGGATAGCGAGGCCGTTTTGGAGTCGGATCTTACCGGTTTTACACACCAAAACAAGCTTGAGGGCTTTGACAGCAGCAATAGATTTCTTACTTTTGTCAAGAAACACTTGTTCCAAAGAGCTGGTTACTAGCGGAAAAACTCCTGCAGCATTAATTTAACACGCACAAAAGTAAGGATGCGTGATAACCTTTAAAAAAAAAAAAATGTGTGATAAATTGTTACTCCTAAAGGCCGATACCGATAACACACGCACAGTCCTCAAAATTATTTGTACCCTCCAATTCAAGAAAAGGCTAAATTCACACGAGTAATTCAAATAAGAAAATGAAGAAACTAATAAAAATTTACTAAATTATAATTTAGAGAAATAAAACATTGCTTTTGAATTGAGATTGAAAAATTAAAAAAAAAAAAAATGTCCCAGACACATAAGAGCACGTGTCCCATGACCAGTGGACCAAAATACCCGGCAACAGGTGGAGAAGTCTCTCAACAAAATTGTAGCTACGGAGCCCCATCATGCTCGTTTTATTTTTGTGCATTTGTTTTTTTTACCTCCCAAGTAGGTAATGTTTTTGAGCAGGACTACCAACTCTGGCTTTAAAGATCGGTCATGCAACCGTTTGAAATCCCAGTTAGCGTTGGTTGTTTGCCCTTCTGTCAGCAACTTTACGGAAAACGTTCTGGACGGCTTGACCTGAAATTTTCACCAGCCGTGTGCCTCAGCTCAAGGACGAACCCATTAAATGTTGGTGGTGATCCGGATCCAGTTTTTTTTTTTTTTTGAAGGATTCTTTATCATTGTGAGAGCTGCTTGGTGGAGGTCTGCGCTCTCCGAGTGCTTTTCTAGTAATATTTTTATTCAAACCACAATTCATAGTCAATGTCATGATTTTTATTATAAGTTATTACTTTTGTCAATTTCATCTAATTTCACTGACAGCCCCCCCCCCTTTAATTTGAGGGTATGAATAATTTTGAGAACTGTACAAACCTAATCATACCAAATCAAAAAATTCCAAGTGTATGGGGGGATGGGGGGGTAGCTAGGGTCTAAAATAAGTAGGGAGAGTGGTTTGGAAGCAGCTCGGGGTCTCCTTGTAAAGCAGCAGCTTTCTTTCCCCAATAGCAAGATCTCAGCAAGAAAAGCTTAAACTGGGATTTCAAACGGTTGCATGACCGATCTTAAAGTCAGAGTTGGTAGTCCTGCTCAAAAACACTGTTTCTGAGCACAAAGTACACAAAGAAAGCTATTTGCCCCCCCCCAGTTTAAAAATACCATTTTCCCCCCGGAATATATACAGTCGTTCTCAAAATTATTCATTCCCTCCAATTAAAGGGGGAAAAAAAACCAGCTGTCAATGAAATAAGTTGAAATTGACAAAATGAAAGTTATGAAAATTATGACATACAATTTGAATTGTGGTTCAACAGAAATATTAAAAACAAAATAAAACAAGTAATATGGGGCTCCGAAGCTAAAATTTTGTTGACCAACACTTTGCAATCATGCGTTTTCTCTAATGTTCAAAAAGACTTCTGCACCTGTTGACAGGGATTTTGGTCCACTGTTATGAGAACGGTGCTTTAATTATTATTTTTAACAATCGAAAAGCAATATTTTATTTCAGCAAAATATCATTTTGCCAAGTTTAATTTCTAAGTAGTTTATTTGAATAACTACTGGGAATTTGGCCTTTTCTTTAATTGGAGGGTTTGAATAATTGAGGATGACTATGTTCTAGAGGCAAGTTGTCATGATGTTGGACTTATTGGAATGACGTAATAATTTCCTGTTGTCTGCCGCTAATTATCAAGCACCCCCAACTAAAAGATTTTTGGCTATATGAAACATCGGTGGCATGCTTAGTGGTCCTAATTTTCACCAAAGTTTATCGTAACAGCACAGGGTGCTGCAGCCAGATCCAACAGCTTGCCGTTTCTGCTGAACACAGATGAATAGTGTGCAGAATTTTTTTTCTTACACCAAAAACAAAAATCAGACACATCCAGTGTTAGTTTAACTGAGTTTATTTTTATTCACATTTAAAAAGATTTTCATGGCAGCACATTCTTCAAACTATGCATGCGAGAGATCTTCCCGCAGACAAAATCCTTTAATTAAAAAAAGAAACTAAAAAACACAAAAAAAGAACCAAAATTTTAAACTGTAAATCAGGGATAAAAACTAAGACATCGGAAGAGATGGATAGAAAAGCAGCATTTCATGTTTAGAGGGAGTGAGGAGAAGTGATCTGATATGATGGAGCTGCTGTGTGCTTTGAATGGATTCTGGATGCTTCAGGCACATTAGCAGTCGAAGACACAGCTTCACCTTTGGATCAATCCATCAGCGCTTACAGGAGCAAAGACAGCTCCGTCCTTCCGCTTCACCGGCCTGATGGAGGCTTAAATCAAATGGGAGCAAGTGCTGGAGATGTATCGACAGAGAGGGAGACGCTGGGAGGAGAGAGCAGACTGGAGATGAAGTTTTTCTTCCCTGAAGGTGGCTGCACGTCAGTCGTCTCTCTGCAGACAGTGCAGGCTTTGTTTCCATGCACTTATGATACAGTCATAGACTGTATGCATGTGATCTGTGTGTGCTGCAGTGTGTACACAGCAACAAAAATAGAGCTGAGCTCTCCCTCTCGTGCTTACTCACCGTCTCTCTCCTGCGGCTTGCAGGCATTGCTGCGTCTCTGCACAGCCTGCTGCGTTGTTGGGACCATAAACAAACACCAACATGTTTCAGAGGAATCTGTAGAAACCACGGCGTGCACGGCCTTTCAAACCGAGCATGTGCGGTTCGACCCGGAATGTTAATCGCATCACCTCTCACACCCCCCCCCCCACCCATCAGCTCCTCTCGCATGTCAGTGACAAAGAAGTCAGCAAAAATAAATCATAAAAAGCTTAAAACCAGGAGCTAAAAACAAACTGAAAAGTCCTGAAAAGTGTAAACAAACCGCCTTGCAGGACCTTGGAGACCTTTGAGTCTGAGGTCAGCGTCATCGTCCACATTAGCAGGAGTCTGCCGGCTGTGATGAAGCTGATGAAATGGGCCCTAACGTTTGCCTGTCTGGGTCTGCGTGCCGTCACTGGTACTGGAGGTAGTTCTTTAGCGTCTGCGGCAGTGGGAGTGTGTCGATATGATGGATGCGCTCTCTGCCCAGGGCGAGGCGAGCAACTCGTCTGCACAGATCCATGAGCGGGAGGGGCTCCGCTGTGAGGGAGAGACAGACGTGTTAGAGTCCAAACGCAGCAAACAGGAATACAGAACCACAGCGACCCGCCCGGTAGATTCCCTCACCGCCTCACTAGACATCACCATACATCCTCAGAATGAGCCGGGTAAGTGAGCGGGGACCGAGCACTGCGCAGATTTAAAAATGTTATGAAAGCTCCCGCTCTGAGCTTCATGAGCAGCGTGAGCCGTGGGGAGTTTACCTGCTGATACGCTTTCACATCAGCATAATTCCTCTCAGTGAAGGACAGGAAGTAGAGCTGAGACTCACATTTGCCCCAACATGCTGTGCAGAATGTAAAAAGCTTGACTGGAGTTATTCATCCAGGCTGCAGGTGGTAATGCAGAGACTTCCCATCATCATCATCATCATCATCCTGAACACCAACTTTTAAGAGGAAAATTGTTTTATGTGTCAACTGTGCACATAAAATTGACATGGGCAGCTGCAGCTGTGTGCATTCTCTATTTTTCAACTTTAAATCAAAACGTCTGAACTTTAATAGATTTTCTGACTTTTGTGTCCCCTAACGACAACTAATTCAGCATCTGTCTTCATCCCGTCTCTCCTCTGAGCGCTCTTCAGTCAGTGTGATGTTTATTCTCACCCATTATGATCCAGCTGCTGGTGTGTGACACGTTGCTGTAAAGTTAATTACTGCTAAAAAGCAATGCACCAGGACAGAAAACAAGGTGTCAAATGCAATTTTTCAGCCTCGGGACGCTGATGGGCAACAAGGGATCCAGGGATGTACATAACGAACATCACTGTATCATCAAAACGAGTCAGAAGCAGAGTTTTAAAGTCAGAAAGTTGTGTAATGCTACTTTAAAGCAACAGCAAATTTTCCACCTCTGTGCCAAACGGAATCTGAGACTTTTACAACCCAGAGAAGATACAGGATGCAAGATGGATGCTGAATTAGGCGTCGCTAGGTGATGCTTCAGTGTGCAGCTTTAACACTGATAATCTGCTTTATGTGCGCGCTCCGCTTTGAACAGTCTGACTTTAAAGCAGCACCACAAAAGTCTCAAATTAAAACTGTACTTCTGATGTGTTTTGATGGCACACTGACATTCATTATGAACATCCCTGGAACCATTGTTGCCCTGCAGGGTCACATAGCTGAGAAACTACACCTCACACACATCCCAGAGCATCGTGTTACAGCTGTGTTATACAGCACTGTGTCACACACCAGCCAGGATGGATGTGAACTCTGGCCATTGTGCGTCGGACTGACTTTTACTGGCTTGAAAGCTTAGAAAAGAGGATGCAAGACAGATGCTGAATTAGTCGTTTTGGGGCCCCAACATGAGGAAATCTGCCAAAGTTCAGTGTGGCTTTAAAGAGGAGGTTTAATGTCATTATTAGGTAAATAATTCCCTTTTATGGCACAACCAAATAACTGCGTTACCCTCAGTAGTTTTGAAAATACAGTATACATGAAAAAAAAAACAACCTAAAGGGGGGGGGGGGCTTCATGGCATTGGAGGTGCTATGTAGCAGCAGCCATTCTGGCAGCCATGTTGGTTTCCACAAGAGATTCAGGGATTTCTCAAATATGCGTGAATGAGTCAAAAGTAAACCCAGGACTTTTTTTTTTATGGGAAGGGAATATGACATAATGAAAAAAAAAAAAAAAAAAAAAAAAAAGTTCATTTTGAATGTTACACACACGCACACACACATTCCTACTGACCCTCACTGAAAGGCTGAGGACCTTGCATGCTCACAAACATGATATTTACCAGTTTAGCACTTCTTAACGATGCATTACAGCACAAACCAGTGTTAAATCTGACATGTGACAGTCAAAAACACTGAACTCAGAGTTCCATTCATGACGCTGCATCCAAACACACAAGAGGAAAGAGAAGCAACAGCTAACGAGACTGAAATATTTACACCATGTGCACATGTTACCACTTTTATCAATGTGTGCCAGGAGAATAAGCCAAATCACCTCCCAACAATTTTAAAAGGCAAGTGGTGTCTGGATGTCAAGCAGACTTAACTGCTCCCCTCTATAGATGTTGAGCTGCTCCACCTGGAAGCACCATCTGGTGAAGCAGAACTCCTGCTGCTCGCCATCCACTTACACACCGTTTGAAGGACACAAGGAGAAGTATTCATGCTTGCATAAGTTAATAGTTAATATACATCCCATTAACAACTAAAGTTTTTTGATTGTTTTCTGTGAAACAGAAGGGCCTATTTAACTTTTACCGAGATTTATAACAGTCCACGTAGCCTTGATGCTATCATTTATTGACAGAGGAAACACTGGGCAGAAGCCCCGAACTGGCTTCATCAATAAATCATAACCTCACAGCTGCAAATGAGAGATTTTCTACCTGTGATTTTTGCCTCAGCGGTGTGGCTAAATGACCCCTTTTAACCTCATTTTATTGCCATAATAACTGTAATCATTTTGCCCATAACAGACTATTTCCCTTTCCTCAGCAACACTCAGGTTGACTTGTCACAACTGGGGTGCAGACGGAAATCGACTGTGGTTCAGTTCCATTAACCTCCTCAGTTAGCTACAACAGTTTAACAGCATGAACAAAGACAGGAGCTCCATTAAAAGCGACGCAGTCATTCTAATCTGTGCTTTCCTCTCTCTGACCAGTCAAGTGTGCGCTGTGATAAAAGCTCCAATAATCGCTGCAACAGACGAGGGTGGGGACAGAAATCACATTCATCTGTAAACACACGCCACATGCAAAACAATCCAAATAAGCCGACTGACAGGGCCATGTCTCCGTCTGATAAAAGTGCACAGAATTAGCACAAACCGAAAGTCCAGACAAACAAATATTAAGCAAATATATGAACAGACCGAGCCATCAAAATGACCTCTGGCATTCTCTCTGCCGTCGTTGAGGCTGAGAGGGGGGTTTTGCTAAAAGGGAATGGAGGTTTCACTAAACCCTGGACCAAAGATCAGAAAACCAGAATTCTGCAAGACAGTCTGTTGAAATCAAAGAATTTTCTGAAGCTTAATATGTTTTCGGCTTTAGCATGTGCTGGTCAACTTCTTGGTAAATTCCTTTACCATGTTTTTTTAAGTGAACTTTGAATGCAGCATTAAAGGAGAAATAAAGGAAGCTATCAGCTGAAAGGGTGTAAAAACTTTGGGAGTGCAGCTTTCTGCCATGTGTTAAGTAAAAGTCATTCAAAGGGCACCTTGGAGACATGTGGCAGATACATCAGCACGTCCAAACCGGAAGGACAGATGAAAGAACTGAATGTGAGTGATGACACCGTGCATTTGCTGGAAAAACATCACTGAAGCATTTTATTTATACAATCACGTCCTCATTCGGCCCGACTGACCTCTGCTCCAGGAAGCTCAAACTTTGTACATGTGGCGCTTCTTCAAAACAAACCTGCACAGTTGGGCGCTCCCGGTTTACTACCAGAGCAGCTCCAACATATGGACAGTTGCCATAACAACCAGATCCTCACGCCAAACTGGAGTGTATAGTGTCAGATGCATGTGCCTCATGAATTTACTGTAGTTTTCTCCTCCAGCATTCCACCGCTTCAGAGTCACCAGCATGAAAAATAAAACCTTCACTCAATGACACAATGTGCTCATTCAAAGTGAAACACGGCTACAGACATCAGCATCACTCTTGGCGATGCTTTCCTGAGGGAGGCGGCGTGGTGATGATTCCCAAAACTGAAAAACAGCCAATTGCTGCTGGCACAAGCCGTCTCCATGGTAAGGGTTGCCTGGGATGACAAATGGGCCCGTCAGTCACCGTTGATGAGCATCAACGGGAGGTACTCACTCCATCAACTGCCACAATTAACCAACAGCAATGATGAGTGGTCTCTGTTGCGCCTACAAATTCATGTCGCTCCAGTTCGGCAATAGACGCTCGACGGGACGGGTCCTCAGTCAACATGCAACTGTGGAATATTACAGATGAGTCATCAAATCATGTGAATCAGAAATCATGCGTATACTGGTGAGAAATGCACTTCTGAAATGAAGCCACTGGTCAGAAAATCAGACAAAGTTCACTATTAAAGGAACCCAGCTGTGTCCATATCGTAATTGACTATTAGAGTATTTGTGGCCATTTAAAGCAGCTTCTAAGCGTCTCTTCACACATAAATACCCCGACTGGTTTAGAAGTGGCAGACTTAAAATAACTAATCTACACCCATACTTCCAGTTAAGATAATAGTGGTTGGTTACCCTCTCCTTCCCCTTTCCTTTAATCCATCATCGAACCGTCAATATGTGCCCTCTTCCCTTCCTCACCAGCGCTCATATGTTTTCCCTAAATGGCCGGAGACCAGTTTCTGACAGGTTTACGGCACACTAAAGAGGAGATAAAGTGTGGGAAAGTGTGGCTCAGGAAGAGTAAGCAACGGATGTTCCGCTAGACTAAAGCCGCCGGCAGGCTGGCGAGCAGGCGTGCACACCTACCTAACACTTCATCGAGAACAAAGTGGAGGAAAGGGATATAAGGTCTGAGGTGGCGGCGCGTCGGTTTGTCTGTCCTCACCGAGGTGAGACAGCTGATAGCCGAGTGCTGATAGTTCCCTCCAGCTTCTCCTACTTTCACACCTGCAGCACCATGAATGTGTGTGGTTACGTGTGCACGGCACACACTTCAGCTGAATATGACCCAGTTATGTCCTACTTAGAAATGAGGGGGAGGCAGGCCCATCTTTTCAGTGCATGTTCCAATTAAGTGATCCTTTGACTCCACCCCCTTTCTCCAAGAGGTGAATCATGGTAATAGATTCAGGTGCAGGCTCCTTGTGCTGCTTATCCAACATATTAGCATAAGACCGTTGCGCCTGTCTGACCTAGTTTTATTAAAAGATAGGTGTACGAGTCTGCAGCCTTCAAGGCGCAGACACATCTCCAGTTGGAAAATGTTGTTCAATAGAAAAAAAGAAAGAGGAGGATGATATATTTAGGGATGGACTGAATCAGATCAGTGAATTTTGAAATGAAGGCCAGAGCAGAGAGGGAGGAAGGAGGAGCGCAGTCAGTCCTCACGGAGGTGGAAAAGCAAAAAATAAATATATTTACAGATTAATAAATCAATAAAATTTTAAAAATAAAAACAAAATTGTTTTTTTTTTTTTAAAGAAAAAAAAGAAAGTAAAAACAACAATCAAAACTGAAAAAGTCCACTCTGGCGTGATGGCAACATTATAAACTAGTTAAAGGCAGATTTTTTAAATGTTTCTTCCACTGAAAATACCAGACTTTCACTATTAAGCTGGTCCCACACAAACAACCTAAAATTATTTTATTCCTCAGGAAACAGAGGCAAAGCTGACCTGGTTTTAAAGAGGAATGACACAATTGGAAAAAAATAATAAAAAAAAAAACTTCAACAATACACTCAGATATAAAAGTCTATCACCATAGTCACACTGATTGATAGTTTTAAAATGTTGACTTAAAACATAATGCGATTTCATGTCTAAGTCTTGTTAGTCAAGCCATTTTTCCGTCTCATTCCTTTCCAGAAAGTCAGTTCTGTGCAACAAATGAGCACATCAAATAAAATCAAACCATCAAAACATTTCTGATGACCCAACAATGGATTTTTATCTGCTCAGTCAATACTAGGTGAGTGTATTAATCAAAACCAAATGAAATTCTAACAGCAAGTCACTAAAAAAAGATTATTCACAGATAAATAATCCCCCGTGTAATGCCGCTTTCCCTCGCTTCTACTCCTTCACCCCGCCTGAGGGGCTCTTCTAGATGGAGTGCCCACATTCTGGTATCAGAGGCGCGACATGTAACACAACACCGTCAGTGTCTACTGCAGCGTTCTGGTCACACACGTTGATTCAGCTCTGTGCCTACGCTCCGAGCTCAAGGCCAACACAGATACTCCCGACAAGTGGAGGAATAATGTCTCAGAAATATGCGCTGCTTTCAGAGACGTACATGTCAACGTGATTCAGTCGTGATTCATCCATTAACTACACAAACATCTCAGTCATATAAAACTAAACAAGTCACTGCTACTCTTTCCAAACCAAAACTCTAAGCTGGGCTTTAATTAGGCTGTGCTTGTATAACCGTTCCTGTAAAGTTGAATTTAACAACTTTACAGATCTGCAGCTATGAAAGACAGCAGACAGATTGTCTTCCATCTGGGAGATGGACACAAAGCTGACACAGGGCTTTCCACAGAGACACAGAGTAGCCAGCCATAGCATCCAAGTAGCCAGCCGATACGCATGTGTGTAATGTGTAATATGTAATATATAAATGGTGAGACATATATATATATATATATATATATATATATATATATATATATATATATATATATATATATATATATATATATATATATATATATATATATATATACACACACACACACACACACACACATATATATATGCACACATATATACATATATTTACATATACACACACATATACACACACATATAAGGGCTGTGCAATTAATCGAAAATTAATCGCGATTTAAATTTTTGTGTCAAACAATCTCCAAATTCATAATCCAGTTTAAACAATTATTATTACGGTGTGTATATATATATATATATATATATATATATATAGAGAGACTGATCCGCCGAGCGTTTTGTGTGTGGCGCCATCTTGCGGCGCCGCCATTAAGGTGGGGACTAGTCCCAATTACCTCCTATTTACCAACATGAAAAGCAGCGTGAATATTTGGATTTACAACGCTGGACAGGCGTCTAAGGTCATGATAACCTTATATGTATGTTATCCAGAGATCTCTAAAGTATTCTGATATTTATTTATTTATTTATTTTCTTTTTACATCGGATCATTAATTGAAACGATTATTCATCTCTCCGGAAACTGGCTTTAATGACAAGCCACACTGGAGTAAAACGCGCATAATGATTACTTATCAAATTTTTAAAAAAACTAAACCCTTTCAAAGGTGGCTACTTTTCTATTTTATTACACATCTGGCTTTTTTTTATTGTTTAAGGACTGTACAAACCACATAGCCTTCACATGTCCTGTAGATGAAACCAAAGGCTGCAGGACACAGTTTTCCTGATCCGGTTGTGTTGACGACTGAACTATTTTTATTTTCTGGTCCCAACGTTGCCCTGATCAGAGCAAATAACCTTATATTTCACAATATCTCCCAGATAAGTCATTACCTCTCAGCAACACCACAGCTGTATCTGTTAGCATTAGCTAGCATAATAACGTTATGCGGTGCGTCATTTTCGGAAGCATAGATACGTGAAATAAAGTGTCAGATTAATGAGTGTTCACCATAATTTACCATGTTTTTCTTGTTTGGGATTAAATCCAATGTTTTCTCGGCTGTGGCAGCAAGTTACTCCTCATCTGCTCTGTGTGTCCGATATTCCCCCCGATACGAACTCACTGATACACGGTGGACGGAGCAGTGTCCAGTTTTGTCACAGACGGCAGAAATCTTCATGAAATAAATGTCCGTGATCCTCTTATTCACTTATTACCACATTAAAGTTTTCCTCTGATATTCCAACAACCAGGAATGCGACAGTCCTTCCAGTTTTTCTCCACGTTGTTAAGAAAAAAGTCAGAATATCTTCTGTTCTAATTTTCACATGTACATACACGCCCCCGTTGCAATGGCAGACAGTTTAGTCGCAGCGTTTGGCGGATCAGTCTTTACACAGCTGGGTGAAAAAGTGTTCGCCCCTTCCTGATTTCTTACTTTTTTTGCATGTTTGTCACACTTTAATGTTTCAGATCATCAAACAAAGTTAAATGTGAGTCAAAGATATCACAAGTAAACAGAAAATGAAGTTTTTGAATAAAGATTTTAATTGGGGGGGGGGGGGGGGGGGTGTAGGGTTGGGGTGGTAATCCAAACCTCCATGGCCCTGTGTGAAAAACTGATTGCCCCCTCTGTTAAAACATAAATTAACTGTGGTTTATCACATCTTTGGAAAGCTGAGTTCAATTTCTTTAGCCACACCAAGGCCAGATTACTGCCACACATGTTTTCAATAGGGATTCGCATCGTTAACCGGTTCCATATGGGAACCGGTTCTGAGTCAAACAATTGTTATGAATCGTTAACAAAAACCCTTTACGATTCCTCTATCAATTCTTCCCGGGCTGCGCCACAACTGTAAACAAACGTACTCCACTCGCAAATTTGCGATGACATCTCTCACAAGCTGCTGCAAATCAGAGGTGGGCGTTGGAGAAATGTCCCAGGAAAAACTATCCAAAGTCTGGCTGCATTTTACAAAGAAAGACAACATCTCGGTATCGTCACCTGTAGAGCTGGAACGGGATCTGTGCGCTGGTGGTGGCGCTTCTATCAGCTGCCGCCCCTCAGGGAGACCTGAGGTCTTAATGCGCTTCATAAAAAACTTTGCGACTTCACTGTATTGTCGGTTTTATTGATTTATTTCAGACACTCGCACTGTGAACATAACACTTGGACCAACAGGGCTGATAATAACCAAAAACTAAACAACAAATAGGAAAGCGGTCTAAACAGTTGGACTCTCCCCGAGTTAATCAGCGTCTGTCCACCCGTCTCTCACGCCTCTTCTCTCATTTCCTGGGCGGAGCAGGCGCATATGGCCTCAAGAACAAGAACACAAAACATAAAACAAATAGTGAAGTGAAATAGCTCTAAGCGCCAAAGATGGTAACAACTAATACGTCCAAGCATTTGGCCAAAAC
>JALJCO010000025.1:0-22887 GCA_023101725.1 Atherinomorus stipes
TTATATATTAGGGCACACTGCAAACATTTGTGTGAAGGTTGGGAGTGCATGTGCCTATGCTGCCCTCTAGAGGACAGAGGCATTATTGGTGCCAATGTGTTCAAACCAGACTGACGTTCATTTTCGCTTTGCATTCTGGGTACAATAAAAACCAGCTATGGGCGCTAGACGGTTTTTGTCTTTTCTACACATTTGCTACAGAAGCAATAAATAAGACATAACAAAGTGGCGACAAGGATCACCGACATCTACGTGTGTTTCGTACTCGGAAGAAAAGGAAGATACCGGGTGATTTTTTTTTCTGTTGTGCCCATCATCGTGGAACACTGAGCAAATGACGGTTAAGCTAACAAGATTTAGCACCAACTAAGGACGACAAAACGCAACGGCGCTACATTGAGAAGCCGTGAGTAATAGCAACCCCCAGGATACGGCAGGTGTTACTGCAGACACGATTAACTGAAAGTCAAAATGACGGGAATTATCGGCAGTATTGGCCTTTTTGTTAAGAATAGAGAGCAATGGAGCTCTTACACGGAACGTTTTGACTACTTTGTGCTAGCCAATGGTATTGAGGAGGGAAAAATTGTGCCAACGTTCCTGAGTGTAATGGGCCCAAGTACATTTAACCTGCTACGGTGCCTGGTTCAACCGTACAACCCGGAAGTAAAAGCTATGATCACATTGTAGCCGTCTTAACGGCACATTTCTCACCTAAACCATTGGTGATCGCTGAACGTTTTCAGATTTCATAAGAGAAATCAAGCGGAAGGAGAGTCTGTAACGGTGTTTGTTGCTGCTCTGAAGAAACTGGCTGAGCACTGCGAATTTAGAGAAGTGTTGAATGACACTATCAGAGACAGACTGGTGTGTGGGCTGAGGAGCGAAGCTATTCAGAAACGCCTGCTGACTGAGAAGCGCGCTTACTCTGGACAAAGCCATTGAAATCAGCGTGTCCATACAGGTGGCTGATAAGAGAGGCACATCAGCTTAGCTCAAATACAGAAACCTCGCAAAATCCTATACTGAAGAAAAGGAAAGCAGAATAAATGCTACAGATGTGATAAAACTGGACATTTGGCAACAGACTGTTGGAGCAAAAAAAGGCGTCGAAGATGCAGGAAATGCGGAAAGAAAGGACACTTAGAACGGGCATGCAAAAGCAAAACAGTTGACAAAGAAAACAAAAACACTTCAATAAGAACTCAGAAGGCGCAGAGGTAAGGAGAAACACTCCGTTCATAATGTGCAAGTGAATGATACTGCAACTGGATGCAGCAGCTCATCAGATGAAGCAACTTGGTGTACGTGATTATCCGTCACTGGAGGTGCAGGAGGATACTGGGTGGCACCACTACTGGATGGGAAACCAGTGCGAATGGAAATTGACAAAGGTGCAGCAGTTTCATTAGTGTCAGAAGCTGTTTATAAAAAAAGCCTGCAACATCTGCCATTAAAATCATCTACGCTCATCCTGAAAACTTACACGGGCGAGCCTGTGCCAACCAAAGGAGTTATCAATATCAACGTTGAGATGAATGGACAGACGGCTAAGTTACCACTGTACGTGGTTGAAGGGAACTTTCCATCTTTGCTGGGCCGCTCGTGGTTGGAGGAGTTCATACTGGACTGGCCGGCAGTTCGCAAGCTGAGAGCAGAGGATGTACGCCTTACAACGGTGCTAAACAAACACTCTGCTGTGTTTAGAGAGGAACTTGGAAACATGAAAGACTTTTCAGTCAAACTGAATATAAAGCCAGAGAGCCGAGCCAAATTTCTTAAATCTAGACCAGTTCCTTATGCAATAAGACCAAAGGTGGAAGCAGAGCTTGAGAAGTTGGTGAAAGGTGGTGTGCTGGAACCTGTCAGCCGGAGTGACTGGGCAACACCAATTGTGCCAGTCCTGAAAAAGGATGATTCGGTGAGAATATGTGGAGATTTCCGAGTCACCTTAAACCCAGTGTTGGAGGCTGAGCAATATCCACTTCCCACATTGATGATCTGTTCACTGGTTTGGCTGGAGGTAAGAAGTTCCAGCAGATTGATCTCGAAAACCAAGCTTACCTCCAGATGCATGTTGATGAAAAGTCTAAGGAGCTGCTCAGAATAACCACTCACAAAGGCCTTTACAGATACTGCAGACTGCCATTTGGGATAACATCTGCCCCAGCTCTTTTCCAGCGTGCAATGGACCAGATTCTGAGTGGGCTACCAGGAGTCCAGTGCTATTTAGATGACATTCTTGTCACAGGAGAGACAGAGGAAGAGCATCTCAAGAACCTGGATGCCACACTGGATCGGCTGGAAGAGTATGGACTCAGAGTGCGCAAATCCAAGTGTGAGTTCTTCCAGCCCTCAGTGGAATATTTGGGGCATGTAATTGATTCTGATGGCCTGCACAAAGCCCCATCCAAGGTCAAAGCGATTCTAGAAGCACCAGCACCACAAAATGTGAGTCAGCTACGCTCTTATCTTGGACTCTTGAACTATTATGGGAGATTCATACGGAACCTGTCTTCATTGCTCAAACCGCTTCACTCTCTGCTGTGCCATGACAAGGCCTGGAAATGGACAGAGCAATGCGAACAAGCATTCACGCAAACAAAGAAAGCTTTGCTGGAATCGGATGCTTTGACACATTTTGACCCAAAATTGCCCTTACAGCTTGCATGTGATGCCTCCCCTTACGGAATAGGAGCAGTTGTTTCACACATCATGCCTGGCGGCGAAGAGCGCCCAATTGCCTTTGCTTCTCGCACACTCAGCAAAGCAGAGACCAATTATGCCCAAATTGAACGAGAAGCTCTGGGAATTGTGTTTGGTGTCAGAAAGTTCCACCAGTACCTTTTTGGAAGGAGATTCACCCTTCAGACGGATCATCGTCCCCTCACAACAATTTTCGGGCCCCACAGTGGTATTCCACCATTAGCAGCTAGCAGGATGCAAAGATGGGCCCTGTTGCTATCCGCTCACACCTACGACATCAAGTACCGAAAATCTGAGTTGCATGCAAATGCGGATGGTCTCTCAGGTTACCCTACCTATTGGACACGAGGAAGGGGAAACAAAGGCATTTTCTACTTCAGACCAAGTAGAGAAGCTCCTATCACATCCGCACAGGTGAGACGGCATACAAGAAATGATCCAGGGCTGTCAAAACTACTGGATGCTGTTATTAAGGAGGAGGAGTGGGGGATTCTCCAGAGTTGAAACCCTACATCACAAAGAGGAGTGAACTCTCTGTACAGGCTGGATGTCTTTTATGGGGACACAGAGTGATCATTCCACCAGTCTTGAGAAAAAGGTTGCTACAGCAGTTGCATGCAGGTCACTGTGGAATGGTACGCATGAAAGAGCTAGCTAGAAGCTACTTTTGGTGGCCTGGTCTAGACATCCAAATTGAAGAGACCGCAACAACATGCCCTACGTGCCAGAAATATCGTTGCATGCCCCAACCTGCCCCTCTTCATCCGTGGGATTGGCCAGAGGAACCGTGGCAGCGCATACATGTTGACTTTGCTGGCCCTTTTGAGGATCGGATGTTCCTAGTGGCTGTAGATGCACACAGCAAGTGGCCAGAGGTGTGCATCATGAGATCTACCACTACAGAGAAAACCATTGAGAAACTGGGTGAAATGTTCAGCCGATTTGGTTTTCCAGAGCAACTGGTGAGTGACAATGGTCCACAATTTGTCTCACAGGAGTTCGGGAGATTTCTGGCGGCAAATGGAGTGCAGCACATTCGCTCTGCTCCGTACCACCCCTCCACCAATGGACTAGCAGAGAGGTTTATTCAGAGCATGAAAAATGCTTTAAAAGCATCTCTAGGAGAAGGCTCTCTTCATCAGCGGCTGAACAAGTTCCTGCTTCTCTACAGAAATGTATCTCACCCAATTACAAAGGCTGCTCCAGCAACACTTCTCATAAAAAGACAGCTCCGCACAAACTTTGACCTCCTGAAACCACCAAAGATCAAACAGACTGTACTACAGAGGCAACAGGCACAGGTTGACAGACGCAGACACATGGCCAAAGAGCGCATTTTCAATCCAGGTGATCACGTGCTGGCACGCAACTACAACAACGGACCAAAATGGGTGCCTGCCTCCATCATAGCACAGACGGGCCCAGTGTCTTACACCGTCAAAACAACTGATGATGTTGTGTGGAAAAGGCACACTGACCAGCTGCTTCTGGGATCTGCTGCTCCTGGAGAATCTCCACTAGAGAACTCTGCTGAACCATTCAAGCGAATCCGGCCTGCTCAGCACACATTTGTTCAGGATACACCGTTTGATGTAAAAACTGATTCTTCTAAACAATCTGACTGTTCCGAACTGTCACCTGTTCCTGAGATACCTGTCCCTATACACGCCAGTGTTGACTCGCCAGTAGACTGTGCTGTTCGCCGCTACCCTCTGAGAGAGCGGCGACCCCCTTCTCGTCTGACTTTGTAGCTTAGCAACATACCCAGAAGAATGGGGCAGAATAATCCCCAGGGTATTGTCAGGGATGAGTAGTCTACCTCACTCCCTTTAGAAAAAAAAAAAAAAAAAAAAAAAAGAGAGAGACTGGGATATGGGAGTTTGTGGGATCTAAAATGTTAATGGTTGAGTTGTATTGTCAGATTAGTAACAGTATGAAGGCACTTGCAGTATTATATTCTAGTTACCAGGGGAAAGCCACATGTTTCAGTTATTTATGCTGTGCTTTTGTCATAGTTTTTTTCTGCTGGTCATTTGGGTATGGCCGCTAAAAAAAAAAAAAAAAAAAAAAAAAATCTGTACCGTTTCTTTATTAAGTGGGGAGGAGTATGTTATATATTAGGGCACACTGCAAACATTTGTGTGAAGGTTGGAATTTATGTGCCTATGCTGCCCTCTAGAGGACAGAGGCATTATTGGTGCCAATGTGTTCAAACCAGACTGACGTTCATTTTCGCTTTGCATTCTGGGTACAATAAAACCAGCTATGGGCGCTAGACGGTTTTTGTCTTTTCTATACATTGCTACAGAAGCAATAAATAAGACATAACAAATATAATAAAAGGATATCTGGAAATCAATAAGAACTAATGATGACCATGTATCATGTAAATTGTGATTCATTATTAGAGTATTACTAAATGTCATGTTGGGCATTGTGATTTACAAATAGGTTATTATTATTATTATTATTATTGAGTACTATTAAGGATTATATTGTGATAATAAAGATTATGATTTATTTAGAGTGAAAACTTTGTTATATTGTGATTTACAAAAGTGATTAAAGTTATTGAGCATTATTGAATATTGTTAATAATCAATATACTTTCATTGTGGACTGCATAATTTTGAGAGTTTTGTTCTTATTAAGTATGGTGTATTGTGTCAAGAGATTTTGTTAAATGACAGTGAATGTTAAATTTAAGTTGTGTCTGACTGAAGGGTTTTGGACCTGACAAGTTTTTCTAAACTTCTTTCAAAACTCTTTTTTGAACTGTTTTTTTTTTATTATTAATGTTGTTACTTATGCCAAATGTGTGCGTTGTTTTTAATTTTAGTTCAAATGAAAAATAAAATAAAAAAAATAAAAAACCTCCCTGAGACCAAAAATATATCATGAAGATTATACTCCTTTGGAAACAGAGACTTTCTGCTTGAATATTAGGCATATACTTCGAAATTGATGTCTGTAAAAAAAGAACTCATATTCCCGAATGCTTTTCCACTTTCTCTTGTCAGTATGCTGCTGTTTTTCACGAACTCTCTCTAACATTTGACAATTTTCTCATTGATTCTCTGATCATTGGCTTCCAGATCAGAGCTGATAAAAAATTGGACAGCCCTGGTATAGACTAATAATATGTGAACCAATATGTTTCAAGCTGTTATTTGTTTGAATGTTGCTGATTAGAACTTGCGGCTTAAGAAAACCTCAAATTATACATCTCAAAAAATTAGAATATTGCATGAAATCAATTAAAAAGGACTTTGAATACAAAAATATCAGGCCTCCTAAAGTAAAATCTTGCATCTGTACTTAATATTTGGTTGGGCCCTTTTGCTTGAATGACTGCCTTAACCCGGCATGGCATGGATGCAACCAGCTTCTGGCATATCTCAGGTGTTATGGAAGAAAAAACATGCTTCCATTTCAGCCTTGAGCTCTTCTTTATTGTTTGGTCTCTTCCCGTTCAGCTTTCTCTCGGCAATGCCCACATGTTTTTAATGGGGTTCAGGTCAGGTGAGTTTATGGGCCAATCAAGCATGGTTGTTGAACCAAGATTTTGTACTTTTGGCAATGTGGGCAGGTGCCAGGTCCTGCTGGAAGATGAAGTCTGCATCCCTGGTCTGCTGAAGCAAGCACGAAGTGCTCCAAAATGTCCTGGTAGACGGCTGCATTTATGCTGGACTTAATGAAGCTCACAGGTGCATTCCTTATGAAGTTTCCACACTTTTGAATGGCCCTTTCCTGAACATCTTCTCCAGGCTGCTGTCAGCCCTCCAGCTTGTACACCGTTTTTCTTCTTCCTTCTACTTAACTGTCCATTAATGTGCTTTGAAACAGCACTCTGAGAACAACCAGATTCTTTTGCTATCACTTTTTGTGTCTTTCCCACCTTGTGCAGGGAGCCAATGATGGTTTTCTGCACAACTGTCAGATCAACAGTCTTCCCCATGGTTGTGTATTCTTCTAAACCAAGACAGGGACTTTTTTTTTTAAAGGCTCAGGGCACTTATGGAGGTGTTTTGGATTACTTACCTGATTAGAATGTGACACTCTGAGCCTACAATCCTGTAGCTTTTCAACGTATTCTAATTTTTTGAGTTTTAGAATTTGAGGTTTTCTAAAGCTGCAAGTCCAAATCAGCAACATCCAAACAAACAAAAGCTTGAAATATATTGATTCACATATTATTAGTCTAAACAATATGTAAATTGCACCTTTTAAGTTGAATTACAGAAATACATGAACTTTTTCAGGATATTCTAATTTTTTGGGTAGTACCATATTCAATGAAAAATGAAGTGATCCCAAGTTTCTTATATTAACAGGAAAACATGATTTTCTGCTTGAATAATTTGTCTTTGGTTGAATTTCTGTTAATATTTGAAATTGCAACATTGAAACTTTTCTGGAGAGACTGAATTTCCAGTCAGAACGCGGATTATTGGTGCATCCATTCTGCTGTGCAAGTGGACTTCCATATGACTCCACAAGGTGGATCCATGGTGAACAGCGCAGCTGCCGCGTATCCGTGGCATTGTCCATTTGCTATCTGGGGCTGCCTAACAGCACTGTTACGGCCGCCTGATCACAAACCCCTTGTCCTTCACTTCTACATGCAAATCCTTCTGCTTCACCCCACCTGTCTGATTGGCCCTGGCACCACACCACCATCATCTCCTCCCTCCCTCCACCACTCGACGACACACCTGGACTACAAAAGAACCTTGAAGTCATTCAGTCACTGGCAACTGCTTGACCTTACAACAGTTGTCCTTAGTTTGTTTCATTGGTCGTTTTTGGTGACTTTAGTTTGAGTAACTTTGTCTTTAGTTTTTGATTTCCAGGTGTTTTATCATGAAGAAATTGTAATAATCTCAATGTATCATGGACTCAGCTCTGCCAGGAATTCAGTACTACTTGTTTGTTTTATTTTTCTTCTCTTAGGCATGCGATGAATAAAATTTAATTGACCGACACCAGCAGATTCAATATTGACAATGAGTCCTATATCAGCAGTTTCTTCCCATGTCTCCATCCCCATGCTAACAATTAGATGTGACAGTGTCAAGTAATAAACGCCAGCAGTTACCAAGTGTGAGTTTAGCTCGAATTGCATTAAAGTGCCAATCACTTTTATGTAGCAATAACAAATGCACTGACATTGAAATCTATACCAACATAACACAGGAATGCTGATTAAATAACCACTGAACGACACTTCCTACAGTCTGCTTGCTCATTTATTTTTAGAGGTCCCTGCAGTGTTGAACACAGAAGCAATAATCCTGGCAGAGTCGCTGCTTTATAAATCAGAGCGCTGGGAAGCCACAACACATATTGCTGTTTTTCATATGTGTGATTGCAAGTGTTTTTTTTTTAAATTAATAATTCAAAAATTAATATGTTGTGTTTGTGTTCACTGTATATTCCTGTGTGACAAGATAATTCTGGCTCATCCTGTGATTCATGTGCCGGTTGCACTTTCCCCACGAGGTAGCTTCAGTCTGGAGTTATGGGTCATTGAGGAGGGCAGGTACTGCGCTGAGGTTGGGAATGATGGCATATGAAAAAACAGACAAGCTAGATAGGGCTGACAAACTGCATCCTGGGCTCTGTTTGTTATTAATGAACAGCTAACAAGACAAATGTGCAGTGAGGGTAAAAACTTACACCTCAGTAGTCAGGACTTCTCCACGTGCCTCCTCATGCTTTAAATCACCGTATTCCTCATTCACAGTAGTTTATTGACAGGCGGAAATATTTATTCTTTAAGCTGAAAGACATGGCTGGTATGGTAATTCAACATGCCTCACTGTGAAAAACAACCTGTCCTAGAAGCAATCATTCAGTTCGAGTGATCCCTGAAAGGCTAAATAAATGTGTAATAGAAAGGGTTATAGAGGAATTGAAAATTTGTTAATCCTTTTAAAAGTGGAATGGCTGCTCTACGTAAGGCAGTAAAGATGATTTAGATTTGGCACTTGTGATATCCAGAATGCTGAACAAAACTGACATGCCTTTTCATACATTTTTTCAAAGCATATATTAAGACATCTGTAGGACAAACGCTTTGACAAACATCCTCCCAGAGCTGGAACAGTTCTGCAGGCGGCTGCGCCAACGAAATAGCTATTCTTAGAGTTTATGCACAGATATTGTCAAGTCATGGAACAGTTGGTTAGGACGTTGTGGATTCTAAACAAAAGGTTGGTCTGCAAGGGTTATGAAGAGGGAGAATGTGCAAACTTCATACACAAAGGCTCTTGAGGTTTGAGTCAGGAATCTTCTTGCAGTAAGGCAGTGGGGTTTTATTATTTCCTGAGGGGAAATAATAAAAACAACATTGGTTTAAGATGAAACTCAGCAACTAAACAGGCAATTCGTGTGGAAAACACTAAGTTTGGCAAAATAAGGGCGTATTCAGAAAGCACCGTCTGTAAGACTCGGTACGTTTGGGAACTCGGTTCGGCTGGGGGTGGGGGTGGTCTTCCAGACTGAGATCGCGTTCACGTTGCACCATAGCCAAACTGGCCAAACGGGCCAGGAATCTCAGGTGGTGCTGCATTCGGATTCACCGTAGACGAGGACAGGATGTATAACAAACAAGAAGGTTCTCACAACTTCCGTGTCCTCCACAAAACATTATTTTTGTGCGTACTTACGAGGAGCTGGGATATGCTTTCGTCAAACCAAATATCCATTAAATTTTTCACTTTCTTGTCACTCCAAGTCTGACCACGAGCCTTTAGCGTATAAGTAGGCTCCTGCAGTCCCACACGTGTGTTTGCTGTCGTAGTGTTTATCCCTGTTGCCCAACATTTTACCCACTTTACCAATGCAACTCTTTAGTCTACTTCAGCTTTGGGTCCACTTGAATCAGACCGAGACCTACGTTTGTAGGCGGACCGAGTCCGCTTGCTTCTTCCGGATCAGAGTCTGTTTGCGCATTCACAACTCCCCCAAACGAAGCGAACTTTCCGAGCACACAGACTGATTCGAATCAAAAAAGCTTTGTGAATGCCCTATAAGTATTTGTGGCAAAAACATAAAAAAATAAAGTCATCACAAGTTAATCACTCCTGAAATTCACTTCTCACAAATCCACAGCCTTAGATTAATGAAGTCTGATGGATAGTAACATTAAAAATCACAAGAACAAAAGATTTGTTTTCAAGTAAATAGCAGCATGATAGACAAAAAAAACCATTGTGGGTTATCTTGCTGGCTACTTTCTTATGGACTTCCATCCCAGCTTGTCACATTTTATTTTCCTGTTGGACGTTTTAGAGACAAATGACACAGTGAAATAAAAATAAAACACAATAAAATACAATACAACTTTATTTATATAGCACTTTAAAACAGCCACAGCTAACACAAAGTGCTGAACATGGCAGCAAATCTCAAGTAACAAATCAACTAACAACAAAAACAACTAAAAACAAAGCAAGGTCTCGTGCTGTGTAAAGGCCAGTGGTAAAAGTGGGTTTTACAGATCTGGGCATGAAAACGTTCCTCCTTTTTCTGCCACAAGTGGTGCACTAATAGTGCACCATTACTGCACTATGACTGGCTGAACGACTTGTCCCGCAAAAACGGCATCAAGTACGGTGTCCAAACTTGGCGTGTTGAAACATCCTTGTTCCGGGCATTCATTTATGCTCTAAAATCGTTTCCCCTGGGCACACAGGTGTTTCTCTGTGCGATTGAATTAGCAGACAAGTGGCTGGTAGGTGGCTGGCAGTCGGCTGAAAGGGGAACTTTTTCATGCCCAGATCTGTAATTACATTTGAAACTATTAAAGAATAAACTAAAACAACTAAGAGAGAGCAAATTCTCAGGTTGAGTTAAAAGCCAAACCATAAAAGTAGGTTTTTAGATTTGTTTTAAAAACCTCCAGTGAGGAGGCCTGCCTGATGTGGAACGGTAAACTGTTCCACATCCTGGGGGCAGCAACAAAGAAGGCCCGGTCCCCTTGGAGCTTACGACTGGACCTCGGTTCCTCAAGGAGCAGCTGATCAGCTGACCGGAGGCACCGTGCAGGGGCGTAGGGGTGGAGGAGATCAGAGAGGTAGGATGGGGCGAGGCCATTTAAAGACTTAAAAACAAATAAAAGAATCTTAAAATGGACCCAGTGGACGGAGGCCAGGATTGGAGTGATGTACTTCCTTTTACACGCTCCAGTTAGTTGAGAATGCTGCCACCCATCTGCTAACTGGAGACGGGCGAGGGAGGACTGGCTTACTCCAAGATAAAGAGAGTTACAATAATCCAGTCGAGAAATAATAAAAGCATGGATCACTTTCTCAAAGTGCTCATGTGAAAGAAAAGGTTTCACCTTTGAAAGCTGTCTGAGGTGAAAGAAACATGAGCTAACAACTTGACAGTCCAATTTAAAATCAGTCCATTTTAAAACCCAGGTTGGAACAATTGGTGAGTTGAAGGTCATGCAACCTAATTTCCGAAGGTTTTAATTTAGCTTTAATTTGAACTAGAGTGCTATTGAAACAGACAGAGGTGGAAAAAGTACTGAAAAATTATTAAGTGAAAGTATCTTTACTTTGCTTAAATTCTACTCAAGTAAAAGTAACCATCTAGAAATTTAACACTACAATACTAACTGCAACACTACAATAAAAAAGACAAAATAAAACCAAAACAAAGTTTCCAAGATGGTGAAAATATTAAGCAATTTCTTATTAGCAAACTGCTCTTTTTTTCTTTCTATAGCAACATAAATCATAAATTCAACTGTCTTAATGAGCACACTGCCCCCTTATTTAAGAAATGAAATATAGAGCCATGCTCCACAGAATGTTCTGCCCCCTGAATACCAGCATTGGGCAAATTTGTCAGCATTTGCATGATGAAATTGTTGCCTCTTTTGCGTTTCAACACAAAGAGCTAGCTGATTTTAGGCCAAGGACTTCCTTCTTCATCTCTTTCATGAGAATTCAACCCCCCCTCCATCTCCATCTCCTGCTCGGCATCACACATCAGTGAGATTTCCTTTCAGTGGATGATACATTAACGTCACTGAAATAGATAAGCAGCGTAGATAAACAATCCATAACGTTCAAAATAAAACCCATCCAGGCTGATTTTCTTTCCCTGCATTTATTTATTTTATTTTATTTTATTTTTACTCAGTAATGGGGGAAGTTTCCAAAGTAGTGAAATAATGAGACAGTGTGGGGTCCGGTCACTATGCTTCTGATTGATCATGTGCCCTGGCTACTTGGCCACAGGGATATCCCTTTGGCTGACTGGTTAGCATGCATGAGTCTCACCTGGGAGTCTGGGGCTCAAGTCCTGCCTGGGCCTTCTGTTGCATATTGTCACAATAAATTACTTGGGTCAAAATGTACTTGAGTAAAAGTAAAATGACCTATTTCAAAAACTACTCAGAAAAATACAAATTCCTCACAATAACTACTCAGTTACAGTAAATTGAGTAAATATAATTAGTTACTTTCTACCTCTGGAAACAGCAAGCCAGACTCAACACAAAATTAGCCATTTTGCACTAGCAAGCTCGAGAACCCAATTTGATGTTCAGACCAAGTGCGTTCAGGATCTGAAAAGTCGGTTCTCAACGGGAACCTCAAAAATAGCGGTTCTTCTTTGTGAACCGATGTTATAAGTGGACAAAGGTTCACCAGAGTGCCAGGCCAAATAATCAGTAAGCTCAAGGAATGCCACAGCAATAAAAACAAAATGAATGAAATGAAAATTGTAGGTGAACATGGCACTACATGTCCATCTTTCAAGTTGCTGGCCAGCGTAATGGGCCATAGACCTGTAAACCAATCAATCCCGGCTTTACACCTGGTCCAAGAGCAGATCGTTACGTTCACGGTGCACCAGCTAAATGTGGCCGTTGAGCATGCTACAGCGCATGATCCGTCTGTTGCCACCGCCACCACGTAAATTTCAAGCACTTCAGATCAGACCAGACAGGAAATCAGACATGGGATTCAGTGTAAAACAACTGATATCTCCCAGTTGGCCGACGGGGTCTCAGTGTTTTTTGTTTTCCATCATGGATGATGAGACATTTATTCTGGCAGTACTTAAAAACAACATTTCATATGACACCACGGTTAATTTTTTTACATGTAGCTATCTTTTTTCATGGCTGTTCTCCGGTAGATTAAAAAAATAACGATCAACCTTGCATTTACAAGTGCATTTACCATATGACTTCATCTTGAGGATCAATAACACAGAGTGCGCTCGCAGGCGTGCAGTGCATCACTTTTGGTTCCTCCACAAACGTAGACAGGAAGTTGACTAAATGCAGGACAAAAGTTTAGCGGAAAATCACTCTGCAATTTCACCTCTGCTGCTACTTCTGCTCAATACAAAGGTTATTGGACTCCTGGACAAATCCAGAGCCGGGATGGTGCCCGTTTGAAAGCATTGTGTTAATGTTGCATCACATGTGTTAAACTGCCATTTTTAGTAAAGTTGAAAACCTTCACCAAGAATCAAGGATAACTATTAACTTGTCAGAGCAGAGTAAAATAACTTTCAATGTGGAAAAAAAAAAACTGTATAGGATGAATAAAAAACCTACTTCCGCCCCTTTTCGCTCATGGGAAATGAATGACAGAAAGTGATTGTGATTTCTGCCATGGAGCAATAAATGTGAAATGTGAAATATAAACCAGAAATCTATCATTAGTAATACACTTTTTTTTTCTTGTTTTTTGTTAGTTTTTTCCGTCCAAACAAGGAGTGGTAACTGTTAACTTCAATATGTTTCAAACATTAAAGGATAAGTTTCTTTTTTCTTTTTACCCAACCTGGACCTTATCAGGAGTATATACGTGCATTTACTCACCGGTAAAGTTTCTGCATCACTTTGACTCCTTGGGAAGATATTACGTTGAGTCGCTTTTCGGTGAACGTTCAGTATCATGGCGGAGACGGGGCAGCCACTATATTAGACATTATCTGCAGCAAAACTCCTTGATTTAGTTAGTTATTGTTAGTCATCAGGGTGTTCTCCTCACTTTTCAGGGCCGTGCGTTCACAATGCGCGCTTCCGTAGTACAGCTGAGACAAGCAGCTGCTACCAGACAACAACAAAAACACAATTTGTGAAACTCTGAAGTCACGGAACAATAGTACTCATTCATTCCTTTATTCTACTTAAAGTAGCCTATTGATGAAATGAAGGAGTTTTGCTGCAGATAATGTCTAATATAGTGGCTGCCCTGTCTCCGCCATGATACTGGACATTCGCCAAAAGCGACTCAACGTAATAACTTCCCAAGGACTGCAGAAACTTTACCGGTGAGTAAATGCACGTATATAGTCCTAGAAATAAGGTCCAGGTTGAAAAAAAAAGAAACTTATCCTTTAACAAGTCACTTTGCAGCAGGAGTGAAAAAAATCATCAGTCGTGCATCCCAGTAAAACTCACGATGGAAAATTTTGCTGTTGTTCCAATATTAAGTATTTATTTGGAAAATGGGACACATTTTCCGTTAAATCAATTTACCTGTTATGTCATGAAACTGTGGTGGAAATAGTGCTGTATAGTCAAGAGTAAATGCCATAAGACAGAGAACCAGAAAACTACTGCTTCAAGGTTATTATTACGATTATCTGAAGAAAGCAACTCACATCAGGGCAAAGCCACCACATCTATGTTCATAAAAGCAGACGGAAGCTTTCTGAGCGTGTTTGAGCCTGTAGAGAAGATGGTGATTGAAAGAGCAGGTCGCCATGACACCAAGTTCAAACCACAGCAAAGACAACAAAAGAGCCAGGAGTTAAATTTGGTTAACTAACAAGATTGCAAGACTTATTCACTATTTGTTCGTATACACTTGGTCTGGGTACATTGGAATTCCTTTACAGAGCTTAAATAAAATATAGGAGGTAAGTAATGAAAAAAAATATATTCAAGGTCCAGTATATAACTGACTTTGCTTTTTATTTGAAAAAATCAAGTTTTGCTTTCATAAATGTCATTTCCTGAAGTCTAATCACAATTGCCTCACAAAAAAGAGTTCTTGTAGCTTAGAATGAGTTATTTATAATTACATAAGCGACAGTGCACCCAACCGAAGGCTGCCATGTTTCATCTGCAACTTCAAATGTGGTAGCCAAAGTGGGCAACCTTGTTAGCATTACATGTTAAAGCCATTAAACTGATATGAAAACAGGATTTTACTATTTAATAAGTTCATGTTTCCTGAGCTGCAGTGCATGGAGCTCACCAACAGATCAGGACATCTGATTGGTTACCCTGCGATGCAAGTCACGATAAATGATACCATAAGGAAGATCTCTGCACAACTGTTGAAATACTCTAACACTTTAAGTGTTAGTATTTAGTTACGTTTGAAAATTATACTTGCACTAAAGTTAATGGCTGAGAGATAAATCATGAATTGAATTGGGAAAAATTCTATTTTCTGACATTTGATTTTATGTAGATTAAAATGATAAAATTTGAATTAATTAGTTTTAACAAGTCAATAACACATTTAAAGGTGATAGCTAGGACTTTTACATCAAACATATAATTTTCCAAAATGATACATCCACAGAACATTCAACCAAACTATGTTGCAGTAATTGGTTGTAAGACAAGATAGCAGCCTAGCAAAACAACGTTTTTCCTCAGGCTATTGTTCTTAGCCGTTGTTAGCACAGCTGGTGTTGTAGTTCACATATACCAAATGGAAAATGTGAATCATGCTCCGGCATTTAATGCAACGAAAATTTGTCAGAAGTGCAAATAAATGTAGCATTACAGAGCTTCTACCTCTGCCACCACTGCGGCCATCTTTAAATCTGTACTTGGAGGTGGCTAGGATTCTCCAACTTTCCGAGTCAGCGATTCGAGGGCCATTCCAGTTGAAACTTCCTATTCAGAACTGGGAAATTCTGACTTCCGAGTTCAAATAAAATGCAGCATAAAGAATTCAGCACCATTAGCATTAGCTCAGGAATTTTTAGCTCAATTACTCTGCCTAGGAAGAGCATCTTCCTTGTGTTACATTTCCCCAATTCAAGCAGACAAAAAACAAACCAGGATGAGGGTGAAGGTAACAAAGGCGCTCAAAAGCCCCGTCAAGGTAGCAGCTTTCCTCCTGAACATGAAAGTAAAACATGTCTTAATGCTAAGAGTTAGTCAATTCTGTAATGTTGTTAATACTAATTGAGTAAGCGAGCATGAGTGCAACACACACTGGCAGGGAAGAAACTTGTAACTGTCAACTTTGAATAATTCTTCTTGCATTTTGTTGTGGTATTTTTCTCTTACAATTTTCAGTCTTTTGCAGACAAAAGTAGTCTGTGAGGGAAAAAAATAGAGATTGCATTTCAATAATATTAGATTCATGTAACTCTGAAGCTTTATGACCTGGTTTTGGTCATCTAATACATGCAGCATACTACACAGATGTGTGCAAAAAAAAAGAAAAGAAAGAAATAACAAAAGAAAGCTATTGTGTCCAGAAGAGGTGGTGTGGGTGGAGGTTGGTCCTAATTACAAAGAATAGACTACCTGGTTTGTTATAAAGTCCTGAAAGGTTGTAGTGGTTTACTTTGTAATTGTCCACAATCACAAGAGGGTACATACTCCTAGGGATATGCCTTAATATCAAACCAATTTTGAAATGATTTACCTGCAAGGGAGGTAAACACTTTAGGAGTGGCTTTTATTGACTGGGTAAAAATTGCTTATACTGCAAGAAGAAATGCTTCTCGGGTAAATGCCATTAAAAATAATGTAGAGAAGGTACTGCTCCCCCTTCCCCCTCACCATATATTGTTATTACTGCTCCTCATTATACTTCTTGCCTGATATTACCAATTATAATTTAGCCAAGAGAATCCATAATTCTGAGTAGTTATCACAGGAGAGTTAGTTCACACTGGAGCATTCCACTCTAATGTCTCTTCATCTGTTTTTCTCCCTGAAATCAATTGTCAGTAATCATAGCAACAAGATAGATGGTTGTGCCTGCTTTCTGACCCTCACTGTGTCTGCAACAGTTTCAGATAAACCTCCAGGTCTTTCTTGTCTCAGCAATGACTCGTGGAATTGGAATGGGAGAGACTGACCTTTCAATCCATGCCTCTATGTGTAGTGTGACACTGGCTTGCAGCAGCAAACCACTTTCCCGTGATCCAAAAAGGAAAAAAAAAAAAAAAGAAAAGTAGTTGCCATCTGGCAGAACAAGCTGAAGCAAAGAATATTCTTTTATGTACAAAATACTATCTGTAACTTCTGCTGGAACTGTGTATTTTACGATTTTCTGTTGCTCAGAGTGGAGAAAGATGGAAGATTTTTCTCTTACTGGCCATGGCAACAAGATGAACCAAGAATTCATAATAAATTTAAAAATGATGTGTTTCACCTGCAGACTTCTAGTGAGGCACTGAACTCAGACTGATAATCAATCAAAGAGACAGCAATTGCTATTGGAAGTACACTGTTCTGCTTTTGAAAAATCTAGATAAGTATGTGCTCTGGGCCTTAAACTCCTCTGAGGCATAATTTAAATGATATACAAAACATATAATTCAGTTTTAAAAATTGTAACAACTCAGACTTGATTATTGTAGTTACCAAAAATTTATATTTTGATGGGGCTTTATTGTGCACTGGATATTTTCACTTAACTGACAACAGTTGGCCTCATTCACAAACTGGTCATAAAACTGCTCTAAAGGTCCACTTGTGAAATATTTGCAAAGACTATGGCAGTTATAGAAATATTTTTGTATCCTGGATTTAAAAAAAAAAAATCCTACAAATACTCTGCAGTACTGTCATGACAGAAACAAGGCAGAGTTTCAACAAACTAAAGAAAATGCCAGACAAAAGTCAGTAGGCTATCAGTGTGTAAGCAGATGGATGGGTGTAAAACCCAAACGACTACTGTACAGTCCAACATGGTGCCAGCAGCTAGAAAGAGGAAGAAGGAAGGGACCAACAGACCCGTCAGCACATATTAAGATCTGTCAGGAGAACTAGTCTGATGCTCCTGATCATCCGGATGAACTCTGCCCACTAATCCCTGCTAAAGAAAGCAGAACAAGGCAAGGACACAAAAGCCAGGCCCTGCCAATATGAAATGCCCGTCACAGTCCTCTTTCAAACATTTGAGCGTTGACATGTCTGAACTCTGCACAGGAGTGTGATGGTAAGCACTGCAGCCTAACAGCAAGGTCGCTGTTGTGAGTCTTGGCTGCAGAGGGGTTCAAACAATGGTCTTGTGGAGTTTGCATGTTATCTCTGGGTACACTGGCTTCCCCATACTCTACAAAGACCTCCATGTCAGGTTAATATATGTTAATCTAAACCAGGAGTGTCCAGCTCTGGTCCTCGAAGGCTACAATCCTGCAGGTTTTCCATGCCTCCCGTCTCCAACACACCTGACTCAAATAAATGAGTCACTGTGCAGAACGTCATGCTGTTAGAAGCATTTAATTGTGTCAGGTGTGTTGGAGCAGGAAGGAAAAGAAAACCTGCAGGACATCGGCCCTCAAGGACCGACTCTGGACACCCCTGTTCTAAATTCTCCCCAGCAGTGAGCCTGAGTGGTAGTTTGTCTCTGTGTTCACCCCATTAGAGGGCTGACCTGTCCAGGTGTACCTTCCTTTTCATCTGTTAACTAGCGACTCTGAATTGGACTAAGTGGTAAAGAAAATGAACATTTGAATGTTTTGTTATTAACAAATGTTGGATTTGAAAGATTGTTTATGAAAACTGTGTTAAGGTCTTATTACACATTCAGTGAAGCCAGTCTGACTGAGTTAGCATTTTCTTAGTATAAAGGTAGCAACAAGCTAACGTTTATGCCGCTGTTGCGCTAAGCTTATTGCTATCATAGATTCTAACAGTAAGCTTTCATATTACCATAACTAACCTCTCCAGGTGCATTTTATGGAGGATGAAGGTGGACGTGGTGGATACAGCATCCTGGATTTTTATACCACAGATGTTGCCTTTTGCTGCTCTATTATTTGTCCCTTTTGTTAAGTTTTTCAATACTCCAAAATGATGGAAACAGACATGTTTATGAGTACTACCATGTTTAGATTAGGAGTCCCCAAGTCCAGTCCTTGAGAGCTGCTATCCTGCAACTTTTATGGGATACCTTTTTTCAACTAACCTTCATAAAATATCTTAATTTCTTCATGCACACGTCATTCAGTTCTGCAGAGGTCTGGTAACAAGGTGCTATTTGATTCAGGTGTGCCGGAGAGGGATGCATCTAAAAGTTGCAGGACAGCTGCTCTAGAGGACTGGACTTGGGCACCCCTGGTTTGGATTGCTTGCATGTGCAGATGTGTCCGTATTTGTGTCACGTTAGGTCAGAGAAAACAGCAGCACACAACACACACACACAGCAGATAGGACATTGCTAGACGATAGGACTTGCAAATCGCGAGTCCAAGCCGAGTCTCAAGTGCTTTGAGCATGAGTCCAAGCTGAGTTTTAAGTCCATGTCTACGCTAGGTCGTGTAAGTGCTTAAACACATAAATATTTAGCCAAAACCCCATCTCGGCCACAGTAGCCTGTCGTTTAAGGTCCCCTTACCAGGATATTTTTTTACACAGGTAAGTATGCCATCCAATTCTTGAATCTCCGGTTCTTGGATTGGTGTAGACTCGGTAGGCATGAAAGATCTGAGTTTGGTGAGGAAGTGACGTCATAAAGAACGCACCGCACCACAACCAGCTTATCAACCAGTGAACACTCAAAGGTAAACAATAGGTGCATTCAGACAGAGGTTCTAAGAACGCAGTTCCTTTAACTACAGTAGGTGTCCCATGTTTAGTTATAAGAACTACCCTTCGCCTTCAGTTTGCATTCACACGAGGGAGGACCTTTTTCGGAACCATGTGTGACGGAATCGTTGGAACAGTGACAAATTTATGCCCCAGCAGATCTGATAAAAAACTGAGGTTTCTCATCTTTTATTCAAAGCTGTTATAAAAGCAAACTTACCAGCTTTCCCTCATCACGGTGATATGCATCATGTAATGGAACAGCCCCCCATTGGAAAGCTGCCCTACTAACATCTTGTTTAGCTTTCGTTGAAGTACGCCCGAACACTTTATTGGACGGACCGGGGTTCGTTCACTTAAGTGGCGCAGATTGTACTGACACAATTTCAAACTATTTGGGTTTTCCATCTCTTTTATTCAAAGATATTTATTATATTCATTACAAAACCTAAATTACCAGCTGTCCCTCCCTTTCCCTTGTTTACCTTTTGTTGAAGTGCGCCCAGAACTTTAGTACACGGTCCGTCCACTAAAGTGTTCCGGCGGCAGCTGCAGATTCTATTGCCACACTTTGCAGCTGTATTTGAGTCATTAAATTAATATTGTTACCATCGGGCTCAGGGATGGCAACAAAGAGAGGGGAGACGACACCAAACGTAACGCTTTAACAGCATTTATTTAAGTAAGCGAGTGCGATGTGGATGAGTGATGAAGGTGTGAAGAATCGAACCAGGATCCATGCAGGCCGACACAGCTGACGCCAAGACCAGAGGGCTGAAAGAGAGACGAGGCAGCCTAACGGCCACACACACCAGCTTTTAAACCCCACTGATTAATGCGGGCGGAGCTGCAAACAAGCCAGAGGAGTGGGGCGTGGAATCTGTCCTAAACAGGAAAAACATACAGAGCAGTAACAAACACACAAGCAACAGGACCCACCCCAAACAACAACAAATCACACGGCCCAGAGCCGTGACACCCCCCTCCATAAAAAAAGGGACCCTTAAAGGGCCCTCAAAAGCCCAGAACAGTGGTAGCAGTACCCCACACTTAAGACGATGTCCAGCCCAGAGTAGTCCAACACCAACCGCCCAGTCCACCAACACCAACCTCAGCAACCGTGGCGCCTAGGAGCAATTTAAGAGGAGGAAAAGGGAACTGAGACAGATGGAATGAAGAACAGATTAAACAGGGGCTCGAGACAGGGCATCAGCCAGCACATTATCCTTGCCCTTAATGTGCTGGATATCAAGTGATAAGGTTGCAGGAATAATGCCCAGCGCATCAACCTTTGATTTGGATTCTGCAGAGAATTTAGAAATGCCAGGGGGTTGTGGTCTGAATAAACCACAAGGGAAGTACCGGAATCAACATAGACCTGAAAGTGTTGTATGGCCAAGATAAGAGCAAGCGCCTCCTTCTCTATAACTGAATAGTTCAGTTGGTAAGAGCTGAACTTCTTGGAGAAGAAGCTCACAGGGCGGTCAACACCCTGCTCATCAGTCTGTAAAAGCACAGCTCCAGCTCCCACATGGCTGGCATCAACATGCAGCTTAAATGGCCGATCGAACCGTGGAGCGAGCAACACAGGGGCTGAACAGAGAAGGGCTTTAACTTCGTCGAAAGCTTGCTGACATAACTCGGACCAAATGAACTTAGACTTGGACTTAAGCAAGTCAGTTAAAGGAGCAACAACACTTGAAAAGTTACGACAGAAACACCTATAGTAACCCACAAGACCCAAAAATCTCATGAGCTCTTTCTTGGTGGACGGGACAGGGAACTGAGAAACTGCCGTAACTTTAGCCAGCACAGGCTTAACTTGACCCTGCCCAACCACCTTACCCAAATAAGTAACTGTGGCCTTAGCAAAATCACATTTAGCCAGGTTTAAAGTTAGATTACCTTGAGCTAAACGGTCAAACAAGGCACGAAGCTGACTTAAGTGGTCATCCCAAGTGTCACTGTACACAACAACATCGTCTAAATAAACGGCACAACCCTTCAGACCAGTTACAACGCGATTCATCAAACGCTGAAATGTTGCAGGAGCGTTTCTTAAACCAAAACCCATGACAGTGTACGAGAACAGCCCGGAAGGTGTAATAAATGCTGAAATTTCCTGGGCTCTCTGGGTTAAAGGCACCTGCCAATAACCTTTAAGTAGGTCCAGTTTACTCACGAACTTAGCACCTCCGACTTGATCGACACAGTCCTCAATGCGTGGCAGTGGAAACGAATCAGGTTTAGTAACTGCATTCACTTTACGGAAGTCTGTACACATGCGAGGTGGCTTGTCTGGCTTCTGCACAATCAAGCACGGCGATGCCCAGCTGGAAGCAGAGGGAGCAGCCAGATTGTTATCAAGCATGTACATCACTTCCTTATCAATGACCTTCTGTTTCTCGCAAGAGGCACGAAAAAATCTCTGGCGAATGGGTTTTGAATCGCCCACATCAATATCATGTGTGATTAAGTTGGTCCTAGAAGGTATATCACCAAACAATGATGGGTAACCTCTGATCAGTTCGGCCAACTGCACAGACTTTTCACTTGGCAAATGACTAAGCAACAAATCCAGTTTTCTCAAGGTTTCTGAATTCTTCAGACGACCACAAAGCACAGCGTCATCCGGCGTCACCACGCCCACCCCCTCATCCAAGGAGGACAGAGGCATGGCACAGGCAGAGCTCTCAACAGAAGGATCAGACTGACACGGCAAAGACGCCCTCACAAAATAGGGCTTGAGAAGGTTGATATGGCATAGTTGCTGGCTCTTCTTCCTATCAGGGGTCACAATCAAATAGTTTAGATCAGAGAGCCGTTTCGCAACAGTGTAGGGACCATGATACTTAGCCTGGAACGGGGACCCCACAACCGGTAACAAGGCTAGAACTTGATCTCCCTCACTGAACTGCCGCTTCTCAGAATGCCTGTCATACAAGCGCTTCATTTTGCTCTGAGCTCTTGCCAATCTCTGAGTAGCCAAATGTCCTGCCATGTAGAGGCGATGACGAAAACCATTGACATAGTCCAACAAATTACAAGGAGGTTCATTGGCAGCCCACCTGTCATGGAGTACAGTTAAGGGACCACGGACTGTATGGCCAAAAACCAACTCATTGGGACTGAATCCAGTACTCTCCTGACAAACCTCCCTAGCTGCCAAGAGCAACCACGGCAAACCCTCCTCCCAATCCTTACACAACTCAGTACAATAGGAGCGTAACAATGACTTCAAGGTTTGGTGAAACCTTTCCAAAGCTCCTTGGCTCTGAGGATGATATGCTGAAGCCTGGTTGTGTTGTATGTTAAGTTGTTGCAGGACCTGGGCAAAAAGGCGGGATGAAAAATTCGATCCCTGGTCACTTTGGATGATCTTTGGTATCCCAAATATGGCTATAAAC
>JALJCO010000026.1:0-37173 GCA_023101725.1 Atherinomorus stipes
AGATAGTAGAACCTTCTAAACAGGGATAGTAGAACCTTCTAAACAGGGATAGTAAAACCTTCTAAACAGGGATAGTAGAACCTTCTAAACAGGGATAGTAGAAGCTTCTAAACAGGGATAGTAGAAGCTTCTAAACAGGGATAGTAGAAGCTTCTAAACAGAGATAGTAGAACCTTCTAAACAGGGATAGTAAAACCTTCTAAACAGGGATAGTAGAACCTTCTAAACAGGGATAGTAGAAGCTTCTAAACAGGGATAGTAGAAGCTTCTAAACAGGGATAGTAGAAGCTTCTAAACAGAGATAGTAGAACCTTCTAAACAGGGATAGTAAAACCTTCTAAACAGGGATAGTAGAACCTTCTAAACAGGGATAGTAAAACCTTCTAAACAGGGATAGTAGAACCTTCTAAACAGGGATAGTAAAACCTTCTAAACAGGGATAGTAAAACCTTCTAAACAGGGATAGTAGAACCTTCTAAACAGGTATAGTAGAACCTTCTAAACAGGGATAGTAAAACCTTCTAAACAGGGATAGTAGAACCTTCTAAACAGGGATAGTAGAACCTTCTAAACAGGGATAGTAGAAGCTTCTAAACGAGGATAGTAGAACGTTCTAAACAGGGATAGTAGAACCTTCTAAACAGGGATAGTAGAACGTTCTAAACAGGGATAGTAGAACCTTCTAAACAGGGATAGTAGAACCTTCTAAACAGGGATAGTAGAAGCTTCTAAACAGGGATAGTAGAACCTTCTAAACAGGGATAGTAGAACCTTCCAAACAGGGATAGTAAAACCTTCTAAACAGGGATAGTAAAACCTTCTAAACAGGGATAGTAGAAGCTTCTAAACAGGGATAGTAGAAGCTTCTAAACAGGGATAGTAGAACCTTCTAAACAGGGATAGTAAAACCTTCTAAACAGGGATAGTAAAACCTTCTAAACAGGGATAGTAGAACCTCCTAAACAGGGATAGTAGAAGCTTCTAAACAGGGATAGTAAAACCTTCTAAACAGGGATAGTAGAACCTTCTAAACAGGGATAGTAAAACCTTCTAAACAGGGATAGTAAAACCTTCTAAACAGGGATAGTAGAACCTTCTAAACAGGGATAGTAGAAGCTTCTAAACAGGGATAGTAAAACCTTCTAAACAGGGATAGTAGAACCTTCTAAACAGGGATAGTAGAAGCTTCTAAACAGGGATAGTAAAACCTTCTAAACAGGGATAGTAAAACCTTCTAAACAGGGATAGTAGAACCTTCTAAACAGGGATAGTAAAACCTTCTAAACAGGGATAGTAGAACCTTCTAAACAGGGATAATAGAACCTTCTAAACAGGGTTCTAGCTTGCTCTGGGAAAGTTTATGACTGCTAACCTCGCAGCCCGGAACTCCAGCGCATCATACGTCAGACTGTCGAAGGGGGGGTTGAGGTGGCCCCCCTACCTTTGATCGTTCTGGTAGGGGCTGTACGGGAGATAAAAAGGCGTTTGGCTTGGGCGTAGATCTGAGCCCAATGTTGACCCGTTTCATCATCTCATTGGTGAATTTCAGGTGGGGGGAGGAGGGGGAGAGTTGGGGAGATGATGGTCTGTCAGGGGTTTGGGGGGGGCGAGGAAGGACCACGATCCTGGTTCGGTGTGTTGGTCGGGGGAAACAGAGATCCTTCTTCTTGTCTCTCACTGAAGCTCTTGTCGGGGAGGGGGGCAGCTCCTCCTCTGTTTGGCCTTCCTTTTGAGATAAAACTTGGTGTATCTCATTGTTGACATTCCGCACAGAGAGATGACGGAGGCAGTGAAATATGTTGGAAGATAGCAGCTTTACTCCAGATCTGTTAAGATTGAGGCCATTAGCCCTGAAAAGATGTCTCCGTTCCCAAAAAAATAGGAAAGTTGTTAATAAAATGCAGATTGTTATTAGCACACGCTGATAAGAGCCAGTCATTCAGCGCCAGCAGCCTGCTGAATCTTAACCCTCCTGTTGTCCTCATTTTCTGTATACACCCTATGTCCTCCGGGTCAAAATGACCCGTAGTCATTAAACCCCCAATATAAGCAGTTTAATTTAATTTTAAACACAAAATATTATATTGCTTGAAGAAACAACTTAACATTCACCACAAATTGTGTGAATACTTGTGTTTTCCTCGTCATCTGGCAGAAAACTGTATTTTATTGAAGACACCACTACCATTGTCAGTTGTATTATTGTTTCCTGTATAGGTGGTAAGTAATATTTGTATAGTATTTCTATAACAGAAATGTGCAAAAAGGAGTTTTTAATGCATTTTTCATTCATCCCAATGAGTCAGGTTTTTTTTGTTTGTCTTTTTTGCCAGTGAACAATGTAAGAATATGTATAGTACAGTACAAAAATGTGAACATGTGAACCAAACAACAAACATTTAATTCAACAGCACATGTAGGGCAATATACAAGTGCACAGCCTTTGCAGATAAATTTCTTACACCTGTAGCACACAGTATGTGTTTTACAGTCCTTCTTTGTTGGGCAAAACTGACACCTCTTCTAGGGCTGGGTGATATGGACCAAAAGTCATATCTCGATATATTTAGGCTGAATATCGATATACGATATATATCTCAATATTTTTATCGCAAGGTGAGATCAAATATTTTGTTACAGTCAGAGCCAAATATGACATTACAAGTAGTTTAATTTAACCAGACCGGATGAAATAATGCTCAGCTGTTCAAAGAATGATCAAATGTAAACAGAAATACTGTATAATACTGTATGTAATAATACTCGCAGATGCAAGTAAGGAACATTACACAGAATTAAATGTAACAAACCCTAGTAAGGTGAGCATTTATATACAAAGACAAAACAAACACACATTGAACTCCATATCTCGATATGGGCGATATGGTCCAATTCCATATCTCATTTGAATATATATTGATATATTTTTCATATCGATATATCGCCCAGCCCTAACCTCTTCGTCTTGCTTGCCCCAGCGTGGGCAGCGGCTGTGACAGCTGGCTCCTCAGGTCGATCAGGAGATGTGGCACTCTGAATAGCTTTCACAACTGCTGCAAAGGCTTCTGTGCGGGGGAAATGCTTCCTTCTTTCAATAAGCGGGGTTACAAGCGCCTTTCCGAGCTGCTCCAGGAACACCCTCCTCTTGTTCGCTTACTAGACATGATCTCTCTCCAAATTACAAATGCATTGTAGGAGGAAACATCAATGATATTGTGGAAGATGACCGGGGCCAGCGGGCCATCATCCTTCTGCAGCTGTAGGTTCCAATCACCTTATCCAGGTTGTCCACACCTCCTTTGTTGCAGTTATAGTCAAGGATGATGGTTGGCTTCTTGTCCTCACTGATTGATCTGAGACTAAACTAAAACATTCTCGCATTCTGTGGCGTGAAACTAACTCTGTGACTTTGATTTCAACTGAATTTGACTGGCGGGTCATTTTGACCCGAAGGACATCTTTGTACCTTTTTTTGTACAGCTTACATGAAAGTGTGAATAAAGGCAACAGTTCACGTTTTCTAATGTTTGGGTCAATCTAGAAAAGTCATGAAATTTCAAGTTGAAAAAATATTGTTTAGGGGATTTTTTGTAAGTTTTCAACACAGTGACGGGTCATTTTGACCCGAGGACAACAGGAGGGTTAAATCCCCTCCTCTGATGGTTGGTACAGGTCCGCTGATGAAAACTGCTGCATCCAGAGATCTCACTGTTTTTATCAGTTCAGTGAAGTCCCGATTCAGAGCCTCAGATTGCTGCTTGGACACATCATTCGAGCCTGCGTGTAGAACGATGTTTCTCACAGTCGGGTATTCAGCCAGAGTTTTCAGAAATCTCTCCTGTATGTCACCGACCATATCCTTAGGAAAGCAGAGCACTTTGGTGTTCTTTCCACACAGCCACTGAACGTCCTTCACAGTGGAATCACCTATAATCAGAGTTTCAGGCCCAGCCTTCAGCTTCCTCAGCTTTCTCTTCGGCCTCTTACTTTCTGATAGGTGATCGGTCTTCACCCTGCTGCCTTGGGATGGATGGTTATCAGGTAGAAATCCACAGTCCTCTGACAGTGCAGCAAATCTGTTCTGCAGTTTAACAATCGGTTGTTTCGGGGGTCTGTGGCTAATCTTCTTGTCCCTGGTTGCTGTAGGTGGAGGCCAGTCTGCCTCATTACAGACGGTAGCCCGATCTGCCTCACGTCCTCCCTTTTCCAGGAGACATGATTTAATTTTTGGCTTTGCACCGAGACGATTCCAGGGAGGATTATCACTCGATGATTTGTTGTTACTCACAGAGGCAGCCTTTTTCTGAGTTGTGTTATCTTTGCCTTTTATCTTTGTGTTTGTATGATCTGAGGATATCTAAGCCACCTGCAGGTCCTCCTGTAGGGGATTGCTTGTTTTGTTTTCCAACAGAGACCTTGGTTGTTTAGGGATCGCTTTGGCAGCATGTACAAAGAAAACAACAGTGGACCCAGAATGGAACCCTGTGGGACCCCTCAGCTGAGGGGACTACAGCTGAGGAGTGCTCATCAAGGTGGACACAAAAAGAACGATCTAACAGATATGAACGGAACCATTGGAGGACAGAACCTCTGAGACCGACACACTGTTCCAGTGTTGACTTGGTGCTGTTGTTGTACCCTTCTCTTTTATTTTTGCTCAGCTGTCAGGGTCTCGCATTCCAACCTGCGGCATGCTGCTCCCAGGACCATTGCCTGATTTCGTGGTCTGGCATCTTAATTTTCTTTTTCGGGGATTACCCTCAACTCCCTTTCCTTTCAGACCTCCTTGCCTCTGGAAAAGGTCAAGCGCATCTCGAGTCTCCTCTCCAACTACGTGCTGGTGGATCAATGCACACAACGGCAGCCCTCATGGGTCATCTCACTTATGCCATGCGCATTGGCTCCGACTTCAAACTTCTTGATTCAGCCTCAGTATTGTGCTCTTTACCTGCAGTACCCCATCATTATAGCCGCCATTCTTTGGGGTCATAAATGGTCCCGTAGGTCAATCCTAATTCATTCTGACGATACCATTGCAGTCAATGTCCTCTACAAGGCCAGTCCCGTTCCCTTACGATCATACAGCCCATTCGCATACTCGTCCTGATCTTAGCACAGCACCAGTTCCTCCTCAGAGCTGCCTACATTCGAGCCTCTTAACAAGTATTAGCTCCGAATCAGACCAACACCAGACTCCAGTCCCTCCATTCACCAACCATCTTCAGTAAGATCACAATTCACTGTCTGTTGCCTCAAGTGAAGCCATCCTTGACAGTCTCGCTCCATGCATACTCTCAGCCTACCTGACCGGCTGGAACAGTTTCAAAACGTATCATTCTGTCTATTAACTCGCTTCCCTCAGTTTGACATTACCACACTTTACAGTTACATTGCCTGTATTTTCTCTTTCCAAAGAATTCTCTGTTCCACTATCCACACTTACCTTTCCGGTATATTCTTCTGTCGGCTCTTGCTTGGCTCTTCGTGTCCATCTATCACTCATTGTCATGTCACCAGGCTCTTAAACAGACTTAGAAATGAGAGTCATCTCCGATAATGATACGCCTTCCTCTCACGTTGGACTTTCTCCACCTCTGCATTAACACGTTACGATCAGGAAACTGTTCTATCATTGATCAGACCTTGGAAGCAGTAATTTTGGCATCCTATGATCCTCTGAATTTTGCACCTACAATGTCCATTTTCAACTCTACTTTTCACCCCTGCCTCTCAGACATCTGCTACTCACCTGACTGTCTCGTATTCACGCTTAAAAGAAAAACAGATCAACTCGGAATCTCTTCCCCATTTATCTGTTTGAATTGTATTCACACCTCAGCCCTTAAGAACCAGTTCCAGACTACTTCCAACTTGGACTGCAATCAACTGCCTCACCTCTGGATCCGCTCTTCGCTGAGAAAAGGAAATTTGCAACTAAATTCTGGTTCAGCAACCATTTCTGTCAAGTCCGTCTGTCCGGCTTAGAATCAGAACACTATTCCATCCATTCATTCCGCATTGGCGCAGCCACCACCACCTCAAGATTCGATGTATCAGACAAAAATATTCAGTTGCTCAGACGCTGGTCTTTGCAAGCCTACCGTTCATACGTTTGCAATAACCTTTCAGATATACGTAGAGCTCATTCACTTCTTGGCTCTGGCAACTCTTTTTTGGGGGTTCCCTAAGCCGGACTCACTACTGAAAGACTACACCACCACCCTAGGTCTTCCTCCGGCTCATCATCATATCTCATTCTTTCATTCGATCAATAATCAATCAATCAATCAATCAATCAATCCGTCATCATCGTCATCATCACTCATTTTGTTGTGGCATGGTCCTTGCTAGTGAACACACAGGTAAGTATATGCACAGCAGCACTATGACTTTACTGCTTTCCCTCCTGTTATGTTTTGTGTGTCGACCGTGGCCGTGCATGATCGGCGTGTGTGGACCGTGGCCGTGCATGATCGGCGTGTGTGGACCGTGGCCGTGCATGATCGGCGTGTGTGGACATGATCGGCGTGTGTGTACCGTGGCCGTGCATGATCGGCGTGTGTGTACCGTAGCCGTGCATGATCGGCGTGTGTGGACATGATCGGCGTGTGTGGACTGTGGACGTGCATGATCGGCGTGTGTGGACCGTGGATGTGCATGATCGGCGTGTGTGGACCGTGGCCGTGCATGATCGGCGTGTGTGGACCGTGGCCGTGCATGATCGGCGTGTGTGGACCGTGGCCGTGCATGATCGGCGTGTGTGGACCGTGGCCGTGCATGATCGGCATGTGTGGACCGTAGCCGTGCATGATCGGCGTGTGTGGACCGTGGCCGTGCATGATCGGCGTGTGTGGACATGATCGGTGTGTGTGGACCGTGGCCGTGCATGATCGGCGTGTGTGGACATGATCGGCGTGTGTGGACCGTAGCCGTGCATGATCGGCGTGTGTGAACCGTGGCTGTGCATGATCGGCGTGTGTGGACCGTGGCCGTGCATGATCGGCGTGTGTGGATCGTGGCCGTGCATGATCGGCGTGTGTGGACTGTGGCCGTGCATGATCGGCGTGTGTGGACCGTGGCCGTGCATGATCGGCATGTGTGGACATGATCGGCGTGTGTGGACCGTGGCCGTGCATGATCGGCATGTGTGGACCGTAGCCGTGCATGATCGGCGTGTGTGGACCGTGGCCGTGCATGATCGGCGTGTGTGGACCGTGGCCGTGCATGATCGGCGTGTGTGGACATGATCGGCGTGTGTGAACCGTGGCTGTGCATGATCGGCGTGTGTGGACCGTGGCCGTGCATGATCGGCGTGTGTGGACCGTGGCCGTGCATGATCGGCGTGTGTGGACCGTGGCTGTGCATGATCGGCGTGTGTGGACATGATCGGGCGTGTGTGGACCGTAGCCGTGCATGATCGGGCGTGTGTGGACCGTAGCCGTGCATGATCGGCGTGTGTGGATCGTGGCCGTGCATGATCGGCGTGTGTGGACCGTGGCCGTGCATGATCGGCGTGTGTGGACATGATCGGCGTGTGTGGACCGTAGCCGTGCATGATTGGCGTGTGTGGACCGTGGCCGTGCATGATCGGCGTGTGTGGATCGTGGCCGTGCATGATCGGCGTGTGTGGATCGTGGCCGTGCATGATCGGCGTGTGTGGACATGATCGGCGTGTGTGGACCGTGGCCGTGCATGATCGGCATGTGTGGACCGTAGCCGTGCATGATCGGCGTGTGTGGACCGTGGCCGTGCATGATCGGCGTGTGTGGACCGTGGCCGTGCATGATCGGCGTGTGTGGACATGATCGGCGTGTGTGAACCGTGGCTGTGCATGATCGGCGTGTGTGGACCGTGGCCGTGCATGATCGGCGTGTGTGGACCGTGGCCGTGCATGATCGGCGTGTGTGGACCGTGGCTGTGCATGATCGGCGTGTGTGGACATGATCGGCGTGTGTGGACCGTAGCCGTGCATGATCGGCGTGTGTGGACCGTAGCCGTGCATGATCGGCGTGTGTGGATCGTGGCCGTGCATGATCGGCGTGTGTGGACCGTGGCCGTGCATGATCGGCGTGTGTGGACATGATCGGCGTGTGTGGACCGTAGCCGTGCATGATCGGCGTGTGTGGACCGTGGCCGTGCATGATCGGCGTGTGTGGATCGTGGCCGTGCATGATCGGGCGTGTGTGGATCGTGGCCGTGCATGATCGGCGTGTGTGGACATGATCGGCGTGTGTGGACCGTGGCCGTGCATGATCGGCGTGTGTGGACCGTGGCCGTGCATGATCGGCGTGTGTGGACATGATCGGCGTGTGTGGACCGTGGCCGTGCATGATCGGCGTGTGTGGACATGATCGGCGTGTGTGGACCGTGGCCGTGCATGATCGGCGTGTGTGGATCGTGGCCGTGCATGATCGGCGTGTGTGGACCGTGGCCGTGCATGATCGGCGTGTGTGAACCGTGGCTGTGCATGATCGGCGTGTGTGGACCGTGGCCGTGCATGATCGGCGTGTGTGGACCGTGGCCGTGCATGATCGGCGTGTGTGGACATGATCGGCGTGTGTGGACCGTGGCCGTGCATGATCGGCGTGTGTGAACCGTGGCTGTGCATGATCGGCGTGCGTGGACCGTAGCCGTGCATGATCGGCGTGTGTGGACCGTGGCCGTGCATGATCGGCGTGTGTGGACCGTGGCCGTGCATGATCGGCGTGCGTGGACCGTGGCCGTGCATGATCGGCGTGCGTGGACCGTGGCCGTGCATGATCGGCGTGTGTGGACCGTAGCCGTGCATGATCGGCGTGTGTTGACCGTGGCCGTGCATGATCGGCGTGTGTGGACCGTGGCCGTGCATGATCGGCGTGTGTGGACCGTGGCCGTGCATGATCGGCGTGTGTGGACATGATCGGCGTGTGTGGACCGTAGCCGTGCATGATCGGCGTGTGTGAACCGTGGCTGTGCATGATCGGCGTGTGTGGACCGTGGCCGTGCATGATCGGCGTGTGTGGACCGTGGCCGTGCATGATCGGCGTGTGTCGACATGATCGGCGTGTGTGGACCGTGGCCGTGCATGATCGGCATGTGTGAACCGTGGCTGTGCATGATCGGCGTGTGTGGACCGTGGCCGTGCATGATCGGCGTGTGTGGACCGTGGCCGTGCATGATCGGCATGTGTGGACCGTAGCCGTGCATGATCGGCGTGTGTGGACCATGGCCGTGCATGATCGGCGTGTGTGGACCGTGGCCGTGCATGATCGGCGTGTGTGGACATGATCGGCGTGTGTGAACCGTGGCTGTGCATGATCGGCGTGTGTGGACCGTGGCCGTGCATGATCGGCGTGTGTGGACCGTGGCCGTGCATGATCGGCGTGTGTGGACCGTGGCTGTGCATGATCGGCGTGTGTGGACATGATCGGCGTGTGTGGACCGTAGCCGTGCATGATCGGCGTGTGTGGACCGTAGCCGTGCATGATCGCGTGTGTGGATCGTGGCCGTGCATGATCGGCGTGTGTGGATCGTGGCCGTGCATGATCGGCGTGTGTGGACCGTGGCCGTGCATGATCGGCGTGTGTGGACCGTGGCCGTGCATGATCGGCGTGTGTGGACCGTGGCCGTGCATGATCGGCGTGTGTGGACCGTAGCCGTGCATGATCGGCGTGTGTGGACCGTGGCCGTGCATGATCGGCATGTGTGGACATGATCGGCGTGTGTGGACCGTGGCCGTGCATGATCGGCGTGTGTGGACCGTAGCCGTGCATGATCGGCGTGTGTGGACCGTGGCCGTGCATGATCGGCGTGTGTGGACATGATCGGCGTGTGTGAACCGTGGCTGTGCATGATCGGCGTGTGTGGACCGTAGCCGTGCATGATCGGCGTGTGTGGACCGTGGCCGTGCATGATCGGCGTGTGTGGACATGATCGGCGTGTGTGGACCGTGGCCGTGCATGATCGGCGTGTGTGGACATGATCGGCGTGTGTGGACCGTGGCCGTGCATGATCGGCGTGTTTGGACCGTGGCCGTGCATGATCGGCGTGTGTGGATCGTGGCCGTGCATGATCGGCGTGTGTGGATCGTGGCCGTGCATGATCGGCGTGTGTGAACCGTGGCTGTGCATGATCGGCGTGTGTGGACCGTGGCCGTGCATGATCGGCGTGTGTGGACCGTGGCCGTGCATGATCGGCGTGTGTGGACATGATCGGCGTGTGTGGACCGTGGCCGTGCATGATCGGCGTGTGTGAACCGTGGCTGTGCATGATCGGCGTGCGTGGACCGTGGCCGTGCATGATCGGCGTGTGTGGACCGTGGCCGTGCATGATCGGCGTGCGTGGACCGTGGCCGTGCATGATCGGCGTGCGTGGACCGTGGCCGTGCATGATCGGCGTGTGTGGACCGTAGCCGTGCATGATCGGCGTGTGTGGACCGTGGCCGTGCATGATCGGCGTGTGTGGACCGTAGCCGTGCATGATCGGCGTGTGTGGACCGTGGCCGTGCATGATCGGCGTGTGTGGACCGTGGCCGTGCATGATCGGCGTGTGTGGACCGTGGCCGTGCATGATCGGCGTGTGTGGACCGTGGCCGTGCATGATCGGCGTGTGTGAACCGTGGCCGTGCATGATCGGCGTGTGTGAACCGTGGCCGTGCATGATCGGCGTGTGTGGACCGTGGCCGTGCATGATCGGCGTGTGTGGACCGTGGCCGTGCATGATCGTTTTTAAACATGGATGTGTGGTTGTGTTCACAGAGTCTTATTTTTTTCTACTTTTGTTCTTTGGGCTGCTTGTTTTGTTGGACATGTGCTGCAAAAATGAAGCTTTTATTAACAAATCGGTTAAATCTGACATTATGAGGCAAAGTGCAGATGGACAAAGTGAGGAAACTCCATCAGAGGAGCCATCTGCACTGAGAGCGGCACGTTGGCTGCAGTTGTAGGGGCACGGGGTGGCATTATATAGCGATTATACACAGACGGTGAGAATTGTGAATATCATCCGAAGAAATCAGTGACACATAAATGTTACCGGTGAGTTAATACTTGTATTCCTAGAAATAAGGTCCAGGTTGGGCAATGCGGACTAGCAGTGGCGCTAACTGTCACTAATAATGCGTTTTTAAGTTCCATAATAAACGGGAGGTTTAAGTAACTAACCTGTCTGAATCTATCATGAAGGCCAGGATTTCTGTCGTGGTCCTGGTCCTGGTTCTGGTTCTAACCTGTTTGAATTCATCATGAAGGCCAGGATTTCAGTCCTGGTCCTGGTCCTGGTTCTGGTTCTAACCTGTCTGAATTCATCATGAAGGCCAGGTTGTCGGTCCTGGTTCTGGTCCTGGTTCTGGTTCTAACCTGTCTGAATTCATCATGAAGGCCAGGATGTCGGTCCTGGTCCTGGTTCTGGTTCTAACCTGTCTGAATTCATCATGAAGGCCAGGATGTCGGTCCTGGTTCTGGTCCTGGTTCAGGATGTCAGTCCTTCACATGTTTCTCCAGGTTTGCTGTGCTGCTGGACTTCGTTGCGACTACTTTGACGCACTGTTTGCACACAGGCCTGTCTACATCTTTCGGTTTTCCTTCTTTGTCTGCTGCATGTGAAATACTTCCAAACAAGCTGGCGCGGACTTCCAACAACAGAAACATGAGCTGTCAGGATCTCTGCCTGCCTGTCAGTCAGCCGCTGTTTATCTGGCCGACTGCTGCCTGCCGAGTGCGCTTGCACTGTCGATACCATGGCAAATTAGTATCGTATCCAGATACAGCGTTTGAGTATCAATACTTTTCAGAATATCAATATTTTGACAACCCTATTCCCAGGTGTGTCTCGCAGCTCCGCTTAATATAGAAGTCAAATCTATTTCTGGCAAAGCACACTCACAGAGCACGTAAAGCTCTGCAGTGCAGATCGGACCAGATGGGAAACCAGACATGGGAGCAGAGTAAAGCATCTGGTAAATTTCAGAAGAAAAGCCTCCCCGGAGAGTTGTGATGGCAGAAACTACAGTAACATTACCAGTTGCTCCAGGTTAGAAGAGGTCAAGCAGAGCCATCACATGGATTGTAGACCTGTGCATCCAAACAGGACCTCACGCCTGCATTCCTGCTGTGTTCTTTTTTTTAAATAAATACATGAATCACATTTGATTTTTTTTTTCTCTGTGTTGGTCACATAAAACAACTAAATAAAAATACCAACACAGAGGATTTGCATCAGGAGCAGATCTACAGGGGGGCAAAGGGGGACAACTGACCCCATGTCTCAGAGTCTTGCCCCCCCAGCTGCCCCCATCCCAACCTTTGTTTGCTGAAAATCATACTTGTAAAAACTTTAAACTATTTGAATGCCCAAAAGCCTCTTACTGCATTTAAATGAAATAGTAATTTACAAAAAAATTACATAATTTAAAATCTTTGGACCCTGAAAAGCTTAGTTACGGCCCTGCATCAGAAACTATTTTCCTGCCTCCCGCTCTGTGTCCATGTGCTGTGCTGCGTCACATGAGTGTCACAGTTTTAGAAATATTGGGAGCGTAACTACACTTGATAAGTTGTTCTAAAGAAATTACTCTTGAAGAAAGCACTTGATTCCCCCTGATGGATTTAATTTTAATTTGTTATTCCTCTTACAATTAGCTTTACGCCCGGGGCCAAAGTTGGCCTGCAAGCTATTATGGTTGGCCCACTGCCAATTGTCTGTCTTTCAAAATGTTGATTTTCTGAGCGATTTGAAAAGTTCTTTTGATATTTATTTATTGATTGTTGCACTTCCCCTGCTGACCACCAATGACCATTGCATTACACTGTGGGAAAGGGTTACGCTGTTGTTCTTCTATCAGCTCAGACCTGGAAGCCCATGATCAGAAAATAAATGAGAAGATTGTCAAATGTCAGATAGCTCATGAAAAGCAGTGGCACACTGAAAACAGAAAGTTGAAATGTATTCAGGAACATGAGTGCTTTTTTTTTTTATACAGAAACCAATTTTAAAGTAGTATGCCTAATATCCAAACAGAAAACGGCTGTTTCCAAAGGAGTAGGCCTATAATCTTCCTGATATATTTTTGGTCTCATTGAGGTATGAATTTATGTTTTACCAAATGTTTTTGAAGGCCTATTTGGATATTCAGCAATATCAGGCCATAACATTAGGGTTATTCATTTTCCACATTACTTTTTATGGGGTTTTATTTTTGACAATTATGCTATAGGCCAGGGATCCCCAATTAGCGGCCCGGGGGGCCACATCCGGCCCACGCAGACCCAGTGAGACAATGTAATATTCTATTTCAGTGTTTCCAACCATTACATAGGCAGGGCGCCCCCCTCCTCTACCAGACCTGACTTACCTGGTGAACATGACAGCATCATAGCTTCATAGCTGCAGGTGTGTTCCTCTCAGGGTATCTCCGCTATCACCCCCCCCCCCCCGTCCTCGCATGAGGCTCCAGCACCGAGGACAGAGCTCGCCTCAGAAAACACTTTTAACAGTTTTATCCTTGTTGGGCTGATGATGATCGCGCTATTTCCCAGCTGTCTTGAATGCAGCACAACTCTGGGATGCATCTTTGGTTCGGTTTCTCTGTCCTGTTTGTGGCCACCGGCTGGTTTAAATAGTCTTCTCTGGTATAAGAACCAACAGCAGTTTATGGAGGTCTACAGGTCTGTTTTAGTTTAATCAGTGAGATGGGGGAGGAAGCGGTCGCTCCTCGAGGAGCAGCCGGAGGTTTTCCTCCTTCAGAGAATACACATCGCGGTAGCTTAAAATGGATCAGCTGTAGGTGTTTATTCCAGCATGTTATCTATTAAGGATATTTAACGCGACTCCACTGCATGAAACGGTTTCATTGGCACTTTAAACAAAAACAAACTTTTTTTTTGGTCATCAGTGGGTTTTTTAATCACCACGTTTCAGTCATTTATTGATGATTATTCTTGATAATTCTGTGATGAAGTTCAGAAACGTAACCTGCCTTCACAGAATTCAGCTGTCACATGACGATTAATATGATTGATTATATCATGTGCCATATAAACACTGATGCTGTTAGTGGGAGGTCTGCTTCATGAACACATCATGAAGCAGAGCTGATTTTAAGGTTGTCAGTACACTCTAGTCTGCATGGAAGTAGCTGTTAAAGTATAATAGCTACTATTACATAATATAATTTTACTGATCATACAGTACATGTAATATCATACTTATTACACAGCCATGTCACAGGAGTTACCGCTGGTATTAATGTCGCTGTGAGTAAATGCATTACATAATAGTCATAGTCCCCATGTCAAGCAAAGAAACATGATGCAAGAAAGATCCAGAATGGGAAGAAATTTCTGCTTGTTTGCTAGGATGCGAACGGCACGACTTCTAATCCACCGAGCAACAAAGACTGAATGATGCGTGTGGTTTGGGAGAGGAAGACTGTGAAAATGCTTTCTCTATAAAGATGTAACAAAACACACAAACTCGTCCACACATTTCAGTACATATTGTCTCTTCCACATAGAAACAACTTCAGACAAGATAGTTACGTAATCAGGGCACATTTGCCTAAACTGTCAGAAAATGCGCTGGGAGAGTGCACAGTGCTTCTGCTGCCCCCGGGGAGCTTTAAGACGGGGAAAGCACAGAATTGATCTCAGACAAAGGCACAGCTTCTGTGCTAGAGAACATGCATACAAACCAGTGCTGCATTAGATGCAGAGAAAGAGAAATATTAGAATAATTTTTCTTATGTTTTCAACTCCAGTGTAAAATGGATGCTTTCCTTTATTTGCTTCCAACTTTGAGGTTTCATTTCACGAACCTTCCCCAGGAAATACTATTCTTAAAATGGTACTTTCATCATTTCCTTCTGTTATGATGGCGGGAACCAGGGATTACACAGAATTCCAAAGGTCGTACTTTATGAGATGACCGAGCCTTCAGGCCAAGAAAATACTTGCTTTTTAACCTTACGTTTACGTAGGCAACCGGCTCTGTTATGAGCATTATAGACCATGCATACGTCACTCCTGCATGTGCATCGCTGCTTCCGGAGGCTAGAAACAGCGGTTGAAATTACTTTCTGTAAGTCGTCTTTACCCAGGGCGGTGGTGTGTATCTGACTGTTCTACTCATTGAGGCAAGAAGCCACATGCACAGGGAATAAGTTTTCACCGGCTTCCTGTGAATAAACACCAGCGAGCAGCCTGGATCCTTAGCTGTGCAGACTGGAAGATGACTAGGCATCATCTTCACCAAGACATCATTCATCCCTGGTTGACCATCTGAGGATGCCAAAGACATCTACAATTGCCCATCTGGGGACATGAAGGGGAAATTAAAGAGACAGTGGCCTAAATGGGAGGCTGTTGACCCTCTGATATTAAATCCGGTCAAATCAGTCCCAAGACTGCCCCCTACTCAACACTCATATGATGCATCAGACAAACAACATACAAAAAGGCATCCATCATCTACATGAATATGCCGAATTAAAACAAAGTATAGTATTCTTGGCCTCAGAGCAAGACTTGGATATCTGAGCATTTCAGATAAAATACTCTGTTTCATCTCCATCATAGCACATAAAACCTGTGAACTCTGAGTTATACCCTGGGAATACTCATTTTCTGTTTATAAACACAAAATTAACTGAAATTAACAAGTCAAGTCAAGTCAACTTTATTTGTAAAGCGCTTTAAACACAGCAGCTACCGATAACAAAGCGCTGAACAAAAGTAAAACAGAAATTGAATCTCACAGTGAGAACATTAAAACAAATATTAGACATAAAAAAAATCAACACAATGAACAGTAAAAACAGCATAAATATCAGAAAAAATAAGACTTTAAACGACAGACAAAATCAGAAAAATGGCTCATGAAGGATGGAACGCCAGGGCAAACAGGTGAGTTTTAAGAAGGGATTTAAAAACTGCCAGAGGCAGAGGCCTGTCTGATGTGCAATGGCAGCGAGTTCCACGACTTTGGGCCTGCCACAGAAAATGCTCTACCCCCCCACATCTTCCGTCGAGACCTTGGTACATCCAACAGCAGCAACTCAGCAGACCGAAGAGTGCGGGGAGTGGGGAACATGAGGATGGAGAAGCTCTGAGAGATAGGAGGGGGCTAGGGCATTTAAAGATTTAAAAACATATAAAAGAATTTTAAACTGAACCCTAAAAGTTACAGGCAGCCAGTGAAGAGAGGCCAGGACGGGGGAGATGTGCTCTCTCTTCCTGGTGTCCGTCAGCAGCCGTGCTGCGGCATTTTGGACCAACTGGAGGCGAGACAGGTGTTTCTGAGAAACGCCAAAGAGGAGTGCGTTGCAATAATCAATCCGGCTGGTTATAAAAGCATGGATGACTGTCTCCAGGTCGCACCGGGCTAAGAAATGTTTAGCCTTTGCTAAACGCCTCAGATGAAAAAAGCTGGCCTTAACAGTGGCTTTTATCTGTTTATCTAGATTTAAAAAGTTGTCCAGCTGGACACCAAGATTTGTGACCACAGTATGTCAGTGACCGGACAGAGAACCAAGATCAGCAGATAAAGGCTTGAGAGCAGTGGGGTCGAAGACGATGACCTCGGTTTTATTTTCGTTAAAGTGTAGAAAGCTGAGAGACATACAGATTTTGACATCCTCGAGACAGGCTAGTAGACCTGCTAGTGCAGAGGGATTGTTGTGTTTTAACGGGACGTAGACCTGAGTGTCGTCGGCATACAGATGGAATGAACATTTATGTTTCCTGAAGATTTGCCCCAGGGGGAGCAGATAGAGGAGAAGAGCAGAGCCCCAGAATGGACCCTTGGGGGACACCACAGGATAGCGAAGCAGAGGGAGATTGGCACTGACCGTAGCGGACGGAAAATGTCCTATCGGAGAGGTATGATCTAAACCACTCCAGTGCCACGCCTTTTATGCCTACCCAGTGCTCCAGGCAGGTCAGCAGAGTGGTGTGATCGATTAAACAAGAAACAGGCCAAATTAAACAAGAAACAGGCCAAGTTAAACAAGAAAAATCACAAGGCCAACCACAAAGAGAAAGCAGCGTCCTAGTGATAAAACATTTATTTCTGTTTCAGAGTGACACGATTCTTAGGTGCAATGGAAAGAAAACACCTACAACGCAAAGATATGTGTCAAACTAACAGTTTGCACTGATGCTGTTATGAGACCAGCACAGCATCCCTGAAACTCCGGTGAAAAGACATTTTACACTCTCAGACTTATAACTGTATTCCACACACTCTATGCCACCTCTGTGTTAAACAAACTCTGATCATTGTTTAGCTTCAGAACAAAAAGACTCAGACCAATCAAGTTCTGGGTGCTCTCAGTAAAAAAAAAAGCACCAGCAAATGATCGTGAATGACAACCCAGTTGTATTTGTCATATACTATAAACCCTACTTGCTATTCATCAATGAAAAACGGATTCTGAGAGTGATCGGCCATTCAGAGGGAGCCCGTTCTGCATAGCAAATATTCTGCAGCGCTTTGGAACATTTGGCACTGGCTGCATTGGAGCACCTTTTTACTTTTAAACCAGATCCACACTGCAGGATTCCTCCAACCTTCACAGATGTAGAGAGCACACACTTGATGACTACAAAAGACGAATCACATAAGATTTCTCTTTTCTGATACAGCTGTAAACACACTTTCTGTGTCTGGGTCTTCTCAAAACAACACACACATCAGGATTTCTAGTCGCAAATATTAAAAATGTTCAATATATACCATCTCTCCTTCTGAGCGGATTGGACCAGACAAAATTACTCTCACCTCACACCACAGGAAGATCAGACGTGATGTTCCAACATCCAATAATCGGACCTTTGCTGGCCTTGATTGTAAGAGGGAGATTGGGACAAAAATTTACCTAATTTTCCTGTAATGTGTACCCACCTTTAGGTTCCCCACAGTAATACTTAAGTACTCCCAAATATTTCACTGTGCTTTTCATATATTTTATGTACAGGCTGACCTTTTTGCCATCTCCTACATTCAATGTTCATACTGTAAACTACTGAACCGACAGATAAAGATGCAAGTAAATGTTGTTGTTGTATGTCAGGTTTACACTTCACCATCTTTTTCATGGGGAAGATGATCTGAATCTATAAAAATGCATCTCCTCTTTGGCTAGTTTATTAATAAGATTTAACTTAATCATACATCCTCTGTTTCAGTTGGCTGATGCCCATATGCAGTGGGTGGCATTTTTTGTTCTCTTTCAAACACTACCTAAACAAACCCATGTGTAGGACTTATTTATTAAAGGCTCATTAATGGTCAAACGTGGAGTGGTGACAATGGGAAAGTTTGGGCTGATATATGCTCAGAAGAAAACATTGCAGTTCCTAGTGAGTACCCACAGAAATACTGCAGTTTTAAAGTAGTTAGCTGTGAAATGGAGGCTCTGGGATACGTTGGCACCGTAGACCAGTACTACACTAAAATAAAAAACAGAACCAAAAAGCAAACAAAAAACTACATCAACATTAGTAGTAGTGGCAGCTCAGGCACCGAGGCTCTGGTTCATTTGGCTTAGGTCCAGCGTGAAAGCCATCTCGGTCTGGGAGATCACCCCCACCCACCAGCTGGGCCGAGAAGTGAACTATCCTGGTGGGAATGCACTCTTAGCTTGCAAGTTTTTTTTCTGATATGCAGACATTTTGGCCTTTTTTATTCTAAGCTGGCCTTGGCTCTGAGTCTGTACTGCTCAGCCAGAGAACAGGTTGTAGCTTACCAGGGACATGAGGAATGGATAGTTTATCGATTGATAAACAGTTATCTGCACTGATGGTCTAAGGCAGGTGTACTCAACACCAGCCCTCACTGTCCTGCAGACATTAAATGTTTCCTGCTCCAACACACTTGACTATCTGACTAATTAAATGGATCCAACAGCTCGTCATCAAGTTCTGCACAATCACCCATTAATTTAACTCAGGTGTGTCAAAACTGGACAACATCTCAAACCTGCAGGACTGTGACCCTTGAGGGCCAGAGCTGAGTAGCCCTGGAATAGAGTTTAGTCTGGAGCTTTCAAAGCCAGGATTTAAGAAAGTCAATCACAAGTCCTCATATTAGGTTGCCAGGGGCTAGCATGAATTTTAGTTGGCAGGTTTGTTGTTGTTAACTCGGTACTACAGGACCCTGAAGACCAGTAAGAGGAAAACACTGGCAGACAATCAGTGGTTCTGTTTTTCAAGCCAACTTGTGGCTGTTAAACACAAAATACACAAAACAAAACACAAAAAGGATTGATTAGGCAGGAAATTGTGAAAAAGTTAGCACCTTTTGTTTTGCTTTCACATGCAGCTTACTCAAGCAAACCAAACTGCCTGGACAATGTCTCACAGTCACAGCACCTGCTCACTCTGGGGCGATATTCCTGGAAACAGCTGCTGACCAACATGAAGAAAATCTGGTCCGCCTAAAAGCCGTGGGTCCCGGTTTACTTGAAAATGGACCATTGGACCTGATGGAAGTGACGTTTGTTGACTAAAATAAAGCAATGAGAAGAAGAAGAAGAAGAACAAGAAGAAGGAGGTGGGGTAGATTATCGTTTGGGTCAGAGGACTAACAAAGCAAACAGTGTGCTCTGTAGACGGAGGAAGAGGAAGCAGAAAGATTTCCACTTTCATCATGGAGTCCAGTTTACTACTTCTTCCTCTTCTTCATCACTGATCAGTGGTTGTACTGGGCAGCATTGCCCCCTAGTGGGCAGTTGTTGTTTCCAGGTGGTTTGGTCCACTTTAGTTACTGCGTTATGAACGCAAACCCAAGAAAAAGAAAGGTGTGAAATTTTTAGAAATACCTGCCCAATCAGACCAAGTCCTAGACTATCCTGGTGTGAATGCAGCCTTCGTCTGTGGTCTGGAGGCATTGCACATTAGGTGGTGTGTTTGTGTATATTATGGTTGTTTGTTTCCACTTCCATCATTGTAACAGCTCAAATATTCAACCAGTCACAGAATAATCGGGTCCACAGTTGCCCCCAGAATCAGAGAAAAAATGCTAGCTTTTTCGGGAGGATGCAACTGACTAAAACTGTCAATCATGACATACTTTGTTTTGGTCTTTACACACAATGTAGCCCACCAAGTGGTAAAAATCCCTTTTAGTCCCTAAGGACACATGAAAGAATGAAGGTGCAGATGTGTGACAACATTTCAAACAGACATACCAATTTACGTAACCAAAGGAGCATAAAATGGGCTTTTAGATCAAACAATTGCACAATGGCAACTATTTTTCATTTAGGATGTTTTATTGTTAAAAAATGTTGACATGTCACATCTGTTCACATGGGCATGAAAATATATATTCAAAAAGTGTCAAGTGGAACTGTAATCATTTCTGTATTCCTTCTTCTTACTGAATCAAGATTAAAGCATTTAAATCAATAAAATGAAATAATAAAATGTGAATTAAACTGAATCATGACCCTATAAATCAAAATTGCATTGTGAGGTTCTTAACAAAACCCAGCCCTACCTAAGATATTTATGGGTTAATTACAGTTTCAACAGTTGAAAAACTGTTGTTGAATCAATGTTGGACAGATGGTGGTTTTTCAATGTTGAAATGTCCTACAGTGAATCAACATTGTTTTAACAGTGGTGGTGGGGGTGGGGGGGGGGGGGGGGGGGGGGGCGCGAGATCACACGGGACTTCATTTCAGTTTCATACTATGGCGTGGCACGCTTGTTTGGAGCACAGGAAGTTAAAATAAAAGGGGTCTAAAATGATGCTCATATTTGGCCCACACTCCTGGCCAGTAGGTGGCAGTAATGCACCATTAAGCTGGATGCCAAATGCCGTTAAACAAGAGGAAGAAGAAGATGATGATGCTCACTGATTTAAGCTGGTGTTACCGTTTTGTTTCTCAAGCAGCTACCACTAGCCGGTAAACTCCACAGGACAGAGTTTTTCAGTGGTTCTCCTCTGTTTCATAACAACAACAGTCGTTGACATGCTTTTATTTAGTGGAAAGAACCAAACATAGGAGACATGCGGTCATGCTGACCAGTCAACAAGGAAGTACTTCCGCATCTCTGTGGTCGCACTGGAGCCACATCAGGCCCAATCCCAGAGGTCCGCATCGGGCCTGCAGCCAGCGAGTCACAGGCAACGAGCGGGTATCAACCCAGCTTCACCATAAACAGCGGTGAAACAGTTACTGTGTGGAAAATCAGGATTTCTCTCAGTTTCGGTGAGAAAACGCGGTGTTAAACACCATTGCTGCAGCGCTGCAACTGGTCAGACAAGAGCAGCAGCGAGGATCACCTGGACCAGGTGAGTCAGCTATGTTTCAGCCTCGGCTATTTTCTCTCTCTTTCTGTGCATCTCTGTTTTTCTCTCTCTTTCTGTGTGTGCGTTTAACTTTGACAGTTAACTGTTAACTTTGCACAGTTGTAGATGGAGAGATTAGCATTATTGGCCGTTTTTAGCAGTTAGCAGAAGCTAGCAGCTCCACCTGCCTCGATTCTTGTTTGTTACCACCGTGAATCTCGCAAGACTTAATGCGAGAGTTTGATGCATCAGTTTGATCCTTGATCCGAGACCTTAAATTATGCTCAGTGTTTCGTGGTGATTTTAAAAAATGATCAAATAAGGTCTGTCATGGCCAGTAAGTGTGAGCCCCCAGTCTGTTCTAAAATCAGCAGAGTAAAGTTGTGTCATGTGTCTCCAGCTTTAGTCTGGAGTCTGTAAAACAGTGACATTAGATAGCAAGTTTATGTCATGGAGTCATTCTAACTGATTTTAAAATGGTCAATCTATTCTTGAGATTTAATGTAACACCAACTGATTTTCTTCCAAGTCATTCCTGCCAAAAAAACCCCTCCAAGATGCATACGGAGCTACTCTTGGAGGTGAAGCAAACGCCACGGGACATTCATGTTGTACATTTTAGGGCATTTACCATCTCTCTCTCTCTCTCTCATCTGTTTATCAGATTAGCTGGCTGGCATTAGTCAGAGGGACCAGTTCTGACCAGATGATCCACTGAAGGCTGTGACTCTGCAAACACTCGAGCCTGCATCTTCAACTGGGCGGCAAAGGGACAGAAGAGGCTTTCAGGGACACACTAATGCAGGACTGTTTGGTGAGTCTGTTCTGCACATTAGAAAAACTGGTTTATTGTTTTAAAATACTTATAAATTCCAAATCTGTCAGTCTTCAGATGTTTTTAATACCTCAGAAACAAAAAATAACACCATTACTGCATCACAAGTAATCAACAAATTTTATTATAAAACTGGTCAAATGTTGGCCACATTTTCATATATGAATCCACAGAGCACAATCACTCTTGTGGTGACAATCAGGTTCATTTTCTGCTAGAAATGGCGAGGAAAACACATATTCTTATTCTTATCTCCATAAAAAATAACTTTTTTTAACCTAGAAATTATTTCGAAGGAATTTATTTGTGCATTAACTTCCCCGTAACATTTCTGTGTCACTGATTCCCCTTTGGACGATATTTACATTTCTCTGTCAATATATATCCATTTAATGCAGGTGAAGTGGGCAGTGGGAGGGGGCCTCTATCAGACATTATCTGCAGCACAACTCCTTCATTTTACCAATACTTTCAAACAAAAGAACAAACAAACGAGTACTGTGGTCCTATGAGTTCAGAGTGAGCCTGCTGTTCTCTGGCTGTTTCTCTTTCTGCTGTGGGGTGGCGGCGCTTCAGGGGCGTGGCCAGTACACCTGTGGAGAAATCCCTCCATAACTAATGGAAAGCTAATTCTGAACCCACAGGACAGTAGTATTCGTTTGTTTGGTCATTTGTTAAAAAAAGAGAAAGTTATCCTTTAAATTGTTACTTCACTGTCACCTGTGGACCCCCAGATTCATGTGAGGGGTCCAGAAGCTCAGGTTGAACCACTTCTGCAATGCTCACAGTCGGACCACACAGTTTACAGCTGCACTCAGATATTTACATCCCTCCTGTTAAAGACGGAAATGAGCTGTCAGTGAAATAAGCTGAATGTGACAAAAGTAATGAAGAAAATCATGCAATCGACATACAATTCTTTTTCAAATAAAATATTAAAAACAAACCAACAAAAAAATGAAACGAGCATGATGGGGCTCCTGAACTAAAATGGTGATCAACACTTTGAGACGATCACTGCACGAGTCTGGGACAGTTTTGTGTGTTTGGTTTTTAATGGGATGACACCCAGCTCTACATCTCCGGTAAACCTAATTCATCCTTTCCACCTCCCTCTCTTCTCAACTGTTTGGACAATTTAAAGTCCTGGTTCCCCTCTAATTTCCTCAAACTAAATAGCAATAAAAACTGAGTTCATTCTCATCGGTACACCCTCAACTCTTTCCAAAACTACCAGCTTTTCACTCTTAATTGACAACTCCTCAGTCCCTCCTTCCCCTCAGGTTAAGAGTCTGGGTGTCATCCTCGACAGCACTCTATCCTTTCAAGCCCACATCAGTAACATAACTCAGACAGCTTACTTCCACCTCCGCAACATCAACCACCTTTGTCCCTCCCTTACTCCTCACTCCACTGCCGTCCTGGTCCACAGTCTGGTCACCTCCCGTCTTGATTACTGTAACTCTCTTCTCTTCGGTCTACCTCATGAATCACTCCATAAACTTCAACTGGTCCAGAATTCTGCTGCCCGCATCATCACTAAAACCCCCTCCTCTGCTCACATCACCCCCATCCTACAACAACTTCACTGGCTCCCCATAACCTCCAGAATCATCTTTAAAATCCTCTTTACTTTCAAGGCTATTCATAATCTCTCTCCTCCATACCTGTCCGCTCTGGTCCACATCGCCATCCCTCAGATCTTCTTCCTCCCTCCATCTCACTGTCCCTTCCCCCGCCTTGTTACCATGGGGAGCAGGGCTTTCAGCTGCTCTGCTCCCAAACTTTGGAATTCCCTCTCCTGACCTCCACAATACCAGTTCCTTCCCTCAGTTCAAATCCCTCCTAAAAACTCACCTGTTCAAACTTGCCTTTAATCTCTAACCATTCTCTCTGCACCTGTGTACTCTGTTTTATAGTTTTTAACTGTTTTCTATTTTGGGTGGATGGATGTCTGGATGGTCCACGTAGATGGAGGTCTGGATGGTCCAGGTGGATGGAGGTCTGGATGGTCCAGGTGGATGGAGGTCTGGATGGTCCACGTAGATGGAGGTCTGGATGGTCCAGGTGGATGGAGGTCTGGATGGTCTAGGTGGATGGAGGTCTGGATGGTCCAGGTGGATGGAGGTCTGGATGGTCTAGGTGAGGGGTCGGCAACCCGCGGCTCCAGAGCCGCATGCGGCTCTTTAGTCCCTCTGTTGCGGCTCCCTGGCATTGGAAAATGAATTAATGATTATTCTACTAAAGTGTATTGTATTTTGGTTGGTTCACTTTAATAATGTGATTCTAAAAGACCAAGACAAATGTCCCCTTGAGAGACAATAAAGTTTCTTATCTTATTCTAAATTTGAGGATTATGATGATCCCTCTGAGGGATTCATGTACAGTTGCGCACTTTTCCCGAGTTCTCCGAGCACTGCAAATGCAGCACGTGAAATAAAATCCAACTCAACTATTAAAATAAAGACATAATTTATATTTTACCATTTTGCAAAGCAGCCCATTGAGTTTCAGGTGCAACAAGCAGGTAACTGCAGTAAAACGTCGAGTAACTGTCCAGCATGCTATGATGCGTCTCACAAACCTTTACGCAGCCAATCAGTGTTAATAACTGCACTTCATGCTCACGTGCCGCTATTGTGCAGCATAGCATGATACAGCCCTATCGAATCAGCAATCACGGAATTAAACATTAAAAACGGAATTAATTACAAACAAAGAATATCACTGAGTGTGGACGTGCAGCGGAGCGCTGAACTTTCCTCCTGGCGCACTGTCCCACGAACGCCTCACAGCGGAGCGTCTCTGTTGCGCTGTTGCTGCAGTTCTGGCATTTAAAGTGAATAATAAACGAGCAAAAGCTTATTTGTCCACCCCGACCCTGTCATGCTGCGCTTTGATCACTTCTCCAGCAGGTAGGCCGACGATAGAGAAGAAAAGTGTCTGATGCACTGAGCATGTTCAGCGCTGCGTGGGCAGATTCATTTGTTTTCACTGCTGACCAGATTATTTTGCGTAGCAATGTTCATATTTTGGGAAACAGTAATTTCATTTTTCGGGTAGCTTACTGCACACGCCAGTAAAAGGATGACGGCACAGACAGGACAGCGTGTTTGGTTTGCTGCTGGTAGATTATTAAAGCTGCGTCTTTTTCCATCCTACATAAATACAACTAAAATAGATTTTTTTTAAAAAAGTGACATTCAACCCGACGTCTTTTCTTTTTTTTTTTAGTTTAAAATGTTTTTTTTGCTGGATGCAGAAATGTGATTTCGTTTTCTCGTTTTTATTTTTAAATGCAACACATTTAACGTTAAAGTTTTATTTAATTATCAATGTTAAAAGTCAGTTGATGCTTCAGTGTTTTCTTTATTGTAGGAAACGGGTCTAAAAGGCTGTTTGGCTGAAACAGGTTGCCGACTGGCTTATTTAAGACTTTTACATTTTTGCGGCTCCAGACAGATTTGTTTTTCGGTTTTTGGTCCAGTATGGCTCTTTGAACATTTTGGGTTGCCGACCCCTGGTCTAGGTGGATGGAGGTCTGGATGGTCCAGGTGGATGGAGGTCCGGATGGTTCAGATGGATGGAGGTCTGGATGGTTCAGATGGATGGAGGTCTGGGTGATCCAGATGGATGGAAGTCTGGATGGTCCAGGTGGATGGAGGTCTGGATGATCCAGATTGATGGAGGTCTGGATTGTTGGTGGATCACCATCTTGTCCCAACAAGTCTGCCAAGTCAGTAAAGTTATGGTGAAGCAAGTGTGAGAATGACTTCTGATGACTGTGTTCAGTTTCTAAAGCAACCCCTTCCTGGTGTGGTATAACGGTTTCTTCACAGTGAAGATGATGATCTAGCCCATGCTAATGGAAGACCAGCAGAATCTTTGGCTGCTGCAGTATTAAAGGAGAAAAACCCTTGGTGGGACCACCATCATTCCCTGACCTCAATCCTACTGAGAACCTGTGGAGCATCCTTACATGAGGATCCATATGAATGGGGGCCGCAGACCCCGGTCAGCAGTTCCTGACCTGATAGCTCTCTGCTTCTGACTCATTCTGGTGTCAGTGTGACATTCATTATGTTCATTCCTGAAGCTGTCAGCACCTTGCAGCATCATAAAGCTGAGAAAAAGCTCTTCTCAACTTTTTCCCTGAGCATCACGTGACAGCTGTGTTTAGGTTTATCGCAACATGCCACATACCAGCAACTGGCTGCTCCGAACCCACAGCTTGGCTGATTCATCACAGACACTCAGTTTATTATTGGAACAAGTGAGTAAAATAAAAGTGAGAAAGTTAGAGTTAAAGATGAGTGAACAACAGAATGACTTTTACTGGCTGTAGAGAGCTCAGAGAAGAGACAGGATGCAGGACTATAGGGTTGGCCATTGTTAGGGTTTCCACGGTAGGGATGGGCGTTATTTTATCATGTGTGATATATCCTCAAAGAAATTCCCCACAATAACAATTTGAATTTATCGTTTTTATTGTGAGATGACAATTTATCAGGTTGTGTTTGCAGTTGCACTACTTTGGTTTTTTTAATAAGCCAAGTTAGTTTTGCTGTTTGCATCATTTGAATAAATGTGGAATTTGGTCTCTCATATTTCAGACTTGTTTGATTGGTGTCACTACAATTTTTCAAGGGCATTCAAGACAGAATTTAGTGACAGATTTATAATACAAAATAATTTGCTGATAGTTTTTATCGTCACGTAACGTTACAGTGATGCATAAGAAAAACTACAGGGATACATTTTTAGTCCATATCGTCCAACCCTATTCCACGGTCAGAAAACCTGCCAAAGTTCAGTAGTGCTGCTTTAAATCTAACCCCAACAACCAGGGCCCAAGCCTCCGTGGGGCCCTAAGCAAAACTTAAGTTTTGCCAGTTGTCAGTAATAATAAATAATTAATGATCATCCACACACCTTTCATCCAATCATTTCATTCTCTGATTGGTCATTATGCTTTCACTGTAAAACTAGATGTGAGAACTTCTTGATGTTAGATTGAAATCCACAAAGACAAAGGTTTGTGAAAGCAGACAACAGATTTACTGAAAAATCTCAGGGAAATTTTGCAAATCTTCCTAATGGCCTCACAGAGAAGCGATGCATGAAACCTCAAAGAGCTGTACAGTTACGAGTAGTTCCTTTTTACAGTATGTTCATCAGCCAGGTCATTTTTCTCTAGCTATTGTTTTTAACCTGAAATGGATGTAAATTCAGCTCCTCAATGGGCCTGAGATTGATTTATCAAATTTTATTTATTAAGCTTTTTTTATGCCAAAGGTCACACAAAGTCCTTTTTTGCGACACTGTTTGTTCATTCACCTCCTCTTTTTTTTTTTTTTTTTTTTTTTACTTGTCCTGTCCAGCATCGAAGCAAGCAGAATGGAAATCTGATTGCTTTATTCTGTTGAACAGTTTTGCTTTACCAAGCGGAGCTTTATGAACATAAGGCTCCACTTGATATCATGTTTATTCATTTTATTTCTTTATTTAAACATTTGTCTATTACACCATTCCATTTCATACTGCTGGGCCTGACAAAGGAGAAATGAAAGTTAACAGAGGTAATGATAGAAAGTGAAACAGAGAGAAAGGAGTAAGGAAGAGGAAGAGAGAGAGGAGAGAAAACATGAATCCACTTACACAGTTCACTGGTACATCTGTACAGCGATCCCTAAACAACCAAGGTCTCTGTTGGAAAACAAAACAAGCAATCCCCTACAGGAGGACCTGCAGGTGGCTTAAATATCCTCAGATCATACAAACACACGCAGAACTACGCAGAGAAGAGGTACAACCTAGTCAGCGCATTGGGAAGTAGAGAAGAGGTAAAACCTAGTCCTCGCAATGGAAAGCAGAGAAGAGGTACAACCTAGTCATCGCAATGGGAAGTAGAGAAGAGGTACAACCTAGTCATCGCAATGGGAAGTAGAGAAGAGGTACAACCTAGTCATCGCAATGGGAAGCAGTGTCACAGTGTCAACATGCATAATAAAGGGTCTCCGTGGTGATACAGTCATGCAGATGCAGCCTCGTCTCTGTAAGGAGGAGGAAGCCCGCAAGGCTCACGACCCAGGCCCCCAGCAGCCACCCAGAGGCCCAGATCCCAGCTACCCCCCCCCCAAAGAGCGGACATGCATCCCCCGAAGGGCGGCAAAAGGCGGCCCCAGCCGGAGCCCCCCGCAGTCTGGGGGCCCAGGCCCCAGCGGACCAAGACCAGCAGCTGCCGACCCCATCGGGCGTCCCCCGGAGCAGAGACAGCGCCGGGCCCAGGGCCCAAGCGCCCAGGAGCAGCCACCTGACACCAGGGCGCCACCACCTCTACCACCCCCTACCCCGCCACCACGCTCACACACACACTCCCCACACACCTACCCCAACACTAGGGCTGAAAGATACACCGTCACCGCATCCACACTGAGACACGGGCACCCAAGACATCAACACTGCAAGAGCAACCACACACAAGATACAGATCCCCCCCCGCGCCCGCCCCGCATACAAAGCCCCGGAAGCCACAAACAAAACTGCACCCCCCCCACCAAAGCGCCCGGCCCCCAACCAACCCGCAGCCACACCGCACCACACCGACACCGAGATGCCCGGCACGAACACCGAGATACGAACCTCCGCCCACACCGCCCAGCCCTACCCGACACCTCCATGTACCCCCCCCCCACACACATACACCCACCCACTCTGCTCTCCGACCTTACATATCCACAGTCACTCCCTCCCTCCACCCCCAACACTCTCCTCCCTCTCCGTCCACACCTACCCCCCACCTCCTCATACCCTCTAACACACACATGCACTCCCCCCACATAACTGCACCAACCCCTCCCTACCCCCCACACATACGCCCCCACCTCCCAATACCCCCAATACCCCATACAGTCCCCCCTTACATGTCCAGCCCCGCCCATCCCTCTGACCTATCACACTCCCGCCCTTCCTTCCTTCAGCCCCTCATGACCATCCCTACTAGACACTCACGAGCATGCCCCCTCCTTCCTCCATCCCCCCTTTCCTCCAACCACTTACCCACATCTCCTCCCCCTTTCCTCCAACCACTTACCCACATCTCCTCCTCTTCCAGCCCAAGTTCCTCCCTCCCACATTTCCTCTTTCACACTCTCATTCATTATTCTCACATACCCACCTCTCTCTTGCCCATGCCCTCGTGCCTCCTGAGTGGTAGCTCGGGCCGGGAAGGAGCCGTGAGCTCCAAGCCCCCAACACGTTCCCCCCCCACCCCCGGACGCAGCAGGCCAGGCATCCCCCAGGCCAGCAGATCCCCCGCAATGCAGCCAGCGTTAACCACTGGCGCGTGAAGCAGCCACTGTTCCCCCCTCCCCCAGTAGTGCCCGGGAGACCGGGGTATGAAAGGACCCTGTCCCCCCCACCCCCCGCTCATGACTGTGTGTGTAAGATGTGTGTTGTTTGCAGTTAAAACTGAGGGGCAGTGCCAAGTCATGCCGGGAGTGGGGTCGCGTAGGGGGCATGACCCCCCAACTGGCCCCTCCCTCCTTCCACACACTATATGGCCCGCCCCTCAGAAGTGGTTGTGAGCTGTTGTTATTTTATGTGTTTAGGTGACTAAGTGTGGTTAAAACTGGGGAGCAGGCTGCCTCTAGACGTGGCAAGCAAAGGCACTTTGGTGCCCTCCCTCACCACGCCCGCTTGACACGCACCCTCCCCAAAACCCTACGTGTGTGTGTGTGTGAGGTAGAGCAGGGGGGGGGGGGTCTTGGGAAAGGAGACCAGGGGTATGAATTCCCCCCCCCGGAAGAAGAGCCGTTACCGGCATTAGGTACCCCCTGCCTCCGCGGGATCCCCCCAGGGCAGAAGGGGGCAGGCATGGCCGTCCCCACGGCCCGGCGACCGGCGTTCACTACAGAGGGGCCAGCCTCGGCCCCTGGGGCGCTCGACCACCCCAGGCCAGGGAGGGGGAAAAGGGACGGGAAGATTCAGCTGTGCTTGTTTTGCCATGGAAAGTTCAGGAGAGCAAGAAAGTTGTAAACACAAAATAAGATTCGAGCTGATGGAGACAGATTTTAGTTCAACAGATGCAGGATAAGATGCAGATATAACAGGCAAATAAACGACATAACAAAAGATATAACATGAAATACACTACTCACAAAAAGTTAGGGATATTTGGTTTAGCCACCATTGTTCTTAGCTTTTCTTTCAATAAGTTGTTTGAGATGGAGAAATTGCCACATCATAACATCAAACCTCCATGGTCCTGTGTGAAAAAGTCATTGCCCCCCCCCCCCCTGTTAGAACATAAATTGACTGTGGTTTATCACATCTTTGGAAATTCTCTAGCCACACCCAGGCCTGATTACTGCCACACCTGTTAAGGTGCCACTCCATCAAGAAATCACTTAAATAGGACCTGCCTGACAAAGTGAAGTAGACCAAAAGATCCTCAAAAGCTAGACATCATGCTGCCATCCAAAGAAATTCAGGAACAAATGAGAAACAAAGTCATTGAAATCTATCAGTCTGGAAAAGGTTACAAAGCCATTTCTTAAGCCTTGGGACTCCAGAGAACCACAGTGAGAACCATTATCCACAAATAGTGAGAACATGGAATGGCGATGAACCTTCCCACATAAAGGCTCGTCTCAGTTTAGCCAGAAATCATCTTGATGATCCCCGAGACTTTAGGAAAATACTCTGTGGACTGACGAGACAAAAGTGGAACTTTCTGGAAGGTGTAGGTCCCATTACATCTGGCTTAAAAGTAACACAGCATTTCAGAAAAGGAACATCATAGCAACAGTAAAATATGGTGGTGGTAGTGTGGTAGTGTGGTCTGGGGCTGTTTTGCTGCTTCAGGACCTGGAAGACTTGCTGTGGTAAATAGAACCATGAATTCTGCTTCTACCAAAAAATCCTGAAGGAGAACGTCCGGCCATCTGTTGGTGACCTCAAGCTGAAGCGCACTTGGGTTCTGCAGCAGAACAATGATCCAGAACACACCAGCAAGTCCACCTCTGAATGGCTTAAGAACAACATGAAGACTTTGGAGTGGCCTAGTCAAAGCCCCCACCTGAATCCCATTGAGATGCTGTGGCATGACCTTAAAAAGGCGGTTCATGCTGGAAAAGCCTCCAATGTGGCTGAATTACAACAATTCTGCAAAGATGAGTGGAACAAAATTCCTCAATACAAACAGACCCAGAGTCTGGAGAGGGAGCAGCTCTGGCTCCTCTCTAACCTACTGGGAAGGACTCCTCTATAAAGCATGGGGGAATGTAGCAGGTCAGCGAGAGGTATGACAGATCTTTGCAAAGCTCATCAATCAATTATGTACTGAGGACCTTTACAGTGCTTCACTATATATAGCTGCAGGTGTGCTTGAAACAGCAGTGTGACATCATTTTACACCCTACATGAAAGTTGAACACTGAAAAACACCCAACTGAAGGAGGGTTCTTATGGTTGGAACAAAACATCCATCTCGCTTCAATGATCCTACAGTTTTCTTCCAAACTGAATGAACACAATCTATAATATGAATGGTAGTAATTATGTTAAATCAGCTACCTGTATCTCATATTGATCTCTGGAACCTGATTTCAATCCAATGGAAATCACCTCAAAGCAGAATTTGTGATATTTCAGCAAACATCCACTGAACTGACATCATACAATCAAACTTTTTATTTGCACCCCTTAGGCTACTTTTCTGATAAGCTAATCAAAATGTTTCTGTGTTATTAGCTAAAAAACAATCAGAGTTTTCCTTATGTCAGCCTTACATTAAAGGACTTTTTAAAGATTTGGAAAAGACTCCTGGGCTGGGCTTCAGGCCAGTGACCATATCATTATCTCGGGCCTGGGCTGGGCTTGGGCCCTCCTTTTGTTAAACTCATTGACTGCCAGACCTTTTCCGAGCAGAGCGCTCCACATTGCCAGGATTTTTAAGCATTTTCACTGATTTTGGGAGGTCCACAGAATACTGTGTACTATGCCAATACAAACACTGAATGTACCGAACGAAAGCTTAGACTCTCTTCTTTCATCAGAAAAAAAACATTTGTTTCTAGCTTTTTCCATTCTTCAGTAATCTGCAGTAGAACATGGGTTTGTTGCAGCGAAAATGCCTGTTTCTGACCAAAAATCTGAGAAAAATAGCTTTGAATGCTGAGGTCCACTTCAAGTGGAAAAGTGTCTTTGATGCCAATATTTTTTTACTTTAGTGACACCTATATCATCTGAACAGCTGTTTACTTCTATGAAACAACAAATACAACACTGAGAAAAGAGTTTTGGGGGCAAAATAATTATTTACTAGCTGAATAAGTCACAACAAGTTTGTTTCACAGCATACCATTTGGCAGAAACATAGAGCAGAAACCTCTCCTCTACTCCTCCCTCTCTCCCTCCTCCTTCCACCGTAGCTTAGGTGCGCACGCAGTACACCACCAATAAGATTGGAGGTGCACCTATAACTGCACCTATATGCACCAATTCTCATTAATAAAATAATGCAGTCATTAAGTTAAATCAATTCATTAATAACTTTATTTTAATAATGTATAAATATATATATATATATATAATTATATATATATATATAATTATATATATAAATTTTATTTATATATGTAAAATGAAAATAGCGCAATATCACTCCAAGATCCCCAGTGAAAATGTTTTAATGACAGCCTGGTTTAAGAAGAAAAGTCGGGCTTTTTTACATTTTTTACAAACCTTACAAAGTTACAAAGTTTACAAATCCATGTAAGAGCTGCCGGTGAAAGAACAATTCTATGCCCCTTCAGAATCAGTGTCTCTTTCAGGGCGACGTCATGAAATGAGCGTAAAACACGTTGCAATTGGTCGAGAGCTCTGCGGTTCAGTACAGTCAGCCATCTTACTTCCGTGTTGGAAATTAGACGCACAGAAAAACTAATATTTAACACCAAATTAGTTTCTATAGTAGCGATGGGAACATATTTAGCTTATAAATGCCTGTATTTGACTTTTGGAACGTTTGAAAAGCATGATGCAGCTCCTTTAACACAAAACGTCTCCACACGATGTGTGCGTTCTATCAGTAATAGTCAACAATAGTGTACAGCAGGTCACACATGTGACATGCTCTCAAATAGATCAATAAGGTAGCTGTATAGATAGAGCACTCTTCGTGATCTAAAAAACACTGTCATCACTGCCCAATAAGACCAACATAGTGAAATGTAACACACATGCATGCAGAGCCAAACTACCTGAACATAGCTGTTGGGCTCAGCAGCAGAATAAAAAACACAACCACATTTACCTGTGTTCATGCTGAGCAGCTCTCAGTTTAAAGGGAAGACGGCAGCTTGGCGCATTTATTGTTTCATCAGTCCAGTTTCTCCGTGAGCTCTTTTTCAAAGATGAGCAGGAGATGCTGTTCAGTCTCTCTGTGAGCACTGTAGCTCAGCTGGTGGATTTAATCCTGTTTACACCTGGAAACAGGTGTTCTGCTGCGCACCTGGAACAGGCAGTGTTACCTGAATAAACAGTCCATGTTGGGAAAAACATCTTTGACACGAGTCCCAACACTTCCATTATGGACAGAAACTGATGTCCCCCGTCCACTTTCCATTTGATGAGTCACGTTAACAGTCAGTTCAGAGGCCTCCACAGCAGGTCCATGGAAAGCCTGTTCTGCGCAAGTGATGCATCCAGCTGGTGAAACGCGTCTGATGGGAGCAGGAGGTTGCATCTTCATTATTCTATAAGAGTCACTCTAAAAACAGTTGTTCAGGTCGACCAGCTGTCTGACAGGAACAGAAAACTTTGTTTCATCGCTATTAGCAGTAGATAGCACTCTGCAATGCCTGCTGGGTGAGTCGGACCTACAGTAGGTCAGGGAGGTTGTCAGATGTGCCAGCTGCCTCTGTGGGTGGCAACTGCATATCCTGGAACACCCATTGGTACGTCACTGACTCCAGAGTTGTATAGTACGTTAACCAGAGCCATAGAAATACAGCGTTGCGACATGCGTTGACCTCAATGTAAAAGCGGTCACGTGAATCACGGAGAACACCATGCGAACCCGCGATGGGTCATGTCTGACTGCAGACCACACAGCAGTAATCAGATTACTGACAGTAGACAGTAAATGAACATCGGTGCTCCAGACATGCTGGTCATAAATGTTCTCAGTTAGAGAGAGCAGATTATGTTCTGCAGTTTTAGTGTTTAAGCTTCCCTGCTTTGATGTTTTATCTGTTTTTATAACGTGTGTCTTTGCATTTTGATAAGGTGTGCTTTTGAATAAAATGTATTATGATGATGATGATGATGATGATGATCATCATCATCATCATGGGAACAAATTGGATGATGGGGAAAAATGCTGAAAGATTCTAGTTTTAGTCCTGTAAAGAGTGGTCCTGCAAGATTCCGAATCTGTAAAATCTCAGTCTGAGTCTAAAAACTCTTTAGATGCGACCTGGTGTGAGATGGTGGTCTTCCAGGTAGTGCCCTGCACGGGCCTAATATTTGAGCCTGAGTCCGGCCCTGGCCCGCGGGGATGGAGCCCCAGCCTGGCCTGACAGATTTTTAAAGTTGTCATATCTGGAACTATGAGATCTCTAATATATAATGGAGCTTGGTCATGGAGAGCTTTATATGTGAGAAGAAGAATTTTAAATTCTATCCTGGATTTAACAGGAGCCAATGAAGAGAAGCTAGAACTGGAGAAATATGATTTCTCATGCTGGTTCTAGTTAGAACCCTCGCTGCAGCATTCTGGATCAGCTGGAGACTTTTCAGGCATATTTGGGGCAGCCCAATAATAGGGAATTACAGTAATCCAATCTGGAAGTAACAAAAGCATGGACTAGTTTTTCTGCATCGTTCTGGGAGAGGATGTCCCTAATTTTAGCAATATTACGTAGGTGAAAGAAGGCACTTCTAGAAACCTGTTTTATATGGGAGTTGAAAGACAAATCCTGGTCAAAAATGACTCCAAGATTCTTCACTATTGTGCTGGAAGCCAAATAATGCCATCCAGATCAATTATAAAGCTAGATAATTTAGTCCTGAGTTTTCCAGGTCCAAAGACTAGAACCTCGGTCTTGTCTGAATTTAGAAGCAGAAAGTTCAGGGTCATCCAGGTCTTTATGTCACTAAGACATCTTTGTAATCTAACAAACTGATTGGTTTCATCAGGCTTCATAGATAAGTATATCTGAGTGTCGTCTGCATAACAATGAACATTTATGCCATGTCGTCTCCTGATATTACCCAAAGGAAGCATGTATAATGTGAAGAGAAGTGGTCCGAGCACAGAACCCTGGGGAACTCCATGAGTTACTCTGGTGTGTGATGAAGACTCGTTGTTGACATTAACAAACTGAAATCTATCAGATAAGTATGACTTGAACCAATCTAATGCAGTTCCTCTAATTCCAATAACATGTTCAAGTCTCTGTAGCAGAATGTTGTGATCGATGGTGTCGAATGCAGCACTGAGATCTAACAGGACAAGTACGGACAGGAGTCCTTTATCTGAACCATGAGAAGATCATTAGTAACCTTCACCAGTGCCGTCTCTGTGCTATGATGAGCTCCTAAAACCAGACTGAAATCCTTTTCACACAGATTATTTCTGCTCAGATGGGCACAAAGTTGAGCTGACACTGTTTTCTCAAGAATTTTAGAACATAAAGGGGGGTTGGATATCGGTCTGTAATTAGCTAATTCTCCTGAATCAAGAGTAGGTTTTTAGTAAAGGTTTTATTACTGCAGTCTTAAAGGACTGAGGTACATATCCTGTCAATAGAGATGAATTTATCAGATCTAGTAAGTAAGTGTTAATCAAAGGAAAGACTTCTTTTAAGACCTTGGGTTGGGATGGGATCAGAATGCAGGTAGAAGGTTTGGATGCCACAATTAGTTTGGTTAACTCAGAAATCTGTATAGGACAGAAAATGATCCAGACATAGTAAGGCATCTACAGATGTCTCTAAACCTGCTGGGGGTAAGAAGTCGTTAGTAGCTGGGAGGATGTCATGGATTTTCTCTCTAATAGAAAACAATTTTGTTTGTAAAAGAAACTCATGAAGTCGTCACAGCTGAGAGTCAGGGGAATGCATGGCTCAACAGCACTGCGGCTCTTCGTCAGCCTGGCACACGAGCGCTGAAAAGGAACCTGGGATTATTCTATTTTCCTCTATCAATGATGAATAGTATTAAGCTGTTCTAGTCTTGCGTAAGGATTTTTATAAGTAATTAGACTCTCTTTCCAGATTAAGGGAGACTCCTCTAAGCCAGATGCGCGCCATTTACTCTCATAATGTCTAAATGTTTGTTTTACAGCTCGTAGCTAGGAATTAAACCAGGGAGATGCTTCTTCTGATAGATGATCTTCTTTTTAACGGAGCCACATTATCTGGTACTGTGCGTGTTGAAACTGCTATTTTATCAGCAAGCTGATCAGTCTGAACTGGAGTAAAGCTTGAATAGATGCTTTCTGTGACGTTAACATCTGGCATTGTAGGAAATAGTGATGAAATAGATTCTTTAAACTTGGTAACAGCACTATCTGATAAACATCTGCTGTAATGGAATTTATTCTCTGACTTAGCGCTAAGTGTGATATAAAGTAAAACTCAAAAGTTATTAAGAAGTGATCAGACAGAACAGGATTATGGGGGAGACTATTCAGTTCCTCACTGTCAATACCATACGTCAGGACCAGATCCGGAGTAAGGATTACTTAAGTGAGTGGGTCCGTGAACATTTTGTGAAAAACCGATTGAGTCTAGCACTAGATTTAAAAGCAATATTTAAGCTGTCGTTGTTATCGTCAACATGAACATTAAAGTGCGCCAAAATGACAACTTTATCAGTATTCAACACTAAATCTGATAAAAAGTCTGAAAATTCAGTCAAGAAACTCTGAGTAAGGTCCAGGTGGACGATACGCTACAGCTAACAAAAGTGGTTTCTCTGGTTTCCAGTTAGGATGAGAAAGGCTTAGAATTAAGTGTTCCAAAGAATTGTGACTAATCTTAGGTCTGGGATTAATC